>JBCNYH010000001.1:64909479-64921184 GCA_039654325.1 Tandanus tandanus
CACACACACACACAAACACACACACACACACACACACACACACACACACTCTCTCTCACACATACATGCACACACACACACAAACACACACACACACACACACACACACACACACACACACACACACTCGAGTGCAATTCTTCTGGACTCCTTTCAGCTTCTAGGATTTTGTACTCACTTGTATTTTCTCCAAATTAACTTGGCAAGGCACCAGAGTATTTGTGCAGGTCACCATAACCTCGTGCTGGAAGGCTCCATCACATCTCCGCTTCTCCTCTGTCAACACCACAAATTAACGCTAACGCCAACACTGGCTCCGAGCCGTTGGGCAATCTGGAAGTCAGCATTAGCAATGATATTAACTTTAACACCACCATCAGTTATCTCTGTTGTGCCTGAGTGGGCTCAGTGTCCTGCAGACGCTGGTGGAGGTTAATGTGGTGTTTTAGGTCTGTTTTGGATTAGCGGGACATTAGCATGACTGCAGTGTGAGTCAGCGGCATGTTGTGCAGAGATTTTGTTGTGAGGTTCCTTATGAAGGCTTTATGGGTGTAATTTAAGAGAGCGTAGCGCTCTGGCTGCCTCTTTCATCCCACATGAGCTCTCAAATTGTGTGTGTGCTTGAGCTTGGTTCCTTTCTCTTCTGCTCAGGACGATCACATTCCCGAACCGAAGGAATGCTCCAGCACATGGCCAGACATGTGTATGATCAGCATCCAAATGTTTGTCTCAGTCTCTTAAAACCTGATGAAGGATTGGCTCAGCTCACACTCCAGAAGAGTTTTGGTGGATTCCTTCAACGCCGATGTAGTTTAAAAAGATCGATTTTATTTTTAAACAAGCATCATTTTTTTCATCTCATTACAGGATCAGTGTTCACCGGTCTGAGATTCCATTTTTTAGTTATTTTACTCATCCTCCATCCAGCTTCACTTTTAAAGAAGGGTTCCCGGAGTTCCTCATGTTCTTGAGAAATATATCACAGTATATCACAATAAATCACAGCTGTTCTCAATTCTCCTTCAGTCATTGAGGCTATGGTCACTTTCATTTTAGTGAGTTTCTACTTTGGGGCCCATGTTTTCTACATCATCTTTTTAACGTCTTTATTTTGAATTGTTCATAAGAAGAAATACTCTTATTAATACTCAAATACTCTACTTAATACTCAAATACTCTACTTAATACTCAAATACTCTACTTAATACTCAAGTACTCAAACACTACTTAATACTCAAATACTCAAATACTCTACTTGATACTTAAATACTCAAACACTCTACTTAATACTCAAATACTCAAACACTCTACTTAATACTCAAATACTCTACTTAATACTCAAATACTCAAACACTCTACTTAATACTCAAATACTCAAACACTCTACTTAATACTCAAATACTCTACTTAATACTCAAATACTCAAACACTCTACTTAAAACTCAAATACTCTACTTAATACTCAAATACTCAAACACTCTACTTAAAACTCAAATACTCAAACACTCTACTTAAAACTCAAATACTCTAAATACTCAAATACTCAAATGCTCTACTTAATACTCAAGTTCTCAAACACTACTTAATACTCAAATACTCTACTTGATCCTCAAATACTCACTCTACTTAATACTCAAATACTCAAACACTCTACTTAATACTCAAGTACTCAAACACTACTTAATACTCAAATACTCTACTTAATACTCAAGTACTCAAACACTCTACTTAATACTCAAATACTCTACTTAATACTCAAATACTCCAACACTCTAATTAATACTCAAATACTCTACTTAATACTCAAGTACTCAGACACTCCAATTAATACTCAAATACTCTACTTAATACTCAAGTACTCAAACACTCTACTTAATACTCAAACACTCTACTTAATACTCAAATACTCTACTTAATACTCAAATACTCAAACACTCTACTCATATACTCTACTTATTAACCTAAATACATACTTAAATGTTCCAGTTATAAATAATGTGGTTAATAAGAGCCAATATTATAAATCATTTATTCACAGATATTTGAGTGATATGTGTGCACATGCTTCTGTGGTGTACTGTGTGTTTCTTTTTCTTCTTCTTCTTCTTCTTCTTCTTCTTCTTATTATTATTATTATTATTACTAATAATAATAAATTAGAAATAAAAATGAAGCAGGTCATGAAATGGAATTAAAGAGAATAACTATTTCATGCTTGATAATACATTTTTTTTTTATTTTAGTTTTAAATTTGTACTTTATTGTTTCTTGTGATTTATGCGTTGTTTTGTTTTGTTTAGAATTATTTTTCTCCACCTGTTCCTCTGCAGTTTAATGGTTCATGATTTTTCAGTTATGGTGTAGCACCATAGTACTCCGTCACCGTTCTTTTATTAACTCTGGTACTGTGTGTTCTGCAGTGTACCCTTCAGTGGAACCCGGCTGGCTCCAGGCCACATACGAGGGCAAAACAGGACTCGTTCCCAGAAACTATGTGGTTTTCCTCTGAGCCCACACATAGAGACGCCGTCGAGCATTTCCTGGTGGAGTAGATACTCTGTCATGGCATCATTGTGTGCGTGTGTTTTTGTGTGTGTACTGATCATGATATACATATGAGAAAAGATATAAATATATAAATAAATGCATATCTGTCTCACCCACGTGCACACACACACACACACACACACACACACACACACACACACACACACAAAGTTGTGGTCGTGATCTGTAACTTTTAAACTGTTCTTCAGCCACATGATTGATTTTGTGTAAAAGTCCTATAGCTTTATAAAGTTTTATCTTTTATTCACTTTGTTCTTTCTTACTTGTTTGTGTCATGTTGAATCTGGTAATAAATATGTTTTATAATTACATAATCTACAAAGAAAAGTGCAGATCTACTGACCCTAAGTTCAATATTTTAACTTGGGAGGACGCTGCTATGAATTAGTGCTCCAAAATAAAAGTAATTTTTCCTCCAAATAAAAACAGCAGATAAATCAGTCAAGATACAAAACGACATAAAATTGATTTATTGGCCTCAGAAAGCTTTTCTAGTCTCTCTGTCATACACACACACACACACACACACAAACAAACACACACACACACACACACACACACACACACACACACACACACACACACACAAACACACACACACTCTCCAGTCTCTGTGTTCGTGATGTATAGAATGATGAGACAGACAGTGGTTCATGTTTTTTACTCTCCTCTGTTATTTCTGTAAACGCAGAATAAAATGTTAATGTAGAAAATAAACTGATTTCCTGTTTTTAAGTAACAGTTAATTATGTGATTTATAATTGTTGTAATTTGTAAACGTTCCTGCACTGTAGAAGAAGACGTTGCTCATCATAGATGATGGATGATGAATATCACTGTAAGAGGATTGCTGGTGAAGGTTGTTGTTGTTTATTAATCAGGTGGTGGAACTGGACAGGTAAACTGACTCAACTCAGAAATGTTGCTGTATCGCTGTTTTACATTTGCTTTGTTTGTTTGTTTTTCATAAATGTGAAGGTTTGACTGTCAATAAATTTCTACATCATGACCTCATTAATGCTTACAGTCCTAAAAACTTTAAGCAACATGCACAGAAATAATAGTAATAATAATAATAATTCTTTCATTCATTCATTTTCTGAACCGCTTAATCCTAATTTGGGTCGCGGGGAGGCTGGTGCCCATCATAATAATAATAATAATAATAATAATAATTATTATTATTATTATTATTATTATTATTATTATAGTAATAATAGTAATAATTATAACACACTCATGAGCAGTAACACTTCCAGCTCTCTGGGGAGGAGGAAGTCGGAGCCGGTCGGCGCCAGGATCTCCATGTTCTTTTCCATTTAAATGCATAAGAATGTGTCATGACCTTGACTGATGGTTCTGGCGTGATCCTCCCTCTATCACCAGGTCCGCTGAGGTCAGATCCTGGAAATGACGAGTCTTTTTTTTACATTAACTCTTTAATGGCGTGTTCACACCACACAGCCCATGCTTTTCATTCTGCAGTTCTGGCCGTGTTTAAGTCCACAGGAGAGCTGGTTATCTGAGAGACGCTGCTGGATCAAACCTGCAGCAGAGACGCGAAGACCACGAGACGCTTTCACAGCCCCAGATCTGTTCCGTCCACATCAGGGATGGAGATGAAGTGTAACATAGAGAGCGGCGTTTTACTTTAAATTCATTCTCTATAGGACTGATGTTCCTCAGAGAGGCGGCGACACAACGTGAACATCTTTACTTCTAACTAAACATCAGAACAAAAGTAGTGATGGAACCGTGACATGTCTTTCTGAGAGAATAACAAAAGATCTCTCAGATCACATCACTGAGCTTAAAGGCACTCATCTGTATCCCACAATCCACTCCACCGTGTCATCACTTCATTTTCCATGAAAGAGGAGGGGCCTGACCATGCCAGCCAGAACCTTCGGGAGCTGTGATGCGATGACCTCCGACATCATCTCAGGAAACTCCACCTTCATGGCATCGGCCTGGATGAAGGTGCTGAGGCAGTACAGGTTGACCTTCTTCACTATCTGCACAGCCAACAAGAGTGACGCAAACTTTAGCACATTATCTCTCTCTCTCTCTCTCTCACACACACACACACACACACACACACAGTATATGTAGAGCGAGGCCATACCACATAGGTTGTAGTTCAGGGTGTGTGTGTGTGATGTTATAAGAGTTATCTGAGTGTACAGTAAAATAAATTATGTGATTATTCTGCAAAGGTCTGCTTTATGATAAATACAAAGAAAAACAAAAAAAGGCTTTATTAAAAATATGATCAAAATAATAATAATAATAATAATTTTTATTTGCTTAGAGGTATAATTTACTTTTTTAGGTATAAAATATAACAAATACAAAAACCTTTTATCAACCTTTAAAAAGTTAATCTAGTAAATGTTTTTTATCTGTTCTTTGTTTATTTATTTATGTGTTTGTTTATTTGTTTATGTATTCATTTATTTGTTCATTTATTTATTTATGTATTTGAGAATAATTTAGAAAAATATGAATCCTAATTATACACGGCGAGGCGTCTGATCCTCACGACCTCTGGCAGTAATAACGGATCCCCACATTCACAGGATTTTCACACAGCTTTCTACTTCATATCAAAGAATCATGTGATGCAGTGTGATATTGTGTGAAATGATGTGGTGTGGTGTCATGTTGCATCGTATGATGTGATGTGGCGTGATGTCATGTGATGTGGCGTGATGTCATGTGTTGCCTGATGTGATGTAGTTGGCATGCGTACCTCATGCATGGAGTCCATGAGTTTGGTGAGGTGGTAGAAACGCTGTGAGCTTCCTACCACACCTTTCTCCTTCATCTGGACGGCTTTACTCAGCTCTCTTATGTAATTCTGTCTCATCTCATCAAACTGACTTTGACTCTTCAAACCCTCTAAAGGAACTAAGATAAGAAAACACAAAATAACGTTATATTCCTTCATTAAATCCAAATTCTGCAGTGTGATTGGTCAGATGCTCTTGGTTACGCTGTAATCTGATTGGTCTGCAGGTGTGTATTATTATGGTGTAACAAAATGGAGAGTTCCGACTGTAACATGATTGTATTAATGCACTTCTAACGTGTTATTATTTATATGGTAACACATCATTTACATTGTGTGTACAGTGCACACTCCATACAAACTAATAATCATTCATTAATTTTCCAAACTGCACTATCCTTTATCAGGGTCGCAGGGAGGGTGGAGCCTATCTCAGGTGACTCTGGGCGAAGGCGGGTACACCCTGAAAAGCTCACCAGCTCGCAGCCCAACATACACACAACCATTCATGTGGAGCATCCAGTTATCCTAATGTGCATGTCTTTGGACTGTAGGAGGAAACCAGAGTACCCGGAGGAAGCCCACACAAACAAGGGGAGAACATGTAAACACACAGAAACACCCTCGCTGAGCCTGGGACTCAGTGATAACCACTACACCACCCTGCCGCCCCTTAATCCTTTGTTTTCTTTATTAATTCTTTTAATTACATGAATTATAACTTCTGTCTCTAAACACAGAATTCCTGTTTCTCTGATGTGTTTCAGTTTTATTTGATATTACAGATGCTCAGTAACTGTACTTATGTATTTTAAACAGTAATGACACACTGTGTCCTCGAAGCTCTTCATGTTGCTGTGAATCGTTTTTATCTGAACGCCTCCTGCGCCTCTCTGAAACCTCAGAATGGTAACTGTGTTAATATTCTCAACTAGAAACAAGGTCAGTCTCAGAGATACAATCAGATCAGATTTATCACCACTGCAGTGTAGAATATGAATACTGTTTTTATTTTTTTGTTTGTTTGTTTGTTTGTTTATTAATTCATGTTTGTTACCGGTGTTGAGCAGCATTAAGGCCTTCATGCACAGAAACTCCTCTCTGGTGACCTGCAGCCGTGTGAACTCCTGAGGGATCGCCTGCATGGCCAGGCACAGGTCGTATATCGGAGTCATCTTCAGACGTTCACTAACGACAGGAAAGATCAGAAACAGTGAGAAGAGAACTTCACGCTCGTCCTCGCGTTCCATTTTCAATTTTATTCAAGTCATAAACTGAAGCGAACACATTTCACATTAAAAAAATACGAGATCAAATTCCCAGAACTAAATCTGAAACGTAGGGCAACGACATTGCCAACTAAATTAATTCTGTCCCTGATTTCCAGAAATGTGTAAAAACATGCAGATTAAATAAACATGTGGAACAGGTTGTGCACATGAAGGTGTGTTTCAGTTTCAGGAATTATTCATTTAATTATCGTTAGAAAAAAAATCCATCATCTATTATTCCACCGAGTAAAACTTGTCATGATGAAATCTGATAAAACCTTCATATTATCATTACTCATCACCTCACATCACACGCTCAAACAGAGTGTTCATTTTCTACAAGACGAGGTGGGTTATATAAAAACACTTACTGGCTGAGGATGAGGTCTGGAGCGAAGTACATGAAATCAGGGGACACGTTCTGGAAGGTTCTCCAGCCCAGAGAGAACACCAGCAGGTTCATCCAGGAGTACTGGATCAGAGTCATCTGATCACTGATATGTAAATTGCGGAATCCTTATAAAAAAAAAGGGATAAGTGTTAAATCTGTGTGTATGTCGTTCTCTCTGTGTATTCTCTTCTCCTCGCTGTCC
Source organism: Tandanus tandanus (assembly GCA_039654325.1). NCBI lineage: Eukaryota > Metazoa > Chordata > Actinopteri > Siluriformes > Plotosidae > Tandanus > Tandanus tandanus. The sequence continues at coordinate 64,916,703 of JBCNYH010000001.1, forward strand.
CTTCATGTAACATCTGAATATGTTCACGTTTTACAGTTTACCGTTTAATGAGAGGCATGGAACAACTCCAGAGCGTCACTGATCCAGCATGTCTTTCATTATTTTTATTTGGTTCTTTAATTTATTTATTTATTTATTACTTTATTAATTAAGTCTTTGAGTGAGTTTTTCAGTATAAAGTTTGAGTGTGACGTGAGAGCAATTATGAAGTTGAGGAGAATTATTTATGAAATAATGTAATGTTGATGTAAGGAGCTACGGCGTTCCTCCAGCACGCGACCCGCCAGTCTAATATGAGAGAAAAACAAAAAAAATAATTGTTCACTGAAGGTGAGGTGGATATCACTGCACAGATACACAGGAATAGAAAAGCAAAAGAATTATATATTTTTAATAACTAGAGATTATTTTAGCATATTTAAGTCAGGTGAGCTCTGAGAGTAAAGATTTAGTATATACTTAACAGAAACATAAGAGAACTAAAACCAGAATTTTGTGGTTTATTTTTCCATTTTAAAGCGTGATCCTGTTCACACCACCTGCTTAACACCTGCTTCACCACGGCATTGGGTTCATTTCTAGGCTTTAAGAATCAGTGACTGTTGAAACCTCTTGAGTGTTTCTCTGCCATTTTGATTCATGCATTATAAACTCAGGATAATTTTGTTTTACTCCAGATAGTGAATCAATCCCTTCATACCTTTTCTGTGTAATATATAATAATATATAATACATGCTGATCAGCCATAACTTTAAAACCACTGAGAGGTGAAGTACAATAACAGTGATTCTCTCATTACAGTGACGTCCGGCATCGGGTTGGACGTATCAGGCAGCAGATGAGAAGAAGTTGACGTTTTGGAAGCAGGAAAATGGACTAGTGTTCATGCGGAAGAGATGGAACAGTGTGATGCTCTGGACAAAGTTCTGGTGGGGAACCTTGGGTTCTAGAATTCATGTGAATGTTACTTTTACATATATTCTCTGCCTGAACATTATTACAGACCAAATAAAAGTTATTACTATATAGTGGGGTGTTTATAACTTTATTCTTCAAACTGCATGCAGTCTGAGAGCTGCAACCTCAATTTCATTTGCACGTTCACAATGACAATTCTTCTTCTTCTTCTTCTTCTTCTTCTTCTTCTACACCCCTGTGTGTCAGCTTTCAGTGGGATAATGAATCCTGCCATACTGCATAAACTCTTCAGGATTAGGGTTTGAGGTTTGAGGGAAACTGGCCTCCAAATTCCATCAGTGGGATGTGATGGACAAGCAAGTACAAACCATAGAGCCCCACCTTCAGCTTACAGGAATTAAAGGATGTGCTGTGAACTGAGTGGTATCTGATACAACAGCACACCCTCCGAGGTCTTGTGGAGTCCAGGACATGATGGTCAGAGATGCTCTGGAGACAGGAGTAGAATCTACTGAATAATACGCAGGTGGTTTTAAAGTTATGGCTGGTTGTTTATGTCTTGGAGACATGGAGTTGGATGTCATCTATAAATGTTATTATGATATTATTATCATATCTAGTAACTCTAGTAACTAACTGAACGTTTAAAATCCATTTTATTATTTTTCTCACTGTAAGAAATATTTATTATTATTGTTGTTGTTGTTGTTGTTATTATTACTGTAATACTTTTGTTTGTGTTTTTTGTCCCATTGTTCATCATCGAGCTCTTAACTGCTGTTAAATTTAAATTATTTAATGTAAGAGTTTTTGTCTGGCTTTAATTTAGTCACACACACACACACACACACACACACACGCACACACACACACACACAGATTGCTTTCAATTTGCGTTCTAATCTGAATATGGTTCTCTATTTCACAACAAATGTCAAATCATTGACTCCAGCAGCCTTCATCACAGGGCCGCCTAAAGCGAGTGTGATGTCAGTGTAAGGATCTGTGATGAACCTTAATCTGGAACAGTGTGTGTTTCTGACTGGGTACAGAGGTCAGAGAACCTGGTAGAGCCTTGGACCAGCGGACGATCCATAGCAGCTGTCTCTCACACAGTCTGTTCAGGCTGTTCAGAAGCACATGTGGCAGGTCAGGTTGGGAGTTATCGAAGCCAGAGTAGACCATCTCGGGTTCTATGTTCTCAAGGATGTTTATAAATTGAGGAGAAACCTGCAGCTCTTGGATCCCAGGAACACATGACATGGAGGCCAAAGAATGGCCCTGGAACATCAGGGACGGGCCTAGACCCATGGCCTTCAGAACACCGAATCTCTTCAACTTACGACCTGCCCCACACACACACACACACACACACACACACACACACACAGAGAGAGAGAGAGAGAGAGAGAGAGAGATTCATGTGCAAAAACATCCGCAGTTCGATGGAAGATTCAGGTTTTAAACATTTCTGTTGATTTCATGCTAAACTGAAAACAATGCCCGACATCACGCCGCCTTTATGTAAACATTCATTGTAAAGTGTGCAAAGAGCATTTCCTAACTTTTCACCCCTTGGACTTTTCCACATTGTGTGATATCAGAACCTGATACTGAAATGGAATTTAGTGGAAATTAATATTTGAAATCTTAACAAAAAATAAAGCAAAATAAAAAATCTATGGAATTTATTTTTAAAAATATGATGGTGTAAGTATTCGCCCCCGATGTTGTGAAACCCTACATTTATACTGGTTTAGTTTATATTAAAAATGAAATAATGTTACATGGAATTGATTTGTTTATTTAAAGTGTCATGTGATCTGAGTATAAACACACCTGTACCTGAACGGTGATGTGAGCATCGTGTTCAGTAGGTTACAGTTATGTCATATTCATGTATTTTTTACATTATTAACAGATTTGAGTCGGAGTGATGGACGTTTGAAACATTTTTTATTATCATTTTATGATGAACTCCTGACTGGTAATTTTCTAGAGCTTTCTCTTGTTTTTGTGATGTGTTTATGCTCTAAACTGAAATCTGTATTACCCCAGAAACAGGTGGATTTACACTGACATCCCGTTTATGTCATTGCTCTGAAGGACTTTGTTCTTTGACTCAACAATTATAATAAAATAAAACTGAGCATTGGTGAAAGTCAAGAACCAAACTATCCAGTTATACTGGTTCACTTAATAACCAGGAGAAGGACAGTCTGAACTCTTTAATTGTAATTTAACCACAGAGTCATCGAACGTTAGAGATTGTACTTTTACTTCCAATCATGTTTTGTGATCTTGCTTAGATCATGTTTGCTTTCTGTAAAATTTTACTTTGCAATGTCTCATATATTAAAGTACATTGTGATGTTTTGATGTTAATCAAACAGCTAACAATCGACCAGGAGGTTAAAAAGAGCAGCACACTGGGTTCACACACGAGAGACTTACCTCCGAGCATCATTCCGGCCTGGTAGCATTTCCTGAGACGACACGCAGGGCAATTTTTCCTCCTGATCTTATCTACAATGCAGTCGTTCCGCCCAGCACACAGATAGTTATGATGTCCTTGACAAGAGTGAAAGCATCATTAAAGTCCAGATAAAATAAAGCCCTTTGTTTTACTCTCAGTATACCATATGTGCCAAAACATAAAAACAAGTGTGTCCTTTTGAAATCACAATGTAATGAGCAATAAAAAATTTAAAGATAAAAAGGAGAGATAAGGAAGTACTGGAGAGAGACAGTGAGAAAGAGAGAGGAGGCTGAGGGGACAGAATGGCATGGTCATGGTCAGACACTGTGGCTCTTACATATCTGTCTTTAAAAGATACAAAGAATAACAAGTGCGAAAAACAGAACATGGTGAACGCTGGCACATGTGATAGCCGAGTTACTGAACAAGACTCAGTGTACAGATGATTCATAGAGCTGAAACATCGCCACTGGATGGATTACACCGTAGTAACACAAAATTAACTGAATGACCTTATTAGGACTTTCCTTAGTATCTGCCCATGATTACAACGATGCTCAAAGAAGTTTACTATGCAGTAAAATCTTATAAATAATATTGTGCATGAATTACTGCCACGTCTCGTGATGTTCCTTATTTTCTTATCGTCTTGTTTTCCCACAGAGTTCCTCTCATCCTTACCTTCCACTGCTCTCTTGAAGAACACCTTACAGCTTCCACATGTCAGGACTCCGTAGTGGCATCCTGAAGCTTCATCTCCGCATATCACACATGCTCTCTGTGTATGTACACTATACACACAGTACACACATCACACTTTCATCCAGAGGCACATGTGGCTCCAGCACTTCATTCCAAACAAGAATTATTTATTTATTTATTTATTCTTTAAATTACTGTTCATCACACTTAACATCAAAAAGAGTGAACATGAAGCTGATTCCAGCTGGAACAGTGTCTTAAAAACACAAGTTAGATAAATAAAATCATTCAGTAATTTAAAGAACTGTGTGTGTGTGTGTGTGTGTGTGTGTGTGTGTGTGTGTGTGTGTGTGTGTGTGTGTGTGTGTGTTCTCTCTCCTCT
>JBCNYH010000001.1:65007745-65022026 GCA_039654325.1 Tandanus tandanus
CACACACACACACACACACACACACACACACACACACACACACACACACACACACACACACACACACACACACGATTCTGCTCATTGCTGTCCTCATGTGGACAATCCACATCTTAGCAGCGGGGGGGCGGAGTCACAGAGTCAGAACTTTTGCAAGACTTTTCACTTTGTGAGAGTTTAAGACTCATTTCAGATACAAGTACTGTGTGTGTGTGTGTGTGTGTGTGTAACTAATTTTGAAGCTTGTGGAAATCCAAGTGAATGTTTTAAATCTGGAGTTTGGGGAGTCTGTTCCGCTTTGACTGATTTTTTTTCACCTCTTTCTTTGTCACTCATGTTTCTTTCACATAAAGAAAAGACACTAAACGTTGACACAGAAGTGTGTGTGTCTCTCTCCCCGTCTCTCTCTCTCTGTTCCTCCCTGTCTCTCTCCCTCTCCCCGTCTCTATCTCTCTCTCCTTCTCTCTCTCTCTCTGTCTCTCCCCGTCTCTCTCTCACCGTCTCTCTCTCCCCGTGTCTCTGTCTCTTCCCGTCTCTGTCTCTTTCTCTCCCTCTCCCTGTCTCTCCCCGTCTCTCTGTCTCCCTCTCTCTGTCTCTTCCCTTCTCTCTCTGTCTCTCCCCATCTTTCTCTGTCCCTGTCTCTCCTTTTTTGTCTCTCCCCTCGCCTTTAATCTTAAGCCTTTTTATTTTTGCTGCTTTCAGAAATCATTTATTTTCTATTTATTTCTTTTGTTGTTTTTGTTTGTTTGTTTTTTCCCAGAGGGATTGATGTTTCTCTCCTCTTTTCCTCAGTCAGTCTTTTATTAGTTGTTCCTGAGGGTTTGGTTTTTAATGATTCTCCTCTTGTTTTGGTGTATATTTTCAAATAATATAAAGAGTAATTCTACTTTTTTTAGGGGTCTGGGAGATATTTTGTGGTTTATGTTGATTCTGTTTGTGTAAATCAGGAATGGAGAGTAAACACACTGTTTCAGGGAGACGAGGTATTTCAGGCGAGGATGAAGGAGGACCGAGATTTTTGTGGATTGAATAAATACGACACTATTGTACTGTGGGTGACACTACAGCTACAGCCAGCAGGGGGAGCCAGAGACTCACACACCACCTATAATATACATCACTGACGAAGATAATGATGGTGATGTAGGTTTAATTTATTCCAGTCTCTGGCCTCTGATTGGCTCTCAGCTTTAGCACTTTGCTGAAATATAAACCGCAGGTCGATCTGCACTTACACCTCACTGTTCTCTGCGCCTCGCCTCCAACCATCCCACGTTTAGGATGTTTTATTTTTAAAGTTTTATCTGACCTGTTCAATAACTCAAAAATGTGCTGGTGACCACAATGAGACGTGTGTGTGTGTGTGTGTGTGTGTGGCCATTTTTGTTTGTTTCTCTCTCAAATAAATGCATGTAATGAAAACGTACCCGTCTGGGACACTTTTCTGAGATAGTAAGGTTTTAAAAGACGAGGGAATCTCTGAGGATTTTACGTCATGAGTAGAACCTGGTTGTGTTCGAATCTTTCTTTATATAAATACATACAAGTTAAGATTCTTCAGTAGTGTTGAGATTAAAGAACACAACCTTCCGAACCTTCTCGTTGTGAAAACTCGCTAGCGTTTAATTATTTTACTGAAATCACATCATGAAGAATTTATAGAATACTATATATAAAATATATAACCCAATGTTTTTCTTTATGAATGAAATAATGCTCTCTTTGGGGTGTACTAACTTCAGTGTGGTGTAAAGGACAGTGGTGTATTGGAGGTTTGACCCTGGGGTTCACAGATGTTTGGATTTGGATTATCTCCTGACCTTCATCCCTGTTGAGTGAAACAGGAAATATGCTGCGGTCCGTAAGAGTTGTGAGCGCTCGTGATCTTCTGACTAGAACTTCATCATCTTCATCCTCCTTTCAGTGACGGCCTGGAGGAACATCTGGAACAGTTAATATAATAAACACATTCTGAAACTTACTCCTGCTGACAGTAACGTGTGTGTGTGTGTTCCCCATCATCACACTGTGCATCAGAACACACTGTATGATCATCAGATATGGAGACAATTGAGTAGAATTTTGCAGACAATCTCCACTCTGAACTCCTTCTCGACTGTGTTTTAGTTTCTGAGATACAGGATGTGATGTAATACCGACTTCAGCCAAGATGAACTACCAGAAAGTCTTAACGATTAGCGAGAGGTCAGTGAGGCAGACAACACGTCCTGATAGACCATCTGGAGTCTCTGAAGCTGTTCTGTCTGTCTGGAACATTACAGGAGATTTGTTCTACAGGACATGAAGTTTGAGGCGTTTCTCCACCTGCCTGTTGATTCAGGTGGAAATTTTACTCCTGTTTTCAGCTCTGCAGGTGACAAATATTCCATTAAATTATTTCTGACTTCTACCATGTGAGACCTGAGAGGAGGAGGAGGATTAATATTATTATTTATAAAGTTTAAATTTGTAGTTAAACTTTAATGAGGATTTGGAGCGACCCAGAGTTGTGTCTCAGTCTTTAGTGAGGTCTGGTCACTAAACCATCTCTCTCGCTCTGTCTCTCTCTCTCTCCCTCTCTCTATGTGTGTGTGTGTGTGGAATGTGCTTGGTGTTGATGTAGATTTTCCGTCGTGTCAAACACGATCTCCTGGGTCTGCTTTAAGGCTGATCTGAAAACACTGGGGTTTAAGTTCTGATCCTTTTATCTGCTCCTATTCACACAGCGGCTCAGCGACACTGCAGCTTCCTGAGCACCAGGTTTTAACTTTCTCACAGTTTGGGGATTTATCTAAAAAAATAAGCCACCGTTTATTTTTATATTTATTTTTTTATATTTTTAAGTTCTACATTTATTTTTTTCCTGGATAAGAATAAGAATGTTTTTAACATAAAAAAATTTGTCTTTGGATCCATTTGCACTAATAAACATTTATTCTTGGGATATTTATTTCTTCGTTTTTAGTTTGATTTAATAAGACTTGAGTATGTTTGATTCCAGGGCTGGACGATATGACCTACAACTTATATCATGATATTTTCTTCTTGGATATCTCTGATAGTTTCATGATTGCAGTACTTAAGATTATGATGCAGTGCTTTATGCTGTAAGCAGTTATAATAATGATCAGGGCCGCACATGCTGATTGTTTGTTTGTACAGAGACAGCTGGGGGGGGTGCTCACTTTCACTTGTGCATGCATACTAACAATTCAGGCCCTTCTGAAAACTACACCGCTTCCCAGCACTGCACTTTAGCACTGTATTTTTGCCCCTCATTATATTTTTCCCTTTGCTTTAGGAAGGCTGTGATGGGGCAGGGTTACGTTCAAGTGGGGTGGGGTGTAGTTCCAATCAGGTGTAGTTGGAGGTGAGATTTAATCTCTGATGGAGCTTAATTAAGGTCTAATGAGGAGGAGTTAAGCTCGGGTGTGGCCTGGGCATGTTTTGTGACATCGCCGCTTCACTGTTAATCCCCATGACAATCTTCTTTCCATGCCACTGGCCATGGCTGATGGGGTAGGCTGATGGGGTGGGGTTTACCTATGATGGGGCGGAGTTAAGATACGATTGTACCACAAATTCCTAGATTCCTGAGGATGGACAAGAGAGTCTTGTGGTTGACAGAGATAGTTTCATATAATAAAATTGTTTTGCTGTAAATAAAAAATTTTGGTGTGATTAAAATTCTGATCTCTTTCTTTAAGTCTCTGGAGGTTTAATGAGAGACAGAGAGAATTTCCTCACATGAAAGTGATTACAGACAGAAACATGGGAGAGTCTGGTCTGTGTGGGAATTTATTTCTCTCACACACACACACACACCCAGGAGCTGCAGAAGTGGAGGTGTATGGAGGAGGTGTATGGTAAATCCTGAGAGGGGAAAAGTGACTTACTGGAGGATTTGCAGGGACATATGCTGCTGTGAAACTGTTTTTTAAACACGCATGAGAGAGAGAGAGAGAGAGAGAGAGAGAGAGAGACCCAGAGCCTATTGGAAAGAAACACCATTATAAGGTTAGTATTTTACTTTAAAATATTTATCTAGGTGTTTATTTGTTAATTAATATCATTATATACTGAATGGTTCTGTATTTTATAATTATTATAAATATCACTGTTATTAATATCTCTTCATGTTGTTTTTAAATTAAGAGTAATAGTGATTAGATAACAGGTAACATTTTATGGTATTTATAGAGTTAATTTCTTTCTTTATTAATCGATTGATTTGATTCGAGTGTTTTTAAACAAATTTGACAGAATCTCTCAGAAATGTGTTTCTCATCATTAATACATTTCTACCGTGTCTCGGAAAATTATTATGAATAATCTGCACTAATAAAAAACGCTTTTTAGTTTCATAGAAATATAAATTAATTCTATTAGATATTTTATTGTAGAAACAATAACCGGGTTATTTTACTTACCGTTTCAGTTTGTTTCCAGCAGGGGGCGCCGTGCTTTACATTCATTGGATTCCATTTGGGGGGGGAAGAGATCTGCCTTATATTTTACCTTTTGAGGAGAAAGAATGAAAAAGGAGAACAAACCAATATTTCAGCAAATACTAAATAAAACAAAACTCAAGAGCTGGGTGTGTATGAGATATATGTGTGTTTGTACATACAGAAAGATAGATAGATAGATGGAGAGATAGATAAAGTAATTATCTGAGTGTCGAAGACGAGCGTGAGGATGAGGAGAGAAATTAAGGGTTCCTATACAGTACACAGGTGAATTACCTGCTGTGGTGTGTGTGTGTGTGTGTGTGTGTGTGTGTGTGTGTGTGTGTGCTGTAGGTGTGTAATGGACAGGTCAGCAGTGTGGGCGAAGCCTCTGCATAGGTGCATGCTGGTCCTGACAGGTGTGCTCCTTCTCTGTGAGGTCATCACTGGACGTCTCTGTAATTCCCTCATGAACACGGTGGACAGTGTCCACACCCTTTATGTTCTCCTTGGCATGACAATCTCCACACGGGGTACTGAGGAGAACCCCAGCGTCTCAACAGAACCACAGGATGAGCCATGTATTGACTCCAGTGTTGTTGTGGAGAACTGCACGTCTCCACCCTCTGATGGATCTCAGTACTCCAGGTCCCGCGTGCAGCCAGTCGGAGGTGCGATCTCAGCCCTGCTGCTCTCCTCATTGTTTGTGTCCATCAGCTTTGATATCCTCGGTCACCTCGTGCAGCCTCACCCCATACAGCGCCCTCTACTGGTTACGGCTGTCGGTGCAGTTAGTCTGCTGTTCAATCTTCTGCTGCTGGTGTGGAGACGACTGCGACCCGACGCAGGAACTAAAGAACTCAGAAAGGCTGAGACAGGAAGTCATTTACCTCCAGCAGGTATGACAGTTTATTACTGGTTAATTTTGTCGCTTCATAAAGACTTTTTCAATGTTTTAAACATCTCCTCTGCAAGATTCCCCTCACGATGGTGTGCTTATGTTCTGTAACCCCGGAGCATCCAGTGTTCTCAATCCAGACCCACATGAGCACACCTTTCATCCTCAGCCCAACTTCATGTCCCATGATTCCACTCACTCAGAAGCAGCTGGACAGGAGCTGAAGTGCAGAAGCAGCTCAGGCCTCGCTGGTAAGAAACTTTCATCTTACGTCACCACAGAAAGGTACAACCATTGAACTGTATTTAGACTGGAACGGTGACTGGTCAGTTTGTTATTTGGAAATGCGTCACGGAGCCGCCATATTGAAAACAAGAACATGGGGGTTAGAATGTAAGTGAATGATGGGAGACCGCGGCTATCATACTGAGAAAAAAAAAGAAGTAAAATCCACGAAAGGAAAAGAGTGTTACGCCATAAATTGCAATAACTACCAGAACGTAGAATCCAGAAGAGCTGGAATAACTTTCCACCAGTGAGTTTTAACCCATTAATAGCTGGATATAGATGAGGCCTTGGCCGATTTCTATGAATAATTGTTATAGTCTGTCAGACCGTCTAGACTCGATCTATTGTAGATGTAGATCTCTATAAAGTATAATTCAGATCTAGATTCTAGAAAGACTTATATTCTTATATTTCAATTAGAAACATTTATACAGTGTACTGTTAATTTTTTTATTATTTATTATGTTCTGGAATACAATTTTCAACCGCAAGTTGTACAAAAACACAGTAACAGCATTTGTGACATAAAAAAAACCTGCATGTTCTCTGAAATATCCATGAAGTCTTCATAAGACATTTCTCAAGTGCCATAATTTTCTATGTATATATTCTCGTGATTGATGATATTATACAGGAATTTAATGATTATTAATTAATATTAGGAAATAATGTAAAATCCATGCACACACTAGAACCAAAATTTATCCTACTGTAGAATGAGATATTAGCAACCAGGTTATTTTAGCTAGTTTTAGCATTATTAAAATTGATAAAATAACATGATAATATAAATTGTTTATATGATTCAAAGAAGCTTCGGGGAAAAGTTAGTAAATGCTAATTTTTATTTTGATAACATTAGTGAGGTACACGTTCACATGTATGATACATCTCTTCAAACTGATCAAATTTACAGTAAAGCAACAAATGTAGTAATGAGAGAGTTAAAGATAATAAAGTGTTTGTTAATGCTGGTACTAAGACTGTAAAACACTGGTTCATTTTTTCAAACCCCTCGTATAGAAATGTTAAAGTACAAATTGAATTATTGATTTGCACATGAGATGTTAATGCAGGTATAACGCATTTTATTCTTTGTTAAATATATAGAAATATGTTGAAGAAATCGAACACACATTTATAAATGCATTTCTCTTAACCAGGTGATAATGTCTGTGACGTGTTGAGACTTGTATAAAATGAGATATTTTGCAGAAGCCGAGCCCAGAAATGCAGCTGTGCAGCTTTGTTTACATTAGAAATCCTACATCATCCTGGTTCCAATATTGTGGCGCGAAATCGCGAGTTTTTCACCCGATCACTGTTCCAGTCTATTATACAGTTCAGTGGGTGAAACTGAGGAGCGTTCATTTAGTTTTTGCGCCCAGAATTGAAGGGGGTAAAAACTTTCACATTTCATTGTAAATGTTCACGATATGATTACAGTGTGTTGATTATGAATCAGAATTAGAAGTAAACATTACGGTTAAAGGGAAATTAAACCCAAACTTAATAAAAGGTTGTACACATCGAACACGTCTTTGCACATCAAAACACGCTATTATTGTTATTATTTTTAAATCAAGTAATAAATCCTCCCACATGGAGCACAATTGTACTGTGAAAACTGACATGAGACTCGCAAAGAGGAAACTCTACATACTTTAGTGTTGTGCATTTAAATCAGGGAGGTCCAATCTTATCCACAAAGGGCCGGTGTGTGGGTTCAGGTTTTCACTTCAGCCAAGCAGTAGCTATACCTTCCACCTGTTTCAATCACGGATCAAAAATAAATAAATAAATAAACTAGATGGTACACAAGTGTTTGGATTTTGAGGCCGGGTGGCAGCCATCCTGGTAAGATATATAAGATGTTATTTTAAATGATATGAAATATATATACAGGAACGTTTGGTGTTTTTCACAGCAGCTCAGCAGTGTGGTGCGAGTGTCTGGAGCGTCCTCACAGTGTTCCGCAGCCTGCTGGGTCCTGCTCTGGTTCTGCTGAGCGGGTTCGTCCATCTTGTGTGTGTGAGGTTTCAGTTGAGCTGTGATGTTATCGTGTACCTGGACCCTGGGTTATCCATGATTGCCGTGCTGGTGCTGTTAGCGGCAGTGTTCCCTGAGCTCCGGCGTCATGTCCTACTCCTGCTCCAGGCGTCTCCATCAGGCCTGTGCATGGAGGCGCTGAGGGCGGAGATAGGACGTGTCCCTGGTGTGTTAGCTGTACACGAGCTCCACGTGTGGCAGCTCTCTGAGACGTGCATCGTGGCCTCGGTGCACGTTCACTGGCCATCGGGTCTGAGTGTGTGTGAGTGTTCTCAACTCCTGCACCGCATCGCAGAGGTGCTGAGGAGGTTCGGAGCGAAGCACCGGACCATACAGCCTGAGTTCCTGACCCCTGACCCTGAGGATGCTGGGTTACAGCCAGACTGCACTCTGCACTGTGGGAAAGCGTGTGTGAGGAAGATGTGCTGTTCACCTCCACAGGAACACATCAGCTCTGCGTCTGTCCACGTGCACGACAGGAAGCAGGACGTCATCATTCAGAACACACACTTATAACACTGATCATAATAAATATTCCATATGCTCTCAGTTCCAGAATCTCTCACTGATCATCTTTGTAAATGTCACATCTAAAATATTAACACATTCATGTCCAAGTATAAATCTTTCATTCCTCTTCCTCTCTGTCTGTCTCGCACTCATCACAACTGACTAATTAAACATGAATATTCATAATGTCAATATTCAACAGAAATTATAAATAAAGGAACCAGTGTCGGAATTTAAATGTGTTTAGAGCTGAAGCAATCATATGTTTGATAAATGTTTTAGATTTAACTTTTATACAACCAGTTAGTACGAATTTGTATTTAAATATTAAACAAATTATATACACAGACAATTTGGGGGTGTGTTTATGGTGTGTGTGTGTGTGGGGTGTGTGTTTGTGGTGTGTGTGTGGGGGGGGGGGGTGTTTGTGGTGTGTGTTTGTGGTGTGTGTTTAAGGTGTGTGTTTGTGGTGTGTGTGTTTGTGGGGTGTGTTTATGGTGTGTGTTTGTGGTTACAGTAGGTGGATATGATGAGCTGGCCGTTAGCTGAACTTGACAGGCTGTAATTACACTGCAGTCCGGCAGAGGGCAGTGCCGCCACAGAGGACTCTCTCAACGCTGAAAACAACAGGAAGCAGACGCTGCGCGAGCTCGGGCGGTGTGACACTGAGGCAGGATGGCGGCGCGCTGTTTATCTCTGTTTCTCCTGTGTGTACTGTCTTTGTACAACAGTACAGCTGACAACGGCAGTGTTAAAAAGCTGAAGATGCAGTACACCGCTGGACCTCTGCTCAAGTTTCAGATTTGGTAAGGGGAGAAAAAGCAGGGGGGGGGAATCCCAGCTAGCTGAGGTAGATTAGCTTAATGCTAACAGTGTTGTTTCCTGTGAAGTGTTTAGTTGGTTATCATTTCACCACAAAACAAACAACCGCGTTGTTTTAGTGTTTAAAACGGATTCTCACATTTAAAAAGAAGTATAAAGTATTTACTATTAGTTCTACCCGAGTGCGCGCTGTGTTTATAGCAGCGGTGTAATGACGGAATTGGCCAGTGGCGGCGCTCCTGTTCCTTTACACGCCGACTGACAGGAAATCACGTGACACATTTCACCAGAAGGTCGTGTGGGAAAAGTTCTTTATTAAAGTGCATTTATTCTCCACTTTTTTTTTTTTTTTAGAAATAAGAGCTAATGGACAACATGATTTTGTGTGAGATTATCAGTTCCGTGTACCTAAGTGTGTACGGGGTCTCTGAACCATGGTGCTGATGTGTGTACTGTTGATTATTTGACTTCTCAAGGTTGTGAACGGGGATGAAACTCCAACGCTTTACGGAAGATCTTTAAAATGTGCTGTATCTCGTCTCTCTACAGCATTTCCTGAGGCTACAAGCGGGTGTTTGAGGAGTACACTCGGGTTCTTAGCCAGAAGTACCCAGACATCCGCATAGAAGGGGAGAACTACCTCCCTCAATCTGTGTACAGGTGTGTGTGTGTGTGTGTCCTCTGATCTCAGTGTGTGCTTGCATGTTCTTTGCTGAGTCCAGGTGAAGTCTTTATACAGGTTTGGTGAGCATGTTTCTCTCCCGCAGACACATCGCCTCCTTCCTGTCCATGTTCAAGTTTGCTGTAATTGCTCTGATCATCGTGGGAAAGGATCCGTTCACCATGTTCGGAATACAGAGTCCTGGAATCTGGGCCTGGAGTCAGGAGAATAAGGTAAAGTACAAGGTTAGGTTTCAAATTCAGTTGTGTGTATTGTTGGTTCATAAGTTTTTGGACAGTGTTGGTAGTGTTGACTGAGGCGGTGTTATAGACTGACTGTATATTGATGGTCCTGGTGTGTGTGGTAAGGGTGATGTGAGCTGTGTGTGTCGAGTGTGTAGGTGAGTACACTCATCCTGTGGTTAGTGCAGTGTGTGTTCTCTCGTATGAACTCTGTATGTTGTTTGTGTGTGTTTAGGTATACGCCTGTATGATGGTGTTCTTTTTCACAAATATGATGGAGAACCAGTGTTTATCTACAGGAGCCTTTGAGATTTCACTGAACGGTGAGTGTGTGTGTGTGTGTGTGTGTGTGTGTGTTTGCAAACAGTTACTTAATTGAGGATTTACTCTGTGTGGGTGTGTGTGTACAGATGTCCCTGTGTGGTCGAAGCTGGAATCAGGTCATCTTCCCTCCATGCAGCAGCTTCTTCAGATCCTGGAGAATGAGATGAAGCTGAACGCACACATGGACTCACTGCCACTACAACGCTCCTAATTCCACACCCTCTGTGTTACAGCTCCACCCACTCCTGTAGGTCACACACACACCTGAACACACTTCACAGTTCAGGTTTAGGTTACAGTGGGGTGGTACAGAAGTATCACATGACCCTCACACTGTCCAGTCAAAACCAAGTCTCCGTTTTATTTATTTAGATATTTCACAGCATTTGATTGGATAATTACTGCACTGATTCATGTTTCAGTTGTATTTATCTTGAACTGATGCAGTGAGTACCTTCTCCTTTCTTAATCAGCCGCGTGGGAGGAGGTATCCTGCGGTCGTGGAAATGATGTCACTGTATTTCAGTAGAGTTTATATTATTTTGTAGAATAATAATCCAGCGTCAAGTAAATAAAACTAGAGAGATGTTGAAATTATTACAGAATGGAACTGAACTTCAACTTCACACAGAAAATATTCCTGACTGAGCGTGATCTCTCTTTCTACCCCTCCACCCTCCACCCTGTAGGTGTGTTTGACGGTGTGTTTCTCAGCGCAGTAAAGCAACTGTAATGAAGGTCTGCACTGAAAGCGGTGTGTGCCGGTGTGGGCCGGAAGTCTTCGTTGTTTTTTCTGCTGCTGTTCGACTCTGTGATGTAAACGGCAAGTGGCGTCTCTGGTTTATGTGGAATTCTGGGAAGTTTTATTAGAGAAGTGCCTGTGTGTGTGTGTGTGTGTGTGTGTGTGTGTGTGTGTGTGTGTGTGTGTTTATTTTGATGGGATGATTGTGATCAGCTCTTTTTTATATATATATATCTGTAATTTTTGATAAAGAATCCTGTTGACGGGACGATAACCTGCACCGTTATGTTCAGATCAGTGAAGTTTATTTTGGAATAAAGTGTTAATGTGTAAATCAGATTAAAGATTCTCCTCCCGTTAATATTTTCACATTTGTTTTTATTTTCAGATATATAAATGAATATAATTTCACTTTAAATCTGAATCACATGTTCAATGTTTACTGAGAGTAAAAACAGTGCTGGTGAATTAAATTGGTTTTTACTGACATGTCAGTCATTAGTTGTCTCTCATGGTGGTGTTGATCCAGTCGACATATTTGCACACCTTGGCGTAAACACCGGGTTTGTTTACCTGGGCGCAGCCTTCACCCCAGGACACCACCCCATGCAGCTTCCCGTTACACACCACAGGGCCGCCGGAGTCGCCCTGGCATGAGTCTTTACCTCCCTCCAGGTATCCGGCGCAGAACATGTTGTCGGTGGTGGATCCCGGGTAGGACTTGCTGCAGTCGCGCTCGCTGAGTACCGGGGCATCCAGGCACATCAGTTGGTTCGGGTAGTCGGCACCCGAGGGGTTGGTGTTGCCCCAGCCAGCGACGAGGCAGAGCGTGTTGGGGGTGGGGCAGCTAGTCGGCAGTGATATGGTGGACACGTATTGGTTGATGACGGCTGGGCGGCTGAGCTTGATCAGCATGATGTCGTTGTCCATGGTGTTTTTGTTGTAGCGCGGATGAGTGATGACAATGGCTGAGTTGATGTCTTCCTCGCTGCCCTCAGTGATGGCGAGGTTGTGCTCACCAACAGTCAGCAGAGTATGGGACTTGTAGCAGTGAGCAGCCGACAGAACCCACTGACTGTTGATCAGAGAACCGCCACAGAAATGGTAGCCGGCACTCAGAGACACGATGTACGGCAGGCTGTGCTTCTTGCACTCGTAGCCTCCGACGATCTTATCTTCGTCATCCAGTGGGGCAGCGTGAGCAGCGGCGAACACGATGAAGAAAATCAGAGCCTTCATGTCTCCTGTTGGACAGAAAAGTCTTGGATATTCTGCTGGCCGGGAACACGACCTTATATACGCTGAGAGTCTGATATCCATCGCACAGGCTCAAGGACAGGACGTATGCAGGACACACACGCACATGTTGAAGTGTAACCAGTGTGTGAGCAGCCATATGGTTACTGATAAGACTCAATCTCCTACACGTGAGGCGCTACATAGACATGAATAATCTACAGGTGTATTTAATACCCTGCTTTATCATACTTCACTTATACACACGTGTGACTGACTCAGGTACATGTCATTTCTCTCTCTCTCTCACACACACACTCACATGCAGGAATAAAATTCACTGCTAACATCTTTTACTGCAGGAATAAACTACACTACTGTCCAGATAAAGATCCAACACTTGGATATAAAACTAAAGAATAACAGGTGCACCAAGAGTGCAAACCTCTACCAAGCCCAGTAATCCACCATATAAACCAAAACGTCAAAATATTATACCTATTAAAAAAATCCCTGGATCCAGAATTCAATACAGATATTCTCCAAAATTTAATGGGGTCTTCCATTTCCAATGCTCCGCCTGTGCTCACAAACGAGCCACAGGTAAAACAGAACTTCCTGGTTGGATATGATGTATACTAACATTTCTATAAATATAAGAGAATTAATTTCTCAAACATCAAAGACTCAAATCAATATCCAGGTTTCTTAAATATGATGTCAATAAAATTTAAATGTCTTAATTGTAATGAATTCTAATCCCCCTCCCCCATCAAAAACCCCATAACCTTTCATTTCTAATGTTTTTTTTCTAAAGATTTTCTGCCTGGTTATTAATCTTTGTTTACTAATCTTTTTGGTTTTACATTATAGAATTTTAATTTCCATGAATAAAAGAATAGTGTTTATGGTACGTATTTGACTTTTTGTGTCCAGGTTTATTCATCGTCTCGTGCTGTTATACCTGTTCACAGGTGAGACACTGAAGTGCTGCTCTCTTATTGTCTTTATACAGAGATGAAGTGAGGACTGATTTCATTGGCACACACCGATTAAACTGCATTGTGGGTAATGTAGGAAACTATGAATCAAAGTTATAAGACTGAATAAACACTGAGTAATTAATATCAAACTTTTATTTTTATTTATTATAAAGTAAATCACTCTGATAAACCCGTACGCACAAACTCACAACCCTGCCCCAAACCTGTCACTTTATTAGGGACACCTGCTCATTCATGCAGTTATCTAATCAGCCAATCATGTTCCAGCAGCACAGTGCACACAGTGTGTGTGAAAACCGTCAGTAGTTTGTACCACGTCACCACAAACTCCCAGATTTCACACCTGATGTGTGATGTGAACATTACCGGAAGTACCTGTAGTGTATAAAACATGACACTCAACTGTACCAGACATGGAGGAGTTTTTACTCCGAATCCCTTCATCATTTTTCAGTTGTCTGTGTTTATGTTGGTTTACAAACCTTTAACAATTTAGTGCACACTCTTTAAATCAGTGGTTATCACTTTACATATTCTCCCCTCGCCTGCATGGGTTTCCTCCTGGTACTCCAGTTTCCTTCCACAATCCTAGAAATGTACATTAGGTGAACGGTCCTCTTAACACCCCCCCATGTGTGAACGGTTGTGTTTGTGTTAGTCCTGTAATAGACAGGTGACCTGTTCAGGGTGTAACTCCACCCCCTCCCCACGACCCTGACGGATAAACGCTACACATAATGAACGGATAAGACTATACAGTGTACTATCTTTAGATTATTAAATATTACATACCTGCAGCAGTTATTAATAAATTATTTATGAACTAATTTTTTTTTTTTTTTTTTGGATTTTCCCCCATTTTTTTTTCTACCTAATTTAGTCGTATCCAATTCCCACCCATCAACTTTTAGCCTTCCCCACCACCACCGACCAGGGAGCAAGCAAGCAAGCACACGCCCCCTCCGTGACATGCGATGCTACCACCCGCCTCTTTTCGAACTGCTGCGCATGCATATTTGGGGGCGGCCTAACACACTCGGAGGGAAAGCGCTATCCG
>JBCNYH010000001.1:65034785-65045173 GCA_039654325.1 Tandanus tandanus
TGCTGCTCGCTCAAAAAAACTGGATTTATTTCTTTGTTATCTACATACTTTCTTGTTCTAATGATTTCAACATGCCTCAGGTAAGATTTAACATATTTAAGCATACTCATATGAGAATAACGAATTTCCTATGTAAGACTGGACCTTTAAGTACACGTTTTCACAGATCGACTTTACAAAAGGACACGCCCACTGGAGGCGGGGCATATACACTGTGGGGAACATAAGACTAGTACTGGAAAGGAATATTTTAATTATTTCTCCAAAGCTGATCATCACTAATCATTAATCACGCTTTGTAATTTTAGAGAAACTTTAAAGAAAGTAAATTATCTCTAAATTCACCTTTCACCCGTAAATCATCCCAAATAAAGAAAACTTTTCAATTTAAATTCAGGAGTCATAAACTTTTTACTTCAGAATATAATAATAAACAGTTTCTTTCCCTGAAATCTATCTGAAACAAACAGAATATAATTAATATTTATTTATGTTATTAAGATCTTTAAATAAATGACTTCCTAGAAAAATAATCATCATTTCTGAGAGCAGTGACTTTAGCAGTGTGTTAACTTCCAGTCAGAACTATCAATGTGCTTCGAAAATTTGTTCTCTCTCACTCTCACTCACACACACACACACACACACTTTTTAACTTTTCCTCACAAAAATTGCGAAAGCTAGGCTCGGCTAGTTTAGCTGTGGTGATTTATCCCGTTAGCTGAGTGATGCTACCGAACATTAGCCGGTGAAGCTGTAATCTCACCCATCAGAATCCTCATCTGTTTCTTCCCGAACAGTCTCCCGAACAGTGAGGAGATGGTCAGCCCCATGCTGAGAGTCCAATAAACCCCCAACTCCACACACACTTAACCGCGTCCAAATAGAAACTTTCAACCCTCCGAGTGTCAGTCAACCAGCTACCGGGGCTCGCGCCTGCGTATCGCCACGTCATGGCCGCTGCGTGGAAGAGATGACGTAAGTTCCGGTGAGGAGCTGCCACAGAGCGGACACGGTTGTTTGGTAAATATGGCGGCCATCTTGTGATGGTCAAAAGGTGTTCAAGACTAACAATGCAAGTGAAGCGTTCTAAAGGTGTGATTCCCTGAATAAACTTGGTTTCAACAAACTCTTATTGGATGGCTTTGTGTCCATTCTTGCAAAAAAGTTTTGACCATCAATATTTCTATCAAAAGAAGGAATTTTAGTGCTGAATATATTGGCCTTGATCCTGAGGAGGGATGTCCCAGCATGGTAGCATGTGATACACATGTGACGAGGGTCAAAAGGTAAAAGGGACAGAGGGACACGGAGTCCGACTCCCGGGTAGGGCATCACTAGATGATCCACCCCAGTACACTGGACATCCTGAAGTCACCTGCACATTCGCTGCTCAGTGTTCTCTTCACCTGCTGCTTATTTCATAACAATAGAAAGGTTCAGATTCAACCGAGGGGCAGTGGAGGCCCGGTGGTAGGGTGCTGGATTACTGATCCCAAGGTCAGGGGTTGAAGCCCCACTATCACCGATTTATCAATGCTGTCCCCCCAGTGCAGCTAACTGGGTTATCAAAGGCCGGCCATGGTGTCTGTGGTGAGAGGAATGTAAAAGAACCATTGCTGATTTTCAAGAGCATAGCCGTCAGCGTGTTTCTGCCCATCGATGGCCTGGCGAGCTGTTCAGGGTGTACTCTTCCCTCGCCTAGAGACAGCTGAGATGGGCGCCAGCCTCCCCGCGACCCTAATTAGGATTAAGCGCTTCAGAAAATGGATGAACAAATGAATATTCAAACAGATTTTAAATTAAAGATGATAAGTCTCACCTGACCTCTGAAGTCGGGGAGGAGTCAGGTGAAACCAGCAGGTAAGTGAAGAGTGCACATTGTTTTGTATGTGTAGGACACTAAACTGTTTCAATAGTGCTTGAAACCCCGGCCAATTTGCGGACCACACTGCCAAATACTTACATTCATACTCCCTTTATTTTTCTGTGCTAGTTTTGTTTACGCCCAACTAACCAATTTAGTACATTCATTCAGTCATTCACCGAATGAAGAATCTCAACACTCTGGGCAAAGGTGGGGTACACCCTGAACAGCTCACCAGACTCACATCCATTCACACACACCTAGGGGCAATTTGGAACAGCCAATTAGCCTAATGTGCATGTCTTTGGACTATGAGAGGAAACCCATTTCTACACTAGAACATATAAACTTCACACAGAAACGTCCTCACTGAGCCTGGGACTCAAACCCAGGACCTTCATCCTGTGAGGCAGACATGCTAACCACTACACAACTTTGCTAAATACTTCAAATCCAGCAGTGTATTAAAAGGTTGAGATACATCATGAGGCACCAGAAAAGTCAGCAGTAAAGCAACACAAGAAAGCACATGATTACCCAATCGAAAGGGAAGTGTGTGAGTGAAGACATATGACATTCACATTTACGGTATTTGCCAGATGCCCTTATCCAGAACCACTTACACTTTTATTTATTGCATTCATATAATGGAGCAGTTGAGGGTTACGGGCCCAGCAGTGGCAACTTGGTGGTACTGGGCCTTGATCCCCAGATCTTACATAATTACATCTTTACATACAAATCTTTTGATTAGTAACTCAGAGCCTTAACTGCTGCCCTCCATGACTTCATCTCAGGTTTTAATGAGTAATGAGAGAAAAATTCAGGAACAAAAATTATTTAAGAAAAGGAGCAGTGAAAGTTTCTACAGCAGATCTGAAACAAATACATCAGCATACATTAAAACCAAATCATCATCATCACATCACACATCCACCCCAACACACATCACAGTCAGACAGGATCTTCTGTACAGTGACACACACACCTGGACAGGTGGAGGTGATGATTTATCACACACACACGCTGAAGGTGCTCAGAGTTCCAGCTGTTTGTCCAGCAACATGAACTCAAGCTAGGAGGATGCACTTTCTTACAGACAGGAAGTAGTTTTAATTCTAATACATGCATACAGGAAATTCTTCAGGTGAAGGAGTTATACACCATACAACTGTACAGGTTAAATATCTCGTGATCTGGAAATTTAGACATTTAAACCACAATTCAGTTGATTTGTGACTTCGTGTCCATTTAGGACTGAACTAAAAATAATTATAATATATAAATTTTTTTAAAAAAACATTCACGCTATGATCCTGCTCAGAACATTTGATTTTCACACAGCAGATCTGGCAACCCTGAAGAGGAAGACGCGCTCATTTCACATCTGTGTCCGGGAACAAAGTGAGGACGCTGCGTCGGTGCATCTTCCCAGCAGGAACATTGACTCAAGAGATCACATATGCAGGTTAAAGGAAAGGGGCGGAGCTTCCAGGTCAGGTAATATTGGAGAGTTCAAAACACCTTCACAACTGTCAATCATAGTAATGTGTTTACAGACTCATTGGATTTTAAAGGAGATAAGACAGAAGGTGGAGAATCTTTGAGACGATGTTGAAGTGGTAAGTGATGTGACTCTGATGTTAAAGAGTGCACGTGGTGAAGCTCATCAGCGCTGAACAATCTCAGTCATCAACGAACACGCAATTAAAACATCACATTTACACCCCTCCCCCGACAAACACACACACACACACACACACACACACACACACACACACACACACACACTCTTTATAACAGAGTCTGTAGATTCATGTTCTGAAAACTGTGTGTGTGTTTGTGTGTGAGGTGATGGACACCACTAGTGTTTGGACAGCTCGTTGGATAACCAGTCGAGTCCCTCATAGAGTCCGCGTCCCTGTGTAGCACACGTGGCCTGAACGTACCACTGCAGAGACAAAACACAACCAGAGTGTCAGAGGGGCACATAGTAGTATCTCGTGTGTGTGTGTGTGTGTGTGTGTGTGTGTGTGTGTGTGTGTGTGTGTGTGTGTGTACCGTTCGGTTGCGCAGATTCTGCAGTCCCAGTTTATCGGTGAGTTCACTGACCACCATGGCGTTGGGCAGATCCTGTTTGTTAGCGAACACCAGAAGAACAGCGTCCTTCAGCTCATCTTCCTGCAGCTACGCACACACACACACAGGAAATGATGTCACGGTGCATTAATCAGCACATCACTCACGTCTCACACAGAAGAGTAAATCTCACCATTTTGGAGAGTTCATCAGCAGATTCGGCCACTCTCTCTCTGTCGTTACTGTCCACCACGAAGATCAGACCCTGATAACACACACACCTTCATCATCATCATCATCAAGCATACACCACAACTTCATCATCATCAAGCATACAATCATACACCACACCTTCATCGTCATCATCATCAAGCATACACTCATATACCACACCTTCATCGTCATCATCGTCATCAATCATACACCAAACCATCATCATCATCAATCATACACTCATACACCACACCTTCATCGTCATCAATCATACACCAAACCTTCATCATCCTCATCAATCATACACCAAACCTTCATCATCATCATCAAGCATACACCAAACCTTCATCATCATCATCAAGCATACACTCATACACCACACCTTCATCATCATCATCATCGTCATCAATCATACACCAAACCTTCATCATCATCAAGCATACACTCATACACCAAACCATCATCATCATCGTCATCAATCATACACAAACCTTCATCATCATCATCAAGCATACACTCATACACCAAACCATCATCATCATCATCATCAATCATACACAAACCTTCATCATCATCATCAAGCATACACTCATACACCAAACCTTCATCATCATCATCAAGCATACACTCATACACACCTTCATCATCAAGCATACACATACACCAAACCTTCATCGTCATCATCATCAAGCATACACACATACACCACACCTTCATCATCATCATCATCATCATCACTGAAGATACAGTAAAGTATTGTTCACACAGGAAGTGGCGAGTGACAGTCGAATTGCCTGGTGAGAGAAGCGAATCACAGCTTAGCTCTTGTTGCCTTGGTAACTTCCTTAGTTTCCTACTTAAAAATCTTTGAGGGAAACTTTGCGAGTTCCCAACAGCAGGACTTTTATTATCATCATCTCATATTATTTTCCTTTATTTTAGTTCATGTTATCATCATATATATCTTATTATTAAGTATAGAACGGAGACTCTCGCGCATCATGAACCAGGAAGAGTTAAACGTATATAAGTATATACACTCACAGGAAATGCCGACCATTTCAGAAACATCAACCTGAGCATGGTGTCTCCGGTTATTATCCTTATAAAATTTCTGCATGTAGTTGTAAAGCACACGCCAATAATGAGCTGCTCTTCCATGTTGATGTGGGAGGAGATATTAAACTCATTCACTGTTTCTCTATGGAGAGGTTTGGTGAACTCAGTGTTTGTGGCATCTGTCAATCAACGGTATCGCTTGAATCGCATCATGTGAAAGTTCAGCTCAGTTAAACACTGTGCCCACCCACTTGACGTCACTTGAGAAAATTTTGCCTCTTCTCACTCATTTCGTCGGTGTTCATTGACTTTAAAAGGTCACATTTAATTTCATAAAGTAAAAACTAAACCGTAAAAAAATCTGTAGTAATAAATTATGAAATGAAAAAACCCTAAACATCCGGAATTGCAGCAAATGAAAACAAATCACATTAAATAATTATAAAATGTATTTAGTTATAAATGCATTTAAATCTGAAAGTGTACATCTGAATAAATCATTAATTTAGTTTTGTCTAATTCACATTTCCTCTGCTTAAAATATTCCGTACCTGAGTGTTCTGGAAGTAGTGTCTCCACAGCGGACGAATCTTATCCTGACCGCCCACGTCCCAGACGGTGAAGCAGATGTTCTTGTACTCCACGGTCTCCACATTAAAGCCTGCAGAAAAACAAAAACAGATTTCAAATTTAAATTTATTTGGTCACATACAAAATCATACACAGTACAATATGTAGTGAAATGCTTGTTACGACTGTCCTAAAATTTGAAGAATAAAAAATATCAATATCAAGAAGAAAAAGAAAAATTTGGTTTAGTTTAAACTGAATTTAGTTAGATTTAGTGAACGCTGAATGAATATTGTATATTCATGTGTATGTATGTGTATGTATATATATATATATATATATTTACAGCAGTTGGCAGACGCTCTTATCCAGAGCGTCTTACAATTATCATTTTTTATACAGCTGAGCAATTGAGGGTTAAGGGCCTTGCTCAAGGGCCCAACAGTGGTGATAGTGGGGATTGAACCGCTGATCTTCGGATCAGTAACCCATCGCCTTAACCACTAAGCCACCATATTTAGAAACCAGGCTTTAGTCTCACACTCCTCGCCATTTAAAAGTAAAATTTACATTTAATTATAATAATCTAAACATTAACAGTTAAACCTGTGAGATTATTTATCAGATATAAATATTTATAGCCTGGGAGACAGAAATTAAGGTCACACAGAGAGATTCTCACCGATGGTAGGGATTGTTGTTACGATTTCACCGAGCTTCAGTTTGTACAGGATTGTAGTTTTTCCTGCTGCATCCAAACCCACTAAAACAACAAGAAAAAAAATAATACAGAAACATTTCATGACTTTATTTACATTGATCTCTGCTTTAGACTACACCCTGTGATTACTCTAAACCTGCTGCTTATGTTCAAATAAAAGGAAAAAAAAAAAAAAGAATACATAAAAACACACAGTAAATAAAACTAAGAGTAAATAAACATTACATTCCACGTCAGGGTTATTACTACAAAAGAACAAAGAAACACCTGAGATTTATTCATATATATATATATATATATATATATATTAATATTTACTGTAAAACTGGAACAAAATAAAACAGATTGAACAAATTCACGGAGGATGTAATAAATGTATTTATTAAAATAATTCAGACTTTTTTATTTGCAGGAAAATAAACTGCTCGGGTTGGGATGCTAACATCACAGCTAACTCTAATCATAACGTGCTGACAAGGACTCACCCATTAATATCCTCATCTGTTTCTTCCCAAAAAGTCTTCCGAAGATCGATGAAATTGTTAAACCCATTATAATTCTATATTTTTTACACTTTAAAGCTTTAACTCTCAGAAATATCGCGTCTGTTCCTGTTTCCTCTCACACTCTGTCAGAGCCGGCTGGAGTTTGCGCATGCGCATTGCCACGTCGCTGCCAGAGGCCACCGTGGAAGGCATTGCGTCACTTCCTGTCCGTAGCCCGGCTCTTAGGTCAATGACGTAAAGAAACTAATAATCATCATCTTATTCATCATCCAGCTGCTCTCTCACTGGAACAGTCACAGAACATAAAAAGGCCAGATAAAATAAAAACCATGGAGCAGAAACTTCTCTACAGTTTAACATGAACTCAGGTTGATCATCATATAGCTGTAATGGGAACTGTACTCCTAAATCATTTCAGTAAAACAGTTAATATCGGCAGCAGTGGAAAGTCATCCTCACAGTTTCTGAGTGTAGGAGCAGCAGCGAGGGGCTTCCAAGATGAGCAGCTCAACCCTTGGGTCCATAGTGGCACAGACTGTTGGATCTATTCAGTAGTGACCTGTCCTACCTTCTTTTGCCTTCAAATAGTAGCTATGGATTCATAATATCATTATTTATCCTAGCTGTAATTAATTCTGCTGCTTAAATGATCTGGCTTTAGTTGCTGTGTATTTATTAATTTTTTTGTAAAAGCTCTAGTAGAGATGTACTGCGATCGTACAGAGATTTCCCAGCGTTTTCTAGCAGAAAAAAAGGAAACTCAATGTTCACAGAGATGTTGTTCTCTGCGATCTAAAACAGAAGCGAGTTGTCCTGGTCACTTAAGTGGCGTACACACAGAAAGTGATGAGCAACATGCGAATCGAGCCGCACGCAAATAGCTTCTTAGCACACTCCAATTACGTAGCAGATCGCTTAGTGCCTGAGTGGATGTGTATTTAAACGCTATTGTATTAAATCTGAGACAAAGTGTGTTGGGGTGATGATGTCACAGATTGTGTAGCATCACAGAGTATGTATATCAGTCAGTAGGTGATGATATAACAGAGGGACACAGTGTCTGGCCCCTGTAAGAGCATTGCAAAGTGTTTTATCCCATGGGACATCCAACAACCAGGTGAGAGTGTGTGATGCAATACCTTTATTGCATGTTATTTATTGCCTCATCACAAACCAAGTTTACATATTTAGAGCTTAAGATGTTTAAGCTGTACATAAAGCACTGCACCTGTAACTCTGAAACGCACACCCCTACTGGGCCGGATCATGAGTGAACAGGATGAAGAGAACGATTTGGAGAGGCCGATGAATGTGTCACCCTGGATCATCCTCACTGAGCTGCAGTTAGAAGGGAAGCACTGTGACGTTATCATCAAAGTCAATAGTGTCGAGTTCTGTGCGCACAAAGCTATCCTGAGTGCCTGCAGCCCGTTCTTCAGGTCTCTCTTCAACAACAACTGGGTCACGTCAGATCAGCATGAATATCACATCTCTCACATTTCCTCTGAGACCATGATGCTGATCATGAACTATGTGTATGCACAGCAAGTGAACTTCACGCAGGAAAACGTGTGTGAGCTGCTGATCGCTGCTGATTATTTGGCGATGAGCAATCTGGTGAACGAGTGTAGCATATTCCTGAAGGCCCTCCTGAGTCCGGAGAACTGCGCTGGCATCTGGCGTTTTGCTGGAACTTACCTCTGCAAGAAGTTGAAGCGGTACGCCTTCCAGTTCATCCTGCAAAACTTTGAGAAGATGGTGCACGTGTCTGAGGAGTTCCTAAAGCTGACAGCTGAGGAGCTGAGTGAGATCATCCAGAATGACAAGTTGAACGTGAAACAGGAGAACGTGGTGTTTGAGACCATCATCAGGTGGATCCAACATTCGCCGGAGGATCGGAAAGAACACATCGCAGTGTTATTGTCCAAGGTGCGAATGGGGCTAATGGCACACAATTACTTTATGGATCGGGTGAGGAACAACGTTTTAGTGACAGAAAACACAGCCTGCAAGCTGATCGTCAGGAGTGCTCTGAGGAGCTTCAACACAAACAGTTCGAGTGTAAGTGATCTCACGCGACCTCGCCTTCCAAGTGCAGTTCTGCTGGCCGTCGGTGGGTGGGGCAACAGTGGTCCCACCAGTGCCATAGAAGCATACGATATGCGAGCAGAGTGCTGGGTAGAAGTGATGTGTGGTGAAGAGACTTCACGAGCCTATCATGGGACAGTGTTTATGAACGGTTTTATCTACTGCATTGGAGGATTCAATGGGGACATTTATTTCAACAGCGTGAGCAGGTTTAACCCCATCACCAAAACATGGACTCAAGTGAGCTCCATGTTCTCTGCCCGCTGCTATGTGAGTGTGTGTGCGCTGGACAATTGTATATATGCATTAGGAGGATATAACGGCAATCAACGGCTTAAAACGGCTGAGTGCTTTGAAGCTGAGAATAATCAATGGAGAATGATCGCCCCAATGCACGATCGAAGGAGCGACGCAGGTGCCGCAGCCCTGAGAGGCAGAGTGTACATATGTGGGGGGTTTGACGGGAATGAGTTTTTGTTTACAGCGGAGTACTACAGTGCTCAGACCAACCAGTGGACGCTCCTTCCCCATATGGGTAGCAGAAGAAGTGGAGTGGGTGTGGTCATATATAGCAGAAAGGTTTACGTGGTGGGTGGATGTGATGGTATTAATCGTCTAGCTGATGCAGAGGTGTATAATCCCGAGACTGGTATGTGGAGACCCATTCCAGATATGATCACCCGGCGCAGCAACTTCGGCATTGGCGTGGTGGAAGATCTCCTCATCGTTGTTGGAGGGTATAACGGCATCAATACCACTAGTAAAGTGGAATGTTATGATGGGGAGACGGCCGAATGGTGTGAAATGGAAGACCTTCATATCCCACGCAGCGCTGTGAGCTGCTGTGTGCTGTCTGCGTTACCCAACATATCTGAGTACGCTGCACCCCGACAGCAAATCCAACAGAGATCAAGTAGAACGAGACGAGGCTTCATCACAGCTTTTCCTGGAAACAACTAAATCTCACATCTTATTCCCAGCATTCTTTTACTGTCTTTGTAAGACAGTCTCCATCTGCAGTGAGACGAGATGATGACAAGACTCCGTCTGCAGTGAGACAAGATGATGACAAGAATCTGTCTGCCAGACTGCAGTGAGACGAGATGATGACAAGACTCCGTCTGCAATGAGACGAGATGATGACAAGACTCTCCGTCTGCAGAGAGACGAGACGATGACAAGACTCTCCGTCTGCAGAGAGACGAGACGATGACAAGACTCTCCGTCTGCAGAGAGACGAGACGATGACAAGACTCTCCGTCTGCAGAGAGACGAGACGATGACA
>JBCNYH010000001.1:65099174-65113658 GCA_039654325.1 Tandanus tandanus
CGCGGGGAGGCTGGCGCCCATCTCAGCCGACTCTGGGCGAGGGCGGGGTACACCCTGGACAGCTCGCCAGGCCATTGAAGGAATATCAGTAAAATTAAAATCTGTTTTATGTGTTATAAATTTGTATAAAGTAATAAAGGAAATTTTATTTGCATTTAAAAATTAGAACTGTTTTCAGTGTTTAAAATGTATTTCTTTAACACTATTTTTGCCTATTTTATATCATGATGCACATCATGCACTGTAAAAAGTATTGTGATATAATTATTTTTGTGTTATCGCTCAGCTATAACTCAGTTTGATAAATATTAATATTAGTAATCTTGTTCTGGTGTCCGTAGAGCTGGAGACGGTGTTAAAGAGAAGGCGCTTGGCTGCTGGAGGAGTCGAGAATCATAACCCTGAGCAGCCAGCGTTGCGGTCACCCGCCAGATCACGGCACCTGGAGTCAGGGGTGAAACCGGACACACCCGCTATTGCATCGGTCCGACTACGAGTTCAGCAACTCGCCCAGAGACGGGATGGTAAGAGAAGGGTCGTATAACTACTGTCAGTCACACTGAGCTTTGGGTGATTTGTGTATTTTGTGTGTGTGTGTGTGTGTGTGTGTGTGTGTGTGTGTGTGTGTGTGTGTGTGTGTAGGCGGGGCTACACTTGTCCAGCGCTGTATGTCAGATCCTGGGGCAGAAAGTCCCTCCAGCACTTTACTGCGAGACGTGTGTCACATTGGTGAGTGCTTTAGCATCGTCCTTCATCCTGATTGGCTAAAGTTGAGTACACTATACACCATGCATTTTTAACCCTGTTTCTCCCACACAGAGTTTTACCTGCATTAATTATAATTGCATTATATTTTGATTTCTGAGGAAATAAATTTATGAAATACTGAAGGTGGAATCTTCAGGCCCCATGCACAAATAATAAAAATAATAGTTGTTACTTCATTAGTGTGGCTCATAATCACTTGCTGTCATAAGCGCACACCTGTGTAATATACCGTGTGTGTGTGTGTGTGTAAGGTGAAGGAGAGTTTAGCTCTCGGTTGGAGCACTTTAACACCCCGACCCCAACCCCAAAGACCAGCCCCACCCCAGCCACTCCTAGCACACGCCAGCTCTCCAGGTTGGTGCACAACATGCAGCAGCAGCTCAACACCGCTGTGACTCCCAGCACTAAGGAGGCTTCCCGTATACGCCAGGTACACACACATGCGCGCACACACCCACACACACACTTTACATACCACACCCTGAGAGATTGGAGAGATTGTGTGTGTGTTTGTGTTTCAGGCACGAGAGGAGGAGCTGAAGTCACTCAGGGTGCAGCCTCTCACAGAGAACATGTGGCTCAAGAGGAGTTTCTCTGACCCTTCACTGGCTGAGGTATTTTTTTATTTTATTTTATTTTTTTAGTTCTCTGGTGTATTTCTGATTCAGACACACACACACACACACACACACACACACACCAGTGGTATTTTATTGCTCAGACTGAGTGTGAGTAGAGCAGTATCAGTGCGGATGTTGGGTGGCGTACCGCTTGCTGAATGCCACTGTAACGTTTTTGTCAGAGAGATACGACTCGAAGCAGCTCTTGCATCTGTCGAAGGACCAGAAAAATCCCGTGGCCTCCGTTACACTTTGAGAACGTGAGCATGTGTCCTGTTTGAGGATAGTGATGTGCACAGGGTGTGTTTATGTATAAATATTTTTTGGTGTGTTTTTGTTTTGTGCACACGTGTTCAGGTGTAATAGTGTAGTGCTGTAGATCCTTTATGATTTATTATTATATTGTGATTATTTTTTTTTTTTAATATGAATGTTATAATGAGGTGTGATGATTCCCACATACTTAACTGGTGTTCATGATCTTCCTCTGCTTCTTAGAAACATTAGCATCGTAGCACCAGGGTGTAAACAAACTTCACACATTTAACCTGTCTGAGCGGATCCACTGTATTTCAGGGGAAATGGGAAACTGTTTTTCCTCTCCTGTGCACTTAAGCTGAAGTTAAAACACAACAT
The DNA here is from genome assembly GCA_039654325.1 of Tandanus tandanus. Taxonomy (NCBI): domain Eukaryota; kingdom Metazoa; phylum Chordata; class Actinopteri; order Siluriformes; family Plotosidae; genus Tandanus; species Tandanus tandanus. The sequence goes on from JBCNYH010000001.1 coordinate 65,101,199, forward strand.
GATGCGTATGTTTAAACTTTAAATGAATGTTAGTGATGAGCGTTTGTCCTGTTTGGGTTAGGACGACTCCAGCATCGAATTAAAAGGATCCGACTGCAGTTTAAACTTGAGTGGCACGAATGAGACGATGGGAGATAGTTTCAGTGGCATGTCTACCTGCTCTGCAGAGGTCCAGCCTCCTGCTACTGTGCTTTGTCCTCCAGGTAAATCTGACATTATTTCACTGCTGAGATCTGGATTGTGATTGGAGCGAGTGTTTATAGAGCTAAAACATAAGTGATGTGCTGCTCTGTACTGAATAATAAAGGGCGATTCTTGGTAATTGTAATGTTGTTAGAGGAAAATAATCACCTTCACAGTAGTAACAGTATCTCCATATCATCACGAATCAGAAATATAAAACTTTAACGGATGAATTCACTTGTGTTTCAGAATCTGAGGTGCGTCCTCGTGAGGAAATCAGCACCTCTGCCTTAATCGACGAGATGTTCGAGGGCGTCTTGCAGGCCGATGCTGGAGAAGAGGAAGTGCAAGAGAATGACCACAGCGTCTCTGAGAGAAAAGAGGAAGCTGACATGCAGACGACTGATCCTCAACCCAGGGTGAAATTTCCGGATTGTAGCCCTGGAGCAGACGAAGATGCTTGTGTTGGAGAACAGAACGAGTGTGAGAACCCAAATGAAAGAGATGAAGCAGCTGGAGAGAAAGAGGAGAGCGCAGTGGGTAATGAGGATGACTTCCTGTCTCTCCCGCCAAGCTGCGTTCTCTCTCCTCTGAGCAAGTCTGTGGAGGCCATGATCACGCCGATGGTAAGCACCTGCTAGATGTTTCAACATGTGATTTATAAAAAAAAAAAAAAAAAAAAAACATCCCTCTATCATGGTCATCATCTTCATATTTTTAAAATCATTTAGAAGTTCAGTACTGCCGTGACTCCACCCATGGAACTGTGTGACCCTCCAGAGCAAGTAGCCGCGCCCTCTGCCCTACCCATGTACAGGTAAGGCCACTAAGAAATGGGTCAGTAGAATTTACCTCTAAAGGCTGCAGTATGTTTTCTGTCTCGATCGCATCTGAATTTGTGATGCTGTATACATTACTTATTTTTCCTATACTTATATTATTTATTAAATTATACTTTTTATCTGTTTATAGATACATTAACACTGCGAAGTGACTTCCTGTTGTGTGTATAGATATAAAAACATATAAATACAGTTTATAGCAGCTAAGGACACTCGTTCCCTCACTACCTCTCTTTATTCTCTCTGTTCAAATTAGTCAGAGAAAAAATAACAACACAGCTTGTCGTGTTACTGAAAAATGCAAAGAATTTGTGTAAACCCCTCTGTCCTGTTACATGACTGGCTCCTCACAAAATATCACTGATCACGTTTTAAATCTGTTTAAAAGAGTGCATAAACCTGCACTACTGTCAACACCTTCTGATCAATCACAATACAGAGGTCGGCACCTTCTGACCAATCACAATCCAGAACTCAGCACCTTCTGACCAATCACAATCCAGAACTCGGCACCTTCTGACCAATCACAATTCACACAGTGGTGTGATGCAGTCTTAAGTAGTGTTTCTTTTGTTGTTAATTATAGTGATGTTTTGTTTTTGTTTTTTGTTTTCAATAATCTGCAGTATTGAATCGTACCGCTCCCAGAAACAGAACCCTCCATCCACTCAGGGTGCAACTCCCGGAGTTCAGAAATCTTATGCGGAGAAATCTCACATCAAATCCAATCCCATCAACACCAAGGAGACGATAAAGGTATGTTACATGCGTGTGAAAGTGATTCAGGTTTGATTCAGAGTTGAATCAGTTTCTCACATGAGTGAACTTACTGAGATGCAGTGAGGAGAGGACATGACGAGCGCAGTCAGTACCACGCCCTGAGTGTGTTGTACTGATTAAAGCTAGAATATTGTGTGTGTGTGTGTGCAGGCGCTCAGTGAGGAGGTGACCAAGCTGCAGACTGTAATTCATCAGACACTACAGGCCCTGAGCTGCTGCAGTGATGAAGAACACGGTAAAGGATCTCTGCAGGAGGCAGAAGCCGAGAAACTCCTGCTGGTTTCCAGTGAGTACAGACTGCATCCTCCTCATCACACGGAGATTATTCTGATGAAGGCTTGTAGACAGTTTGGAGAGTTAAACGCTGAGTTACTGTTTGTTATTAAAGTTTGGCGGTCGAGGCCTTTCCTTCCCAGGTATAAAATTGAAGACCTCGGGATACTGGAGCTGAAGTGGCACTCTTAACCGGATATGTTCAAGCAACAGTGATGTCACGTCCTGTGCTGGTGAATAGATCAGGTGATGTGGTCTGTACATGTCATATGATGCAGGTGAGAAGCATGCGGCTCTTCTAGCAGAGATTGGACGACTGAGAGAGGGAGGAGCCGAACGAGAGGCCCACGCTGACTGTCTCCAGCCCTGTAGAGGCACTGTCAGAATCAGCAACATCCAACTGCCCCTGAAGATGGAGTTTGTGCTGTCCACCCGTACAGGTGGGTTCAGAGCGAGGGAGTGGGGTGGGGTAGGGTAGCTTGAGTAATATGTGTACTGTGTCCGTGACGAGCCGTCTCTCTGTGCAGCTCGTCCTTCTCACTACTTTTTCATCCTGATCCGCTACGGAGCCTGTAACATGGTGGCCACGCCACTCGCTACTGCTGCTGATGCAGAGAACGGAGACACCATCACCTTTCCTACCACCATCATGCTGTCAGTCCATTCACTCTTCATCATTATTATAATTTATGGGCGTCGGTCGAATCAAAACCTTAAGTATGATATAAATTATAACGACATCAAGTTTGTTTTCTAGAGTAAATCCAGTGCGCACATTAAGCGCTGAATGACATGATGTAGAAGAATGATGCTAGGAAAAGAAATAAATAATAAACAGGGTTTTGATTTCATCTGCTCTTGTGTTTTTAATTTTTTAAGTACAGTGTTAATATTGCAGCTCCGAGTTTCCTCTTCATACTGAATATCATCCGATTCTGATCTCAGTTCATTTCAATTCTGATGCCATACTTCAGTTCAGTCCGAACATGCTTAGAACAAATGTGTGATATTACACCAGTACCTCTGTGATCATGATGAGGAGAGAACCTGCTCACAGGAGAGAACTGGTGTATCGTGATCCTGTGAGTTCTTCTGATTTGGATCTGCTCTGTGTACTCTCTCCAGGCAGGACACACGCTCCAACTTTGAGATTGATGTTGAAGTCTACAGCCTGGTGAGTAGATCCACATCTCTATCCGTGTGCTACAGAGCACAGCCCGATTCTGATCTTCACACCGATTCACTTTCTTCACCTCTCTGTGTTTGTAGTGTAACAGTGCAGCTAACAGCAGCGCTAACGTTCAACAGAACCGCAATTCCGCTAGATCAAAAGTAAGTACACGGGTGCCATTTCTTTCACACATTGTGACGTGAAAACTCCCACATCATGCTCGTGTGTGTGTGTAGGCAACATCAAAGAAGATACTCGGCAGCATTAAGGTATGTCATTTTACAAATCTGAAAAATAATTTAATAATAATCATTATGTGATCAAATATATTTATTTAATTCACTATATTATTTTAAAATTAACAAGCATCCTAAAATTGTTTAATATTTTATTAAGAATTACCTTTTTGTACTTTTTAAATTTTCATAATTATTAAATCTATTTGTTTTGTCTGTTTAAATATTGTAATTTTATTTTTTGTAGTAATTATTATGACTAATGTTAACGTTTTTAAATATATGAAGTGGATATTTTTTTATATTTTTAAAATGTCGGGTAATTACTTCGAAATAATAGTAAACGTTATTGATAATATTCGTGTTATTGTAATATATTTTATAATAATCATAGTAATAATTGCAGTATTGTTAAACTTGAATAAGGAACTAATAATTAGTGTTTTTATGAATATTAATATATTTTGAACAGTAAGACTATGAACTATTTATAAATGTTTTAATTATTAATTATTAACTGTTTGTTATTGCTACAGAATAAAAGGATGAAATATAAATAATAATATTTTCTTCTTTACAGAAATCCACCCCACGTTCCACTTGTAAGTGTTTGGCTGTTGTTGTTGTTGTTTTAATTCCTTGTCAGTGTTTACCCTGGGTTTACACTGGGCCACAATCCCCATGATTCAAAAAGTGCGGAGCTCCACAGTTTATGAGCAACTTGGAGCAAGACTGGGGTATAAAAAGGAGGCAGGGTGACTGTTCAGGTTTCAAGAGATGAAACTCGAAGGAATTGTGTTTCTGAATTCATGAAGATCCCCTACGATGGCGCATCAGGGTCTGTTGCGCTCAGTTAATGTCTACTGCGATTCCCACGGTCTATCACACTTGGCGTTAAGTCGTAATAAATCATAATAATCGCGGCAAAATTTGACAGTCCAAAATATTGTCAAGATCATCATGATTCTCTCAAATGGTGGAGATTGTGGCCCTCGAGCTCCAGTGTAAATCCAGGTTCATGGTGACGTGTGTGTACCTGCTGCTCTTTGACCTGTTATTGTTATTTCTCTTCACCACAGCTGGAACCTCATCTGCTCTAGATCCTCAGCGCTCCAGTAACTTCTCTTTGGTGGGTTCTCATAAGATCTCCCTGTCCTCCCTGGGGCAGAGCAAGTTCCTACTGGACAAGGTGTGGGCTTAAATAAAACTCTCATTGTCTGTGTGTGTGTTGCACAGTGGTGGGGTATGTGGTTATGTAACTGTTCTTGCTCTTTCCTTCTCTCCTGTTTTTTTTCCTCTCAGATGAAGTTTGAGGGCAAAATCAGGCAACTGCTGGGAGATGAGTTTCAGGAAAAGGTGTCTCACCTCCGCCTCCTATTTACACTCTTCTCTTTCTCCATGGGTGGTGGTGTGTGTGTGTGAGTGCATTTGTGAGTGACCTAGTGAGCATGTGTGTGTGCACCACTGAGTGTGTGAGTGAGGGTGTGCATGTGTGTGTCGTGAGTGCATGCATGAGAAAGTGAGTATGTGCGTGAGAGCATGCATGTGTGCATAAGTGTGTGTGTGTGTGAGAGAGACTGTAAGTGAATATGCATGTGAGCGAGATGTGCGGATGTGTGTGTGTGTGTGTGTGTGTGTGTGTGTGAGAGAGAGAGAGTGTGTGAGTTGGTGTGTGTGTGTAAGAGGGTTGTGGGAGTGCGGGTGTGGGAGAGTGTGAGAGAAAGAGTGAGTGTGTGTGAGTGCGGGTGTGAGAAAGTGTGTAAGAGAGAGAGAGAGTGCAGGTGAGAGAGAGAGAGTGTGTGTGAGTGGGAGAGAGATTGTTTGTGAGTGTGTGAGTGGGAGAGAGATGTTCTGATGTATTCAGTGGTAGATTTTAGGGATGTTCCTGTCGATCCCAGAGTGGTCTGTAATTCACATGCTTAGGTTATTATTATTAATATTATTATTATTGTCTCGGTATGGTGCCTGTATGCACCACATTGTGAGTGTTGGAGTTAAAGGAGTTGTCATCATTTTTCACCAAAAGTAGTTGCCAGAAATTCGTCTGAATTTGTCACGAATGTCTAAAATACGTGTTTATTTTTGTTAAATATTCTTTCAGCTTGTTAATCAAATGGAGTCGAGCATTTTGGAGCCCAGTGTGGAGTGAATGGAAATGAATTATAACATAGCTGTTTTAAAATCTTCTGCTGAACAGTTTTTAAAGCTCGAGATTGTGTTGCAAACTCAGAACAAACTTAATATATGAACCCAAGTCATGTTTAGAATCTTTAATAAATCCAATTTCCATCCATATGAATAAATAACGTTTTATAACAATATTCATGATGTTTAGGATATTTTCGATAAACACCCATGACACCGCCCCTTTAATGCATGCGATGTACTAATATCCCTGATGGATTATATTGTGATGTAGGAGTGTGTGTGTGAGAGGTGTTTTAGTGGTTTTGTTGTAACTGTGTGATTGTAGGTGCCCTTCCTGTCTCCTCTGGAGGGTCACATCTACCTGCAGCTGCACAGTGAGAGTCACTCGAATGTACAACGTCAAGGATTTCTGGTGTGTAAGAAATAATAATATCTTTATATTTTTCTCAAATATGATGTGATGTAAACACACACACTGTATTCATTTCTCTTGGTAATGTTCGTTTCCTCATCAGACCATGTTTGAGGAGGTGGGTGGATTCGGAGCATGGCAGCGCCTGTTCTTTAAGCTGGAAGGAGGTGTTCTTTATTACTGGAACCACCCTAATAAGATGGGCAGTAAGGTGGGTAACAGCACAACATGTCAGATTGTTTGCTGAAATATTTTTCCTCCTCCACCGTTTCTTCTTGGTAAACTCCTCTCGGCTGCTGTTCCCCTCTCAGCCAGCAGAGGGCAGCATCTCTTTGTGCAGCTTTGACAGTGTGAGGCCTGTGGAGAGGGATTCCTGCGCTCGGCCTCACACCCTTGAACTGGTGAACTCTAGGACCCTGCAACAAGACCACAGTCACATCTTAACCAAGTACGATGACGTTCTGTATGTTATTTAATCTAAATGCTTAAGATTGTGTTAAGAGGCCCTTCATTATACCAGGCTGCTGAGCTCTGGGTGGTGATTGGTCAGAAGGTGCTGGGTTCTGGGTGGTGATTGGTCAGAAGGTGCTGGGTTCTGGGTGGTGATTGGTCAGAAGGTGATTAATGTTGTATAACAGCAGCTCTGACAGTAGTGCAGGTTTATATTAATTCACTTCTAATACCTTATCGTTTCTATAGTAACAGATCATTCACAGGGGCGTGTGGAGGGTGTGTGTATAGTACTGTTTCGGTGTGATAAGTCACTCTGCTCCATCACACCACCTCATCACTCAGTATTTTACTGAAATACACTGATTGTGTGTGTGTGTGTGTGTGTGTGTGTGTGTGTGTGTGTGTGTGTGTGTGTGTGTGTGTGTGTGTTAGCTTGTTCTCAGCTGACACGCGTGAGGAACGAGCAGACTGGGTGGAGAAGCTGAACCAGGTGCTGCTGGACCTCCACACATGGAACTGGCAGGCTCCTGGAAGAGAGATTGACGGAGACAACACCTCATCTATCACCACAACCTCACGCGAAAGCGTTCTGTAACACGTTACCCACACACACCCTGGTACATCTGTGAACATAAACAGGACAGTTATAACACACTGAGTCTGAGGGACAGGGCACAGCCTCGAGCTGTGTGTGTGTGTGTGTGTGTGTGTGTGTGTGTGTGTGTGTGTGTGTGTGTGTGTGTGTGTGTGTGTAAATGGTATTTATCCGTGTTTACGTTGTGTATGGATGTTGATTTTTATGCTTTATATTCTGTGATTCTCGTGTGTGTTCAGGGAGACACTAACTTCGTGGGAGAAATGAAGCCATCACGTGACACGGTGACAGTTTAAACCGTGATCTGCTCATGTTTTATTTGTGTTTGTTTGTGTGTTTGTGGATGGTTGAGCAGCAGTTTGTTTTGGATGAAATGAATCCTATACTGTAGTATAAATGATCACGCTGTATAAACGAGTGTGGTGTTTACTTTGTGTACTTCTGTGTTTTCTGTTTATTTTCTCGTGTCCACTGACTGTGTTAAATTCTACTAAAGCTGTTCTTCAGAATAAATACGGCTCTGAACACCTGCACGCTGAGCTCCTTCTCTTCACCATCTCTGACTGTCATGTTTATTTTTTTTTTAAATATATATATCCGTATTTCTCTTAAAAGATTTATTTAAAAAAAAAAAAAAAAAAAAAAAAAAAAAAACCCAAGATAGAATTCTTATTAGTATTAATATTAACCCTTTTTCGGGCCAGAAGTTTCACGAATGACAGACATAATTTTTGTTGGGTGTGAAATGTAAATCTCAAACATTTTATTCACAGTGGAATTAGAAACATTCAGTGTTGAGATATTTTATATTTATGCAGGATCTTTATATTTATGGTGTTTGGTTGATGCCCTTTTTCAGAAAGATTGACATTTGTATCTCATATAATGGAGCAGTGGAGGGTTAAGGGCCTTACTCAAGGGCCCAACAGTAGCCGCTTGGTGGTACTGGGGCTTGAACCCTCAACCTTCTGTTCAGTAAGCCCGAGTCTGACCTACGTCTGTCATTCGTTAAGTATATTTTTGTTTGGTTTTTATTTGTAATTGAATGATTTTATTTTACTCGGCAAGAAAAAGCTAGAATAGTAAGTGGTACAAATTTGTAGATTTAGTCTGTAGTTTTTTGGAGGTTGCCAAACCTCTGCCCAGATGCAAAATGTTAGCTGTTTCTTTTTAGTGCCATGTTTTTAGTGAATGTTTTTTATAAAATAGTAAAATATCTCACATTCATCATCTACTGAGAATAAAATGTTTGCAAATCATCGCATTCTTTTTTTATTAATATTTTACACAGCGTCCCAACTCTTGGAATTGAGGTAGAGGAAGATTTTTATTGAACGATTCAAGATTTTAAGTTAGGAGTCATTTAGGAGGTCAACGGGTCGACTCTTTAAGGCTTGTTTATATTTCTGTAGAGTTTGTTCTAGTTACGGCGTCAGAACTCACGCACAGTGAAGTGTTTATAGTTACATGGTTTGTTTGTGTGTCCTTTAGTGGATGCCACTGTAGAAAACACCAGAATTTACTGATTTTTCTCACAAAAGAGGATACAATGTTCTGTTTTCAAATAATAAAGAGACATGAACTTGGATAAAATGTTGATTTAAACAGATTTAAAGGAGTAGGAAACACGGTGTGATGAATTATTAAGCAAGTGGATCATTAGTGGAATCCACAGGATCAGATTCAGGATTAAACCGACCGTTATAATGAAGTACAGTCACTACAGAGACTCACACTTTATTTATATCCTGAGCGGAGCAGACGTGTTAAATTATTGGAGACGTGCACGTCAGGCTCCAGTGTACAGTACAGCTGTGGACTTCATGTAGAAGTATAAATTATCTTTTATTTCTCCAACTTGCTGAAAACAGACAGATTTCCATCTCTGACTCATTCAGGAATTAAATTTATATAATAAATGTGGATAAAATTCCGGCTTGAAGATAATTTTTTTTTTGTTACAGATAAACAATCACGTGACTTCTGATGATTCCGACTCGAATATGAAGCTTCATTTACTGTTGAGTTCTGCATTCACGTCTTCGGCGGGTTTAAGGGCGTGCCACTGGGCGATGGGTCTCCTCGGACTGGCCAGCATGTCCTCCCAGTGCCGCTGCTCCGCCCCTGAGCTGTTCATCCCCATCAGGATCTTCCCGATGGTGTCGTTCTTACCAATCTTATCATAGTCCAGCACGGTCACTACGATCTGAACTTTCTGTGGAGAAGCACACCTCACACTCACCATGTACTTTTACACCTTAAATATTACTGATCTGGAATGAATGAATGAATGAATAAATAAATAAATAAATAAATGTACTCAGTACCTGAATTTGTTCAGATGAAACCTCAAAGCTGAATGATTCGTTATAATACGGGTTCAGGGTGTTTTTCTTTACTGATGTTTTCTTTTTCTTCAGTCGTTTGCTGTTGTGCATCAGGTGGATCTTCACATACGGATCTACAGAAACACACATGCAGTATAAACCGCGAACAGGTCATGTGATCGTCTCTGTTTTCAATGGATTTCATCCTAAAGTGGTTTCTCAAAATTCATGCAAAGACCACATGAATAATGCGATCACTTAAACACTCACACACCCACTCTCACTCACACTCTCACTCACTCACACTCTCACGCACTCACTCACTCACACTCTCACACACTCTCACACACTCATTATCACTCTAACAGACTCGCACTCTTACACACACCTGTTTTACCTGTAAATTTAACATTCATTCATTTTCTGAAGCGCTTAATCTTATTTAGGGTCGCGGGGAGGCTGGAGTCCACATCAGCTGACTCTGGGCGAGGGCGGGGTACACTCTGAACAGCTCGCCAGTCCATTGCAGGGCAACACACTCAACCATTCACACTCACACCTAGGGGAGATTTGGAACAGCCAATCAGCCTACTGTGCATATTTTTGGACTGTGGGAGGAAATCAGAGTACTCAGAGGAAATCCACGCAAGCACGGGGAGAAAATGCAAACTCCACACAGAAACTCCCTGAGCCCGGGAATCGAACCCAGGACCTTCTTGCTGTGAGATGAACGTGTTAACCACTGCGCCTCCGTGCAGCTCTTTTCATCACTGAAGTATCCAAATTTTTTTAAACTTAAACATATTTACTGCTGAAACTCGACCTGTTGCTCCTCCTTCACGTACCTGAGAGACCACCTACATCCATCTTCTTGAGATTTTTAGCCTCCAGGATGACGATAGTCAGTTTCCCAGCAGTGGGGACGTAGCGCAGGGACAGACAGATGTCACCCAACTTCTCATGCTGCAAAGATAAAAAAGAACATCAGTCACCTAAACATCTCAACAACACGGAGTGGGACATTTCTGAAGGTTCTGATCTCACACGAACATAAACAGAGGAATGTCATCCTCCTGAGAATGAGAGCAGAGACCAAAGATTACAAACAAACAGGAACTAACAGACAGAGAGGAAGCAAAGCGATCCTCTCCATCCTGAAGTTGATTACTTTCCTGTTACTGCACACCACAGTGGGTCATATGACTGAGAAACTAAAGAACTGTCACTAAACTCCCGACTGTTACAAAGTGCTGACACTGGAGACTCCTTCCTCACATCTTAAATAAACATCTCCATTTTTCCTCAGTGTCCTCGTACCTCCTCCTGCTCCGCCTTCTGCAGTTCGCGCCATTCCTCGGTCACATGACTGAAATCGATGTGGTTCATCGGCACACGTACAGCTCCGATAGCATCGTGTTTGGAGAACCGATCGAAATCATACACAGTCATGAGCAGAGTCTTTCCTCCCAGCTCCGAGTACGGAACCTGCAGAGACGATTTCACCTTCAGCAACAACAATAACAGTAAACAGACCGTAAAGCAGCGTTCACACATGAAACGACAAGCGATGAGTGAATCGCTTCACCGCTGAGCGACACTCGAATCACCTGGCGAGAGAAGCACACCACCACTCAGCTCTTGTTGCCTTGGTAACCCGCTCACATGTTTCATGCTTACAAATCTGTCTGAGTGAAACTGTGAGCAGCATCGCGTGAGTTTCCTACAGCAGGACTTTAATTATTATCCTCTGCTTATATTATTTTACTTTATTTTAGTTCATGTGGGGAAGCTAATGGTTAGAGACGCGGGTTTGGGTCCAAAGGTCACTGGTTTGATTCCTGATTCCCACTGTTTCCCTACAGAAACTGTTGGTGAACTCAGTGTTTGTGGCATCTGTCAATCAAAGGTATCTTTAAGCTCTGATTGGTTATTGCTCGAATTGTGTCGTGTGAAAATTCAGCTCAGCTGCACTGCACCTCACACGAGAAGATTTTGCCTCTCGTCCCTCATTTCGCCGGTGTTCACTGACTTTACTTGGTCTCATGTCGCTCGTCACTTCCTGTGTAAATGCAGTTTAAGAGCAGTCTATAAGATTAAATTTGGAAAGATTTCCTCTCATCTAAACTCCCAGGTTTCTGTTTCTGTTTTATACTCCAGAGATGTTCCTCCTTTATCAGCCCGCCGCGTTTCCTCTCCCTGAACGAGGGAGCTGATGTTAGGTGTAATTTCACCTTGAAAGTGAAGCGCTCGTTGAACGTGGGGTTCAGAGTCTTTCTGTGGATTTTAGTCTCAAACTTTTTCTTCTTGTCTGGAAGGAGACAGAGCTTTACGTAGGGGTCTGAGGTCCCGCTCATGTCCATGGCGGCCAGATCTTCCGCCTGAATCAGTACTATGATCAGCTGAGACAGAGAACAAAGAAAGAAAGAAAGAAATTACAACAAAGGGAGAAGAGAAGGGAAATGATAGATAAATGATGGAGGGATGATGGAAAGTGTGCTCCGTGTGTACCGTGCTCGCTGTGAAGTCGTAATCGAGACTGAAGTGAAGTTTTCCCAGATTCACGTCCGCTTTAAGCTCTGTCTGTTTCTCCTGATGTTTGGAATCATGAAGTGGAATCTGAAACACATTCAGTCTGCAGTCAGACGTCACAAACGACACGACACATCGGTGCTCGCTCTGTGTACGATCCCAACGATCTGACGTCACCTGCATAGCGTCTTCATCTCTCACAGCTGACATGACCATGCTGTCCCCTCTGCTCTTCTCTTGCACTGCTTTCTCCTTTTTTCTCTTAAACACAAACTTCCTGCAGACGCACAAGCAACAGCTCACAACGAGCAGGAAGAGGATGAAACCCAACGCCACAAACATCCAGGAGGGAACTGGAGCGATATTCACAGAAACAAATGAGGTCCATATTAGGTTGTGTATCTAATCTAATGACCGATTACATACTGTATGCAACAGACTGATAGATAGATAGATAGATAGATAGATAGATAGATAGATAGATAGATAGATAGATAGATAGATAGATAGA
>JBCNYH010000001.1:65133850-65147200 GCA_039654325.1 Tandanus tandanus
GTGAGAACCTCAGGGTCCTCAGGGTGTGTGAGAACCTCAGGGTCCTCAGGGTGTGTGAGAACCTCAGGGTCCTCAGGGTGTGTGAGAACCTCAGGGTTCTCAGTGTGTGTGAGAACCTCAGGGTCCTCAGGGTGTGTGAGAACCTCAGGGTCCTCAGGGTGTGTGAGAACCTCAGGGTCCTCAGGTTCGTCTGGTGTAACATCAGACACTTTGTCCAGCTTTACCCTGTTTAACTTCACACCAGATCGTCTCGTTCCATCACTGATATAATCATTACACTTAATGTCATTACAGTCCTTATCCTCTGAGAGTTCCACCTGAATAGAGTTGGGGATTCTAATCGCAGGCTGAATTCCAGGCTGAAGGTTTACATCGTGGAACTCAGAAGCCCGCACCCTGTAGTGATGATTCACCTGCATGTCATTACGGGGTGTCTTTTGAAAAGTCATGCTCCGCACTCCTCCAGTCTGGGGCGTGTAATACTGATTATGTGCAAAATGAGTGAGTGTGAGTCGTGAGTCCTTGCCTCTATCTTGCCCCCCACACACCAAGTCTAGCGTCGTCATGGAAACCAGCACGAGCAAGGTTACTCCAGTGACTGATGAGCGAGCCATAATGAGCTCCTTCTGATTTCACGCCAACAGATAACGACTTGCAGAGAAGGGCTTTACCCACACATACTCTCTCTCTCTCTCTCTCTCTCTCTCTCTCTCTCTCTCACACACACACACACACACACACACACCTTCAGCTTGGCTTTACTCGCTTCTGAACCTCCACTTCAGGATTTTTATTTTCCCAGAAACTCTGAAGTCCTGCTTCTCTTCAGTCCACAAGCTGACAAACTGAGTGTCGACTGACTGAATCGTGATTGTTAAATATCTTGTGACATCAATGACACACACACACACACACACACACACACACACACACACACACACACACACACACACACACACACACACACACACAAGGAAGGTCTTTGTGAAACAAATCAGATTAGAACCACCAGGAGATCTTAATAAAACTCTTTGCACTACTCACATGTTTCCCATCTAACGTTTTAACACGTCACCCGGGTGTCACTCACGTGGCTTTTAATAGATAAACCTTGATAATCGTTGATAAATTGCTGTGGCATAAGACGATAAAACAGCTGTCATGGAAATTTTGTAATATCTCTCTCAGACACTGCTCTCGAAGCGCATGGAAAAAGGTTTTGTTGTGAAATTCAAACCTGAGCAGAGTTGGGTTTGCAGAGGTCTCTACTCTTCTATGGGCTCTTCTCTAATGGTTAGAGAAGCGGCTTTGGGACTGAAAGGTCGGTGGTTCGATTCCTGAACCAGCAGGAAAAATGTGTGGCGGCGGAGGAGTGAGCTGCACCTTCCCTTCCTCCACCTTCATGGCTGCAGTGTTCTTGAGCAACGCACCGAACCCCCAACTGCTCTCCGGGCGCCCTCGATGTGTGTGTGGCAGCCCACTGCTCCGAGTGTGTGTACTCACTGATTACGTGTGTGTGTGTGTGTGTGTGTGTGTGTGCTCACTTTGGATGGGTTAAATACAGAGGCAATAATTTCCCTTGCGGGATTAATACAGTATAGCAAAATCTTCCTGTCTCTGTCTGGCCTTTTTATAACCCAAAAAGACTGACCACCATCTCGTTGTAAAAACAATACATGATTAGTTAGACGAGGTGAAGAGAGGAGCCGTATATCCAGCTGAGGCTGCAGCCCTTCGTTTTTCACTTAGCAGTCATAACTTATCCTGAGGTTGTTTAGGAGTACTCGCTCTTATTAGTTCCATGTTATGCACACAATTAATTTAAAGATCATGGTCAAGGAAAACACAGGAACACACAGTATAAATCATATGCAGCCTGGGGATTCCCAGTGGTCAGTGTGTAAGCGAATATACTAATGTTTCAGATGCACATAATAGGATAAATTTCCACCACACAGCACATCAGGAAATGTTTTATTGCTCTTCATGTTTGTGAAGAGATAACCTACTCCTCCACAACACAATGCAACAGCTGCTCATTTATCTGTGTGTGGAGGAGGTGGAGCCACCACCATTCACATTCACACTTACACTCACACTCACAACCATGGGGGATTTAGAGTAGACCGTTCACTTAATGTGCATGTCTTTGGACTGTTGGAGGAAACCAGAGCCCTCGGAGGAAACCCCCACAAGCAGTGAGAGAACATGCAAACTCCACTCAGTAAGGAACTGAAATTTAACCCAGAATCTTCTCACTGTGAGGAAACAGTAATAAACACAGAGACACCGCGCATTACATTAGCTCAGGTAATTGTTCAAGCTCTATTATTATTAATAACACTTTTATTATCTGCTTTCTACTGATTCAAATCATGTGGATCCGTGTGAAGCCAGTGCTGATGTGGAGTGGATCGTTTGGTATTTCTCTGGAAGTTTGGAAATCCCACCTCCCCCTTGAGCAGGAACCCCCACCTCCTTTCCCACTTCTAGCAATTTTCAGCCTGATGCAGTGTTTGGAGTTCGACTCAGACCTGGGGGTGGAATTAGATTTTAATATTTTATTACCACAGAAAAGAAAATTGTAACTGCACTATAAAAATCTGTAGGTTAATATTGTAGAAAGGAAAAAGACAGAACACAGATTAGAATCATTTTGTTTCAGATCCGTTTTAATGCTCTTGTTTCCCCGAGTGCAGGTGATGTTTGTTTCTTAATCTCCTGCGCATGATGTAAGAGTAAGATCAGGTCAGACTGAGTAGATTCAAACACACACACACACACACACACACACACACACACACACACACACTACATTACACAGTGATTGCTCAGAAGTACAAACACGCTGCCTTTTCAGATCATGACTCATCTGTGTTCACGCTGTTCTTCCCCGCTGCCTACGGAGCGCTATACATACAGCCGTCTCCACGGCAACAGCATCATAATCTTCATCATCATCATTATCATCATCCAGCAATGCATAGCCAAATGAAATAAATAGAACATTTGTGTAAATGTTGTTTGTGAACAATGAAGACACAACACTGAGTCATCAGGAAATATATACAGAGGTGTTTATTATTTTTAAATCTATTCATATGAAAGGTGAAAAGATTATTTATAAGAATATGCTAATGATTTAACAGTGTAAGAGAGTATGATGCAGGGTAGCATCGGTCCTACACAGCAGGGATTTACTCCACATTAGCTGTAATAATAATATTCCCTGTAATAATAATAATAATAATAATAATAATAATAATAATAATAACAGTGAGATTATTCTTGATTTAAATGGAATGCGGTTTATTGAGTGACTTCAGTGTGTTGCATAAAAGTAAAGAATCCAGAAAGATCCAATCAGAAGCTGCAGTTTAGAGCCGTTTGGCCAATCATAGAGCGTTTGAGCTGAACCGCCGGGGCCGAGATCCCACCCCGGGAACCAGTCATATCCTGTGGGGAGAGATATTTCAAGTTAGAAAACAATAATAATAATAAAACATAAAGCTGAATAATGAGATAAAAATGAAATGAGTGGAAGGTTATTAATAGTCGGAGAGACAGCAGAGTTATTAAAGTGTGCGGGTTGGAGAGTCGTGTCTGTTAAATCTAGGCGTTCATTTGGAACATGAATCATCATCATACATACTTTTAACTTGGTCTCGGTTTGGATCAGCTGTTGAAAAGATGAGTGTATACACGTTTGACACATTTTATAAACAGCTGTGAAACTCAGCCAAAATAATGATGAATATTTCACTGGTTTTCTTACTGCAAAGCTTGTCTCTGCATTTCTCTACACCGCACTTGCTGCAGGCCAGACCCACCATATACGGCGTGAACCCGAACACGTTTCCGCTGTGACGGGAGATCATAACATAAAAGAAATTCTAATTACACCATCGATCCAGAATCCAGAACCGTCACATGAACACGAATGAGTGCAGAGATGCTAGGGAAGTGAGACCTGAGCATTTTACTTACGCGTCTCCATAGTTACAAACAAAAATAGTGGACTCGGGATGATTAGAGAAGTTTTCAATTCCTCTGGAACACACGTGGACGGCACAGCCGAGTTTATAACTCGTCGCCCACATCAACTAAAAGAGAAACAGGGAGGTTTGTATCAGTTTGTACCTGGGACGGCACGGCACGGTGGTGTAGTGGTTAGCATGTCCGCCTCACAGCAGGAAGGTCCTCGGTTCGAGTCCGGGGCTTGAAGAGGACGTTTCTGTGTGGTATGTGTAAGTCTTTGATTCGATTCCTGCATTATTTAATTCAGTTACATAAACAGCTTGAACAATCTGAAAGATCTGAAGATTCAAACCCTAACCACCGAACAACAAAGTATTGAATCCAATCATGATAAAATGATTCACTGATTCAAATGGTGATCTGGTGAAAACACGAGGAGCAGATCTCCATCATAACTAAAAGATTCACTGAGTCAAGATGCACAATATTATATTCAGCACACACACACACAGGAGAAAATGCACTAATGTGCATGAGAGGAATGAATCAAACCAAAACTGAATCATTTACCTTAGTGACTCATTGAAAACGAATCATTTGTGAATGGTACGTGTTGACTTTACACTACTTAATGTCAATCAAATATAATAAATGTACTTTATTGTACAAACACACACACACACACACACACACACACACACACACACACACACACACAGAGAGAGAGAGAGAGAGAGCTGACCTGGGTATAATGTCCACACAGTCTGGAACAGCTGTTGTTCCCAAGTGTGTAATCGGCGCCCTCTTTGTTCCAGCTGTTGATTGCTGACTCGACTGAAAAGGCTGAGTACGGCGCTCCGAGCCACATGTTCTCTCCGACATGCCGGAACTCCGGGTGGGCCTTGCTCTCCTGTATCAGCACAGGATTATGGGATGCTCTGCAATGTCTCGCCCATGACCGAGCACCTCGTGCCAGTGTATCATCCCAGGACTAAACAGAAACACACACACACACACACACACACACACACACACACACACACACACACACACACACATTTCAAACTTTATAATATTATAACAAGTTCTAGCAACCTGATTTTCAAACATAACCACACATCAGTATCTGGTTTTATTTTTCCTCATCAGATGATTTTGTGTTAAATCTTTAAAACTGAATTGTTTTGTGTATTTTGTAGAAACGAGCGCAACAGGTCATAACAAAAATACACAGAATGGAATGAAGAAGTGAGATGGAGGCTCGGGCTGATTTCTTTCTCACCCAGACTGTACAGTAGATTCATGCAGCCAATCAGTGACAGTCGTGTCAGGTGATTACACCGAGGGACACACCCCGTAGATATCACCTGCGTTTAGGTGGATATTTTTCATACACGTCCCAAACACACCATCAGCAGCGTGAGAAGTGCGTGAGATATGGCTCTAGACTCCCCGAGACCCTAGTAGGACTAAGCAGTTTGGCAAAGGAATGAATGAATAAATGAATGAATGAATGTTTGATTCATTGAAGTCAGAATCAAATAAATCATAATTCAAGACTCGGTCCAACACGTCCTGTACATTTAACTTTTTTGACATCTCTTAATACCGAGCAATTAATAAATACAGTATCCAAGATTGTTATCATTTATTTACATCACAGAAATATTTTCTTTACTATACCTGTTCACTCACTCACTCACTTATATGCCAAACCTCTTAATCCTATTAGGGTCCCAGGGAGGGTGGAGCCTATCTCTGCCGTACCCTGGGTGAGGGTGGGGCACACCCTGAACAGCTTGCCTGGCCGTCGGGAAACCAACACACACACACACACACAACCATTCACGCTCACACCTAGGGGCAATTGGGAATAGCCAATTAGCCTAATGTGCATGTCTTTGGACTGTGGGAGGAAACCGGAGTACCCAGAAGAAACCTATGCAAGCACCGCGAGAACATGGAAACTCCATACAGAAACACCTTCACCAAGGCTAGGACTCGAACCCAGAACCTTCTTGCTGTGAGACGGACATACGAATCACTATACCACTGTGCCGTCCCATACCTGTTATTATTATTATTATTATTATTATTATTATTATAATTATTATTATTATTATTATTATTATTATTATTATTAATAGATAATGATAATTATTATTATTATTATAATTATTATTATTATTATTATTATTATTATTAATAGATAATGCTTTTAATAAAATCCGCAGAAATAAATGTTTCTGTACAACAACAAACTCTGTGATGTGCAAGTCTTTGGGCTGTGGGAAGAAACCAGAGTACCTGGAGGAAACCCACGCAAGTACAGGGAGAACATACAAACTCCACACAGAACTGCCCTTGCCGAGCCCGAGACTCAAGCCCAGGACCTTCTTGCTGTGAGGTGCTAAGAACTACACCAAGTTTCGCCCCTCTTATTATTACGGGGAAGAAAATGATTATGATATGAAATAAACAGTTATCACTATAAAGGAAATGATATCCAGTTTAATAACTAAATACAGTGGACATATTTCCCATGATTCCATGTAATGAAGGCGCTCGTGTTGTGTTACGGTCTAATAGTTTGATAGAAGTGAAGTGTGTATTTAATTCTGTCCTACTTTCTGATGGGAGACTCGAGATTTCAATGCAGGAAACCTCTCCCTCACAACCACTCGTTTTCTACGTTTAAAAATAATCTGCTGATGCACACAATGGGGGAAATCTGTGTGTGTTCTGGCAGCAGGAACACACCCTGCATTTAAAACCTCGCTCCAATTTAATTGCAGAAGGTCACTAAAATATTTACGGCATTAAACACACTGGTGGTGATCATGGCTCGCTCTCTCTCTCTCTCTCTCTCTCTCTCTCTCTCTCTCGCTCTCTCTCCCTGTGTGTGTGTGTGTGTGTGTGTGTGTGTGTGTGTGTGTGTGTGTGTGTGTGCTGTCTAAAAAGTGGAGTTTAAAACGTATTAATGATTAATAAACTATAATATTAGTAAACCAAAATAAATAAATAAATCAGAGACTCTATTATAAAACATCACATCACTTGCTCTGAGTAATGAGTCACATTAAAACAGCTGGGTGACGTCATACTAACAAAACACGCAAGATTTTATTGTACATTAAACCGTTGCAGCTGAGTGTTTACTCTAAAATATCATCCGAGAAATATTCACTAAGTTATCTTGGTTTAGAAAGAATCTCTCTCTCTCTCTCTCTCTCTCTCTCTCTCTCTCTCTCTCTCTCTCTCTCGCTCTCTCTCTCTCTCTCTCCTTTTATATCACAGATGCATCATTATTCTTATTCTGTAATGCAGATGAAAAACCACAGACACTCAGACATGATATAATAAGAGCCAATGTAATTATTTCCATATAATATCTAATAATAAAGACGGATTTATTGATTGAACATCATGTCCTACACAGTGAGAGACAGGAGGAAAAGATAAACAACAGTTTCTCATCGCAGACATTTTGGTTTGTTTCTGTATCTTCAGAATCTTCAGAATGTGATGAAGAGCACAGCAGTCCTGATAAAAGAGTCTGGTCTGGTTTAGTGGCTGAACATCAACCCAAACACACCGAGACGAAGATGAGAAAGCGGTCGTTTGTTGTTCTGCCTGAAAGTGACGTATTTTCTTTCTTTTTCTTTTTCCGAAAAAAAAATACTAATAATATTTAGTTAAAATAAACACCATAATCAACAGATGTATCATGTAACCAGGTGTAATGTAATCCTCAGGACACACACACACACACACACACACACACGAGCGCGCTGTCTTACCATGGAGCGCATGTTGGCGGCGGGCGGATGAGGTCGCGAGCGGTGTGCGTTATGCGCCTGCACGCACCTGCGGATGAACTCGGGCTCTCTGATGTCCGGCACCATGAACGCGCGCGCTCCGGAAAGCCCGGACACGAGGACGGAGATCCACAGAACCACACAGGTGATCAGATCCATGATCAGAGAGAACAGGCTGAGATTCTCCCGGTCTGAGGAGTGTGTGAGACTGTGTGAGAGTGTGTCTGTGTGTGAGAGTGTGAATGTGTGTGAGAGTGTGTCTGTGTGTGAGAGTGTGAATGTGTGTGAGAGTGTGCGAGAGCATTAATGCAGTCTGAGTACAGCGAGTCCTACTGATGAGTCGCGCTCGCGTCGTGCTGCGCTGTGGGCAAGCCACACACCCACCCACTACATCACGACCGCCATCCTCATCATCATCATCATCATCATCCTCATCATCAACCTCATCCTCATCAACTCTGCTTATTTTAATATAGAACTTATTTCAGTGATATAACAAAATATCAAATCTTTATATCAGTGTGTTCGTAGAGTCACGTGTCAACTGGAAAAGTTCCAACTGTGCCAAGTGTTACTCTGAAAAAAATCTCACATTGCCACTCTAATATCTAATCTATTGTACAGGTTAGTGTTAGAAGTGAAGTGATTTTTTTAGTGTTTCCAAAGAAAAGTCTACTTTATTCATAAAGCATGTTTAAAACAACTCATGTTTACCAAAGTGCTTTATAAACAACAAAAAAGTAATAATAAAAATAGTAATGATCAAGAACTATAAAATTAGAAGAGAATATAAAACAGACACTTGGCCGTGTGATGGTCTGGGTGTACTCCGCCTTCGCCCAGAGTCGGGTGGGATGGGCTCCAGTCTCCCCGCGACCCTAATAAAGACTAAAGCAGTTCGGGAAAAAACAACAAACACACAATGAAGTAAACAATTAAACAAAAGCACATTAAATACGATGGAATAAATATCTAACAGGAATAACTATGTCATCAATACATTTATTTATTTAAATTGTTTTTAAATCACCACATACTTTTATTTTAAAATAAATGTATTCATTTTCTTGTTTTCAAAACGACTAAAAACAAACAAATGTAAGTAATTAAAAACACTATAATTAAAAGTATAGAGCACATTCATTTATTTATTCATTGATTTGTTTGTTTGTTTATTTCCTCTTTGTTTTTTCTTTCATACAAAAATGTCGACTCTGGTCACCTGGGGTTGGTTGTTCTTACTGACTACATTACCCAAAATCCCTTTCGTTGATGCGTTTTTGGTCACGTGTGTTTGTTGGTAATAGAGGCCATAGTAACGCAGGAAGCCTGAGCTTTTATTTTTACTTTGTGTTTGTTCTGAGCTGCAGTTTAAACACCAGCAATGAGTCGGAAAATAAAATTCACCCGAGATGGAGAGAGACTGGTGAGGGTTTCATTCCTACCGAAAACAACAAACTGTATATTTATTTTATATTTTAAAATAAATAAAGAAAGAAAGAAAGAAAGTAGCTGATTGTTCACCTGTTGTGTTTTTATATAAAGAGAGAAACACGCGCTCCATCCCGCGGGTCACGTCCTAAAGAGTAAGAGATTAAACACTGACCGCACTTCCGGTGTGTCATCAATCATCTTATTTCCGTCATTAATGAAACACTGTTTTATTACAGAGTTCCTGCTCTGGACCTGGACAGGCTGAGGGACAGAGAACATGAGGTGTGGAAATCATTCATAATAAACTTTATTTATAATAGAACACCTTTACTTTAAATAACATCAATAAAACAACCCACAATCAAACACAAATCAATTAATCACCACACATAAATAAACATCAAATCAAAAGGAGAATCCTGCTTTACTTTGTGCTTTAAACTTGATAAAATTCATCATCTTCCCAAAATCTTCCCAAGGATGATGATGATGATGATGATGTTATTCCTGTAGCTGGAAAACTGTCAGCCGAATCATCTCTGAGCTGGGGTTCAGTTTCCTCCTTCCACACACTGAAGGTACACCTCACCTTTATTTATTTAATTCCATTCAGTTTCTGTTTGATTATTTATTGCTTTTAAATGTACATTTTTACAATGCTTTTAATAGTTTATTTTGAGTTATTTTCAGGATATCGATTTAAGGGATAAGTTGCTAACTCTGAAAATGAAACACACTCGTATAGAAGTTCCTGTTGAACTCCAGATAAAATATCCAGGATGACTCTTTGAGTGAAATTCCAGTCGTGTTGGTGGTTTGTGAGATATTCACGGGAATATGATCTGATTTCTGTGACCTTCCTGTTAAAGTGTAAATGGCTGAGCATTAATGTGAATTCTACATTTATATATAGATTACATTCTACTGTTTTATGCGGCGAGTCTCATTCAGAGGTGTGTGTGTGTGTGTGTGTGTGTATGTGTGTGTCTGTACTCATCATCCATGGTGACCTGTGAACTGTATTAATACATTTTTTTAAGGATGTCTCTCCAGACAGATGTGTACCCCTCGTGTATCCATGTACAGAACACACATCCACATCATTCCCATATCAACATTCCAGTGTGTTTTCTACAGGAATGGAATGCTGGGATAGGGAACGTACAGGAGGGAAGGGTTTCAGCGTTGGTGTTTCCTCAGCACAGCTACAGAGACCTGACCATCAGATCAACCAGCAATCAAAAAGCAAACATGGAACCATGTTATCAGAGCTCACACACTGTTCCTGAGCTCCATCACAACCAGACAGGCCCGAGCCCCACCCGACCCAGGAAGCTGGAAGCTGTGAGTCCCTCAAAAAGCCTGAGACGTTCTGAGGCGAGGGTACAGTTTATTACTCCGGTCCTCTGGTGCATCTTTAAAGATTAAAAATTTAGAAACTAAAAGTGTTTTTTTTTTCTTTTTTTTTTTTGGAAAGGGTTCTGTGGAGATCCTTTTAAGGAGACTGAGATCCTTTGATTGTCCAGTGAATTTGGGTTGATATTGGGTATTTTAGGTTGATGTGGGTTGTTGTGGGTGGACATGGGTTGACGTGGGGTCATTTAGGTTGTTGTGGGTGGATGTGGGCGGATGTAAAGTTTAAAGGGGTGTGTGTGTGTGTGTGTGTGTGTGTGTGTGTGTGTAGGAAGGTGTGACGATGGAGAGAAGACGGCAGGCTGTGATGGAGCAGGTGATGGTGGATCAGCTCTCCAGGTGAGAGTCTTTACCTAAATAAACAAAAGAAGAGATTTTAGTGATGTTGGCAAGCCCTGAATTCTAATTTAAATAGTAACCAATGTCAGAACCTGAAAGTGTAAACACGACTCGGTCACTGCTGTAATGTGGTTTGTGCTCAGAGCCGTCATCAGCGACCCGGAACAAAACTCCGCAAACTTGATAAACACATTGGCTCGTCACAAGAGGACTTTACACCACACCATGTAAGACACACACACACACACACACACACACACACGCACACACACACACACACACACTGGATTCCTGGATCAGAAAAGTGAAATAAATAAATAAAGTGCTCACACCCCACCTCCATCATCCGCTACACAAGATGTTCGAGTTCAATATTAAAAGATTTTATAGATATGAACAAACACTTCATGTTTACGTAAAGTTTTAATCTTTAATTCATATTTTACTGAATAAAAAAAAAACAAAAAAAACTACACTGTCAAATTCTACAAAAACTCAAAATACAAACACAGATGTTCAGTTATTTCATTTATTTTTAAAATTTCTAATTACTTTTATACTGAACAACCTGCAAATCCCTTTACTCTTCTGTGTGTGTGTGTGTGTGTGTGTGTGTGTGTGTTTGTGTGTGTGTGTGTGTGTGTGTGTGTGTGTGTGTGTGTTTACAGGGTGAAAACTCCAAAATCTTTAACAGAGAAGCTTCTGTCCTATAAACTCTGCTTTAACGCCAGAATGTTATCACGGTGTGTGAACAGAACCGATTTATTAAAGATACACATTTTAAGTAATTTCTGTGCTCTAAGGAACCCTTACAGCTTCTAGAGTATAAACCCTAGAAAGTGCTTTACTATAAAAAAAGGTCCAATTAACCCTTAAAGAATATTTTCTAAGAGAGAGAATGTGTGTTGCAGATGTGGGCGTGAGGCATGTCGAGAGCTGATTGGCTTCTACTTCACATGTGATCAGACACTGACGGTGTACGAGTATCGCAGTTTTGGGAAGAACAGGTGAGAACTGTTCACAGGACACAGACATCGAACGATTCACTGAATTCATGATTTGATTTTCAGATCACGATAAAATTTTCCTACAATACTTTAAAAAAATAACAAAAATTCATCACCATCTAATATTAAAATAGTACTTTTGTTAAATTAAAATACTTTTGTTTCAGTTTTTAATGACCAAAAATAATTATATACAAACATTTGTAATGTTATATATATATATATATATATATATATATAAGAAATAAAATTAATTTGTTTTCTGTTGATCCTCTGTCTGTGGAGAAGCGATCTTCTGTATTTTACACTTTGACTGCTCTCTTCTCCCACCTACTGGATCGGAGTAGTTCAGTAAACAGGCACAACTGCACAGACACGGAACCACGGCTCTGAGTAATCAGTTTATGTAGACTGAGCTGATGATGAAATTTGCCTCGTGCACCTTGTCTCTGGATGTACACTTTTTTTTTGGTTAATACAGGTGTACTAACTGACCTATTAGTGGTTATTACAGGTGTATTAACTGACCTGTGTGTGGTTATTACAGGTGTATTAACATACCTGTATGTGATTATTACAGGTGTATTAACTGACTTGTGTGTGAGTTTATTACAGGTGTATTAACTGACCTGTATATGGTTATTACAGGTGTATTAACTGACCTGTGTGTGAGTTTATTATAGTTGTATTAACAGACCTGTATGTGGTTATGACAGGTGTATTAACTGACCTGTATGTGGTTATTACAGGTGTATTAACTGAGTTGTGTGTGAGTTTATTACAGTTGTATTAACAGACCTGTATGTGGTTATTACAGGTGTATTAACTGACCTGTATGTGGTTATTACAGGTGTATTAACTGACCTGTATGTGGTTATTACAGGTGTATTAACTGACCTGTATGTGGTTATTTCAGGTATATTAACTGAGTTGTGTGTGAGTTTATTATAGTTGTATTAACAGACCTGTATGTGGTTATTACAGGTGTATTAACTGACCTGTATGTGGTTATTACAGGTGTATTATCTGACTTGTATGTGGTTATTACAGGTGTATTTACTGACCTGTATGTGGTTATTACAGGTATATTAACTGAATTGTGTGTGAGTTTATTACAGTTGTATTAACTGACCTGTATGTGGTTATTACAGGTGTATTAACTGACCTGTATGTGGTTATTACAGGTGTATTAACTGACCTGTATGTGGTTATTACAGGTATATTAACTGACCTGTATGTGGTTATTACAGGTGTATTAACTGACCTATATGTGGTTATTACAGGTGTATTAACAGACCTGTATGTGGTTATTACAGGTGTATTAACTGACCTGTATGTGGTTATTACAGGTGTATTAACTG
>JBCNYH010000001.1:65262217-65274717 GCA_039654325.1 Tandanus tandanus
TGCCTATAATTTCCACCTGTTGTCTATTCCATTTGCACAACAGCATGTGAAATTGATTGTCAATCAGTGTTGCTTCCGAAGTGGACAGTTTGATTTCACAGAAGTGTGATTGACTTCGAGTTACATTGTGTGGTTTAAGAGTTCCCTTTATTTTTTTGAGCAGTGTATATAGAGAGAATATAGATAGACTTTTTTTGTAATTATTTAATATTTTGATATTTATTTGTTCATGTGCGTGTGTGCGTGTGCGTACTGTTTTTATAGAACCCAGACTGCACAGCGTCAACTTAGTTGCCATAAATCTAAGAGCCTCCTTGAGCCGTGCTCCAGCCCAGGTCTCACGACCGCCGTGTCAGAACAGTGCAGTGTGTCTGGCTATACTACGCTATGTGGGCAAGCAGCGCTCATGATGGATTAATTGATAGCATTTCTATAAAATAATGCTGCCGGAGAGCTTTCATACATAGACGTGAACACAACGAGGTATTTGAAATCGCGGCGAACTGGACGGCTTGACAGTTTTACAGAACTACTGTACTTAAATGATATCATTAGCACCATGCCAACAGTGTTACATTTAAATATGTAAGAGATTTTACTGTGTGATTGTTTTTCTCGGAACAGTAGCACGAGCGCTAGTATCCAATTCCGTTTCATCTGTATGGACGATTTAAGCAAAGCGTCTAACAGTTTTAGAAAAATCAGAACGGTTTAGATACCTGATGAATGGTGTATGTACATATTTAGCCCCTAACAGTACCTCAGGATATTGCATTAAATGTGTGATACAGTATATAGGAGTGAAATTCCAACAGGAAACACTACAGTGAGATGATAAACTCTTCCTACAGCTCAATCAAGCACCTCAGATTCAGAGTATTGGTCTACGAAGAGATCGTTGGTTTTTATTTTATATTTAATATAATACAACTGCAAGGATCTAAAACGCAGAAGCGCCCAAGGAAAGAAGAGCACGGCTCTTGAGTCTGAGTGCACTATCGATATCACTAACCCAATGATATTTCTTAAACACTATGAGACGCTCACAGTCTTCTTTTTTGATTCAATCCATTTTAGAATTAATAGAAAGAGCGAGGATGGATTTTTCTCTCTCTCTTCTTTGTGTCCTAATATTTTGAAATCCTGCCGGGAATTACATACATTTAGGTTATTCATTCATTCATTCATTCATTTGCCAAACTGTTTAATACTATCAAGGTTGTAGGGACGCTGAAGCCTATCAGGGTACTCCCTGTACACCTCACCAGATCATCATAGGGGCAACACACACACACACACTTCACACTCAGACTTAGGGGCAATTTGGAACAGCCAGTTATCCTCATGTGCATGTCTTTGGACAATGAAAGGAAACTGGAGTACCCGGAAGAAACCCACAAAAGCACAGGGAAAACATGTAAACTCCACACAGAAACGCCCTCATCAAGCCAGGGACTTGAACCCAGGACCTTCTTGCTGTGAGGCGGATGAGCTGACTATGATGCCACCGTACTATGTATCGTCATATGTTTCAATTAATTTTGTCAGGTTATATAAAGTTATGATCACAACAGTGGTTAATTTAATGTGCATTCTTTGTGCTGTGGAAGGAAACTGCAGTACCCAGAGAAAACCCACACAAGCAAACTCCACACAGAAACACCCTCGCCGAGCCCAAGAGTCGAACCCAGGACCTTTTTGTTGTGAAACGGATGTGCTAATCACTACGCCACCATGCCGTGCATAACAAGGGTAGAGCACGCTGAAGTATAAAGGCCAATTTACACCAGAAGCATTTAGCATTTTTTGCCAGCTTTCGCTTCAGCTAGAATTCCACTGGAAGCAGTGAAGCAATTTAGACTGGAACGTGTTTCATGCCTCATTTAAGATCTGGGATAAAACGTGGGACAGAAACATGTCTTTATACTTCTTATCTATTTTTAATATTTAAAAAAGACCTCCATCAAGCCCAGCAATCCCACATATAAACCAGAATGTTAAAAATCGTCCTATCTCACAATGTTAAAAACACTTTAAACAATTCCTGAATCCAGAATTTCATCTGGAACAATTCAAGGGTAAAACATGACCCGCTTGGGGGAGGAAATAATGAGTTTCATATCAAAATGTAGAAATGAGGCAACATAGTTCTGCTACACACAGATACACATACATACACACACACACACACCTTGCATCCCTTTAGGCCGTGTTCTGGGGTAAAGTTGCCTACTGTGATACAAATTTTAGGCTGATTGACCCAATGAGACATAATAATAAATACATTTTTAATCACACATTAGCCATGATCGGGCATTACATCACAACAGGTCTATTTTTAGCATATAAATGAGAATGAGATGCTTCCAGCACTTTACTGACGTGTTCAAGCTTGATGCTAGCAAGGACCTAGCAAATTAGCAGCCACCATAACGGACATGCTAAATGTGTTAACCAGTACAGATTAAAGGCCTTAAAATAATTCGTTTACAATAAACTTACAACTAAAACCGATTCACAGGTGATATTAGATCTAAAACAACCACTACAGAGTTACTGACAATGACTCAGTTCTTTCAGACCTGCTGCTTTGTGGATAAACTATCACTTTATTCCCTGCTGTAGTGTTCAGTGGGGAAGGAACCTGCTGTCACATTCTGGAATTATTCTACAGAAACGTAGCCAGTATAAATTGCATACTCTTACGCCCTGCTCTCGTTTTTACTCACGGCTCGCTCTCGCTCGGGGTGTAAATTAGTCCATATTATTGTATTCTTACTATACTGATGAAAGCAGGGATTAAGCACGCACTGAAATGTATTCCATTATTCCTTGAACACCTCCACTGTCCACCAACTCCAACTGCTTGATTTCAAGTCCGGGGCTCGGCGACGGTGTTTCTGTGTGGAGTTTGCATGTTCTCCCCGTGCTTGCATGAGTTTCCTCCGGGTACTCCGGTTTCCTCCCACAGTAAAAAACATGAACAGTAGGCTAATTGGCCGTTCCAAATTGCCCCCAGGTGTGAGTGTGAATGGTTGTATGTGTGTTTACCCTAAAGTGGCCTGGCAAGCTGTTCAGGGTGTTCACCGCCCAGAGTTGGCTGAAATGGGCGCCAACCTCCCCGCGACCCTAATTAGGATTAAGTGGCTTAGAAAATGACTGAAATGAATGAATGAATGCACATGCACACAAGTTTTCACACCTGGGTCTGATTGTAATGAGTGTTTTAACAATCAATGAGGGTTTTTATTTAGTTT
Organism: Tandanus tandanus; assembly: GCA_039654325.1. Classification (NCBI taxonomy): domain Eukaryota; kingdom Metazoa; phylum Chordata; class Actinopteri; order Siluriformes; family Plotosidae; genus Tandanus; species Tandanus tandanus. The sequence goes on from JBCNYH010000001.1 coordinate 65,265,475, forward strand.
TTGAGAAATTCCTGTGCATTTAATCCAGGGCGGTTAAGACTTTTCTGGATCCTGAGCCCTGGGGAAAGCGGAAGAACTGTGGAAGTAGACGAGAGCAGGTTGTTGAACTTTAGAAACCATGGAAAGGACATCAGAAGATATACTGGTATTTAAAAAATGGGGGTAGTGTTCAAACTCTGATAAACGAGCGGAAAATTAGGGGCTGGTAGGTAGACCGATGATGATTCCAGCCACAACTGTGAGCGGGAAAAAAACCCACAAGCAACTTTATCTGAAATACAGCTTCTCTACATATAAATGTCGTGGCTGTTTAGAAACGGGAAATAGAAAAAAGCTGTTTCTGTGTCAATGCTGCAATACTGTTTATTAAACATTAATAGCACTAGTTGGAAAGAATAAAACGGTTTGCAACTCAACCATGCACCTTGTTTATAACTTATTAATAAGTCAACACCATGTGGTAATTAACAGCTGACAATTAACAGTGCTGTCTCTCTTTCTCTCTCTCTCTCTCTCTCTCTCTCTCTCTCAGTCAGGTGGGCTCAGAAGTATTGGCACCCTTCCCCAGGGGCAGATGTAGTGTGAGAAGTGTGCATATCTATACGTTTTTACCATCGTCATGACCCAAGCATGAGCCGATCAGAAGAGTCTCCACTCTGGGTGAGTGAACTTTAACTTTATTTTACACTATAATCTTCTTTCTAGATTTAAGAATCTTACTTGAAGAAATCTTGTCAAGTGAAATTATCTTGCTGCATGGATTAAGATTGTTAAATCTAGAAAGAAGATTATAGTGTAAAGCCGAACACTTAAAATAAGAAATTAACTCTTAAAACAAGATAAATTATACAACACTTCTAAATCTAATTTTTTTTTAATCTTGGTAAGAACCAAATAATTTGCAGTGAAGAAATAAAAAAATACAGTACACTTATACCACTAAACAAAATGAAGATAAATAAGAATCCAAGTACTAATCAAGTATTTATTTCATGTAATATTGGATCATATTGATGGGAATAAGTAAACAAACAACAATATATAGTAATAACAAAAATTAACAGTCTCTTTTTTGAGAAAAAGTCAATATGTCGTGTGGCCACCCTTTACTTTGATTACAGCATTTAACCTTTCAGGCGTAGTGTTCACATATTTTTTAATTTCTTCACTCGCTAAACCATTCCAAATGGTTTGAAGTTCATTTATGCTATGCAAAAGTAAAAAAAAAAATTATTTTTTTTTGAAAAATTGGTATTTTCAGTGTTTTTGTTTATTAGCCATACTTTTTAAGAAGTAATTTTTTACTTATTTTTATTAGAAGCCCTTATAGACAAAAGAGGTGGTGTATAATCTTCACTGCACACTACTGTACATATATATTTGTTTGTTTGTTTATTTATTTATTTGTCAGAACATGCCGTATCACTTTCCAAATCGAATCATTATCAAAGTGCCTATTACTGCCAAATGGTAAGCACAATAAAATCCCCAATACACTAAAATCCCATCTAAGCGCCTGATAGCGACTCTTCTGTTCAGTACAGGGACGAGTGCTGTGCAGGTAACAGGTGCAGATTAAAACAGCTTTGAGTAGAAAACAGCAGCAATAATCAAGCTGTTTTTTTGCTTCTCTTTCTCTCTGTCTCTCTCTCTCTCTGTCTCTCTCTCTCTCTCTCTCTCTCTCTCTCTCTGTCTCTTTCTCACTCTTTTTTTTTCTCGGGTACAGGCTTTGGCGTTTCTTCTTTCCAACTCTTCCATTTCAGGCTCCATTTGATTCTGAATGAGCTCATTGATTTCTCAGCAGGAAAAAAATAAATTAAATAAAATCGACGCCTCTCTGCCACCTTGAACTGTTCTCCAATACAGCTGAATAGGGCTCATTAGATCTGATCGTGATTAAACTAATTGTCTTTTCTAATACAGAGAGAGAGAGAGAGAGAGAGAGAGAGAGAAAGTTGTTGCAAATGTGTAAAGAGTGAGATGCTGTACAATTGTGGGTGTGTTATGTACATGGAAAAAAAACAAGTAAACACCAAAAAACACAGAGTGAACACTGAAAATAAATTATGTTTCTAATTACATTTTTAAGATTAAAGAACCAAACTAAATCAGTTACATTAGACTAATTTATTTGTTAATAATGCATATATTTCAATTACATCTTGTTAGTATATACTACACTAGAATGGTGCGATCTACTTGGCCCGCTGCCTAGGAGTTAAAAAAAACTGAGTGGACAATGCTTGGATTATTACAACAGACACTCACAGTTACTTACAGTCACTCGGAGCAGGTGGCATCGGCATTGTCATGCTTTAAAATGAAAAAATAAACAAACAAATAAATAAATAAAATTTCTTTGTTTTTGTGTAGTATATGGCCTGTTTTTAAAAAAAGTGAGATGGTAATGTTTTTGTATTATGTAACTATTTTAGGTACAGGTATAAGGGTATATGACACTAGATGGAGGTCAACGTACATCACTTGATGGAGGGGCAGCCATGGCCTAATGGTTAGAGAAGTGGGTCTGGGACCAAAAGGTTGGCTGAGCAAGGCAGCTAACCCCAAAGTGCTCTCCGGGCACTGCAATGTGTGGCAGCCCACTGCTCCGTGTGTGTGTGTGTGTGTGTGTGTGTGTGTGTGTGTGTGTGTGTGTGTGTGTGTGTGTGTGCTCAGTTTGGAAGGGTTAAATGTAGAGGCAAAAATTTCCCTTGACGGATTAATACAGTATAAAACAAATAAGGAATTTTTGCCTAGGGCTAGCACAACAGGATTATTTCATCATCATTATTATCATTGTTGTTGTTGTTGTTGTTTTGGAATAAAACTGCAGCTTTGGTAAACATCCAGTCCAGAAATCCAACCCTGGTTTTAGAAGAAGACAACGAGGAGGAGACTCCCCATTCCTTAAACACACACACACACTCTCTCTCTCTCTCTCTCAACAACGCTTGAGGCTTTATTATTTACTTTATGGAGTCGGCTCTTTTGAATCACTCATTCAAAGGATAGAATTATGATTCATTTCATTCACAACTAGGTTCACTCACTCATCATTTACTGAATCGCTTAATCTTCTCAGAGCCGCCGGAAGGGTGAAGGCTCTCTCAGTCTGGACGGGGCGAAGGCGGAGTACACCCTGAACAGCCCGCCAGTCCATCGCAGGGCAACTTCAGGCATGTTTCACATACATTTAGCTATAGATTATTTATAAAGCAAATTAAATATATTGATTGATTTTCATGTATTATCTTGCATTTTTGTGTTTTGTTTGCAAAATTAAATTCATTTTATATTAAGGACAAGTCAACTTCCAGATCATGTTCTAGTGATGATATCAAAGAGCCAGATTTAGTTAGTGCCATAAATATTAATTACCACTGAAAGGATGAGGCAGAATGGAACCAAACACACACACAAAAAAATCGCAGTAATATTATTATTATTATTATTATTACTATTATTTTTATTATTATTAGCATTATTATTATTATTACTATTATTAATAATAATAATAGTAGTAGTTGTTGTTGTAGTAGAAGAAAATAAAAATGTAAAAACAAATCAATAAATACAAAATATAAATAGAATTAATGAATCATGGCCCAAACATGAGTCCTAAAAATGGTTCTCGTGTGGAATCTCTATAAGGATCCACTTCTAGGCAGATTCATTTATTTTTAATGAAAGTTTTGAGAATTCGGTTAATATAACATTCCTAAAGCGTTTCTACGTTCAACACAGATAAAGGGAAAAAACAAACAAACAAACAAACAAAAATGGTTCAGCAACAAATCTCCAATATTAATTAACAGAACAGCATACATTTTAAACTGAGTAGTGGGCGTGGCCAGTATTAATTAGAGTTCGCGATTGAATTATCAGGGATTCAGAACAGGAATAAAAAAAGATTAAAGAATCGATTCAGGATTCAGGACTCGGTTCGTGCATCACTGAGGAGCTGCCAGATGTTTCTAGTTTCATGCGCGCGAATTCCTGTCATTATGAAGAAAACAGCAGCTCTGTGTCATGCTGGTGTGTGTGTATGTGTGTGTGTGTAAGAGAGAGAGAGACACGCAGGACGAGGTTCAGTCTTCTTATTAACCCTCCCCTGTCCGGATCCGGATCCTTTCTTCCAGATTTTTTATTTTAAAGAAAGTAGAAAGTTGTTTGCCTCGAGCCGGGCCCGCCGGTCCCACTGGACTCCGCAGCTGGGGCAATCATGGAGCTGGTCATGGGGAGAGGACTGGTGTGTGTCTCTGCTCTCCTGAGTGTGTGTGTGCTGTGGAGGATCTGCTCTGCGTCGAGAACCAACAACAATCACAACCATCTGAAACTGCAGCAGGACGCAAGCGGTGAGTTTCCAACAACAACAACGGTTTAAACTCTTGTTAGATAACTAATGAACACACTGGGTAAACACACACACACACACACACACACACACACACACACAGAGAGAGAGAGAGAGAGAATCTCTCCCATGACCAGAAAACAAGAACAACATGATGAATCTGTTCCAGAATCCTGACCACTGGATCCACTGAGCTGAACAGATTTACTTTAATAAGTAATCTAGAGCCCTGAAAGGTTCTTCAGTCATGTGTGTGCTGATGTACAGAGTGTTTGGGTGTTGATGAGGTCTTGTTCTTGTTCTTGTTCTTGTTCTTGTGCTCTCATTCCAGGGAATTTACGTCCTGATGCAGTTAAACGGTGCAGAATGGCCCAACACGGTATAGAATAGTTTCCAAAAGTCTGTATGAAACACTGTAGAGAGAAGGTGCCCTCAAAAAAAAGTTTAGTCCTGATTAGGGTCGCGGGGAGGATGGAGCCTATCTCAGCCGACTCTGGGCGAGGGTGGGGTACACAGTGAACAGCTCGCCAGTTCACAGGGCAACACACACAGACATTTACACTCACATTCACACCTAGGGGTGCGAACAGCCAATTGGCCTACTGTGCATGTCTTTGGACTGTGGGAGGAAACTGAAGTACCCAGAGGAAACCCAAGCAAGCACACCGAGATCTTGTAAACTCCCCATAGAAGCGCCCTCGCCTAGCCTGGGACTCGGACCCAGGACCTTCCTGCTGTCAGGCAGATGTGCTCATCACTACACTGCCGTGCTGCCCACCTTTAAAGATATTATAACTAAACGTTTCTGCATAAAAAATACAAAACTATAAAGAACAATAAACATTAATCAGTTAAACAAAGTGGATATTAGTTTTGATGACCTTTTGATAAATTCAACAGCAGTCTCTGGTACAGGTGTGTGTGTGTGTGTGTGTGTGTGTGTGTGTGTGTGTGTGTTCTTTACATTTGTTGAGGAAATGACATGGAAGTGTCTCTGAAGATTCTACACAAACAAACTCAGTGTTTCTGCACTCAAGCACCCGTTATTATACCTTGAGGTGCAATGATTACCCCGAAGGAGCACAGTTTTTACAGCAAAACCCAAAAGCTCTCTCTCTCTCTCTCTCTCTCTCTCTCTCTCTCTCTTTCTCTATCTTTCTTTCTCTATCTTTTTGTCAGTCTGTCTGTCTCTTGCTCTGTCTCTTTTTTGCTCTCTCTCTCTCTCGCTCTCTCTCTCTCTCTCTCTCTCTCTCTCTCTCTCTCTCTCTCTCTCTCTCTCTCCCTGTCTGTCTCTCTCTCTGTCTCTCTCTGTCTCTCTCTCTCTGTCTCTCTGTGTCAGGGTAATATTTATGGACCTGAGTTCAGCCGAGTGTTCCTTTGACAGAACAGAAACCATGTGAAGCTTTAACTATCCCAGGAACGCTTCTAGAACCCTTAAATGGTTCTTTTGTTCGGATGTTCTGACTACTGAGGGAATCTGATAACGGCTGAACCGTAAATAGTTTCAGATCAGATCTCACACGCTTTGATTGCATTTTTTTTGCTGCTACTTGGATTACGGTTCATGTTCATCTGATGTTCATCATTTAACTTTAGCTGAACTGTAAACAGAGCATCGCTGGTCCATTGCAAATCAAGTTCTGTTTACACGGCGATCTTCAGCGTGATGTCACGGCAGTGCTGTGCAGTGTATTTTTATAACCATGTTAGAAACAGTGATGGCCGCCTGTTATTAAAACACAGATTGAAACATTCATTCATTCATTCATTTTCTGAAGCACTTAATTCTAATTAGGGTCGCGGGGAGGCTGGTGCCCATCCCAGCCGACTCTGGGCAAAGGTAAGGTACACCCTGAACAGCTCACCAGGCCAACAAATACACAACCATTCACACTCACACCTAGGGGCGATTAGGATCAGCCAGTCAGCCTACTGTGCATGTCTTTGGACTGTGGGAGGAAACCGGAGTACCCGGAGGAAACCCACACAAGCACGGGGAGAACATGCAAACCCCACACAGAAAACTAAAAAAACCAACAATAAATAATAAAAATAATATGTAATAAAATAAATAATAAAATTGTGGAACGATTTCAGAATGATGTTCCTCAACGCAACACAGCAAAGACTTTAAATATCTGATCATCTACAGAACATCAGATCATCACAAGATTCTGGGAATCCAGTGCGAAAGGGATGAGGATGAAAATCACTGCATTAAATACAGGCGTGATTCAGTCGCGTGCACGGGCTCAAGAGCACTTCCACAAATCACTGACTGTGAACACAGCTCTCTGTTCCGCCCACAAACTCTCCATCACGTAAAGAAGAAGCCATACGTGAACGCGTTCCAGAAACGTCCTCGGCTTCTCTGGGTCAAAGGTCATTTAAAATCGCCTGAGGCAAAGTGGATAGAAAGCTGTTTTGTGCTCAGACAAATCGATGACATTCTTTTCGGAAATTGCGGGTGTTGGAGGACAGGAAGCATACGGCTTGTTCTCGGCGCTCGGGTCAAACGCCGGTGTCTCTGCGGAGTGTGTTCACACACAGTGATCTCCGTGTCAGTGCTGAAACAGGAAAAATCCTTACAGGGGCTTTCTGCTCTTCTCATCAGAACCACGAGCACCGTGTGTGAGTGTGTGTGTGAGTGAGTGTGTGTGTGTGTATGATTTATATCCTGAAGACGGAGAGATAAAGTTTTTATGGTTTGATATTCAGCTGTTTTATGCATTTGTACTTTTTACTAAGTTTTTTTCCCCCAGTTCTTGACATTCTGGAAATTCTGAGCATCACACCTTCATCACGAGGAATCACCAAGGTTAAAGGCCATGACCCGAGCATATGGCGTTTTTGCTATCGCACGCCTCCCCTGATCCTCCCACTGAGTGTTCACCGACGCCTTTTGAGGACATGGCACGGCTCGCTGAGCTTGTATCTGGTTGGGCAACAGGCAGGAGATTCGGCAGCGACCCTTCTGTCCCTGAGTGCGCCGGGAAACACGCCTCTGTTACGCATCACCTCCAACACACAGGAGGATTTTCTCCAGCTGGAGATCCATACGGAACCCGAAAAAAAACCTGAGGTGCTGAGATTTCCTGGAGGAAACCCCTTCTCAGGTAGGAGGTGGGCGAGGGTGATGCTGGGCGTGTCTCCTGGATGGGTGTGGCTGTTTCAGGAGTGTAACGAGGCCATAGTATTGAAGCTAACACACCAAGGACCTTTGACCCTCGACCTTCCTCCTCATGACCTCCAGGTCACCTTAGGAAGCACAGCAGATGATAAAGCCAGCAAGTTTAGCGTGAGTGATTAAAGTTTTACTCTCATTAAAAATGCCATAATGTATGAATAAACATGAATATGCAAATTAGGAAACGTTATCCCATAATTCCTAATAACTTTTTTACTGCTAACATTGGATAATGTAGCAAGACGCACTACTTTTCTTTTTTCACTGATTGTGTTACCATGACAACCAGCATTGAGCTAGATGCTGTCGCTTCCAGGTACGAGTTTTCAGGTACTACTCATCATTTGCATATCTGATGTAACTGGTCCAGTGCCTCTGAATTTATTTTGTAATTAATTAATTTATTTGAATTAAAAAAGTTACACCTCCAAATGTGTGTGTGTGTGTGTGTGTGTGTGTGTGTGTGTTTACAGGGTTATCTGCAGACTGCACAGATCTCCACTAAAACCTACGCGAGACGTCCGTGGCGCTGCAGTAACATTAGCGGTAAGAGACTAATCCTCCAATGCACATGCTCGTATCTCCATCCAGCGTCCCCGCCCTCCGTCGTCAAAGCGTTTCTGTTCAGGCACAGACCGAGACGAGCTCAGCGGCGAGGTTTTACAACGGAGCTGCAGAAAGTTTTAGTGTTCTTCTGGGAAACGTTTCTGTCAGGAGTCTTAAAGAACTTTAAGAGCGCGAAGGTTTTGTTTCACTTTCAGAGATTTATGTTCTGTCCTGAGAGGCAGTGAACACACACACACACACACACACACACACAGACACACACTTAAAATAATCCAGCTAAAGATTTATCTTGTGAGCTTATCACGGAGTTGGTGTAGAGATATCCCCTGAGTCTGAGGTGGATAAGTGTTTTCGTATATACCACACAGAAACATAAGAACATTAAACCAAACCAAGATTTTTATGGTTTATGGACAACATTTTGTTGAAATTCTTGGATTTTAGAACCAGCGACCATCATAAACCCTGAGTTTTCGTCCCGCATTTGAAGCATAATTCTGAGTTTGTGAGGTAGATAACGTCCATTATTATTTATTGAAAATTCTTTCTTGTTTCTGATTGGTGGAAAGCCTGCAAAATAATCCTTGGTATTCTTCTACAAGCCAGATTATTGCATCAATGACTTCAGATAAGTTGAATGATTATTGCACTCTATATAAGGTAGATCAGGTACGCCCTGCGGCAGGCGGCTCCACCTGTCTGATATGTTGGTTAGTTAGTACACTTTAAAGGGAAGCACCGCGGCGACCCTTAGACCTGACTCACATGTAAGCGATCTTGTCCAAAAATACAAGCAAATTTTACTTTGAAGGCATTTGAATAAATTCAAACTGGAATATTTGCATATTTTCAGAAATAGTCAGTGAAATTTGAGGTAAATTAATCGTATTTGCGGTCTTGGTGAAAAAATTTTGACCTCCGCAAAATTTTGGTGCGAAATATATATATATATATATATAAAATGTGTGTTTCAGACTCCGCCCCCCTTCCCCCCGCACCCTACAGCTCTAAGAATTTGGAGCCGGAGCTTCAGGACCAGCCAGAGCGTATGGTAGGCTCGGCGCTCGGTCCCCCAGCGGCCCCTCGTGGCAGAGTGCTTCACGGCGAACAGAGACAGCGAGTCAGGAACCTGGAG
>JBCNYH010000001.1:65373754-65400633 GCA_039654325.1 Tandanus tandanus
TGAACTGCAACCTTATCTCATTTTACTGAACTCAGTTCTGTGGTGTTTATAAAAACCACTTACGACAAGTGACTTGTTCATTAGTTATTTATATTATTATTATTATTATTATTATTATTATTATTATTATTATTATTAATAATAGTATTATTATTTTTTAAATTGTTATTATTATTATTATTATTATTAATAGTGGTAGTCCTCATTGTCATAAACATAAACAAAAATGCTAGAAATTCAGGAAAAACTTCTCAGAAATGTAAATATATAAATATTAGAAATAACTTGTGTGTTTAATTGATCAGCTTTTTCCTTCTCTCTCTTTTTCTCAGGTTCAGTCTGCCAAGAAAGTTCTGGAACTTTAAGGTGGGAGGTGGTGTCACCATGGAAACCACTATCAGACCCTCGGTTGGCGTGATGGACGTGGTGCGAGAGCGTCGTTTGGTCTGGAGAGATCTTGTGCATAAAGAGCCCCCACTGAGTAATTCTCACACACCTGTCAGTCAAACCCTCGTCCCTGAGAGACAGAAACAGGGGCGTCGTCACGTGCTGTTCGGCTCGCGGGCTCACGTGCACGGTCAGCTGATGCGAGTGGGCTGTGTGTTAGGAACCTGTCAGGTCCACGACCTGAGTTATCGTCTGTACCAACTGATTCACCAGAGGGGAAGAGAACACTCTCCTCCGATCAATCCCAGAAGTCCTCACAGTTACGGATGAAACGCAACGGGACGCTTTCGCTGACTCCGCCCCAAAATAAATAGCGCTTTTCCATTGGATATTGTTAGTATGTCAATATTCTAATGAATTAACCGTCATGACACAAAAATAGGAAGGGATTCCAAAAGGGTTTGGAGGTTAAAGGGATGAGTGTTGGGTACGACTGGTCACATGATGATCAACCTGATGAAATTTAGAAAAATATGAAATTCTATATTTATAATTTCTCTCTCAGGTATAATTAATAAACATGGTGACATGGTGAGTTTGTTTCAAAAGTGAAACTTGGGTGCCAATACTTATCATCATAATCTTCACACCTACACGCCATGTTCCACTCCCGGCATTACGCCTGTTGTTTTGTGATAATAACAGAATGACGTCATGGAGGAAATGTTTATGAGAAAATGGTGACTTTTATATTTACTGTTAAAGTTTAAGTTATAAAAGAGATATAAAGTTTGTCACGTTATGGATCACTGTGTCGAGTAATCAAAAAGATTCTGACCAGTCAGTCATCCGCACTGTTTTAGCCCCGCCCACACACCCCTGATTGGCTCATATGATGTCTGGGTAAGAAAGACATGTACGCTGCCCTCGAGTAAAGCTCGTAACCCGGAATTTACATCCTGTAACTAGGAAATGTTTTGAGTTTCAGGTGAATTTCGGGTCGGAATTCCCATCAGAGGCACTTTTACATCCACAATATTTTTATTTCGTAACATTTCTGAGTTCAAACGTAAATCGTACACAGTGTGTGTATAGTCTAGATGCAGTCTGGTGTGTGTGTGTGTGAGTGTGTGACTGAGTGTGAGTGTGTGTGTGAATGTGTGTGTGTGAATGTGTTTGTGAGTGTGTGTGTGTGTGTGTGTGTGAATGTGTTTGTGTGTGTGAGTGTGAATGTGTTTGTTTGTGTGTGAGTGAGTGAGTGTGTGTGTGTGTGTGTGTGTGTGTGTGTGTGTGTGTGTGTGTGTGTAAAGGTCAGTGTGAACCCTCATCACCACCCTGATGTACAGCAGCATCGATTCTATCACCAATAAATCCGTTCAATAAACAATAAAAACAAAGAAATTAAATAATAATTATTCACAGAATAAATAAAAGCCTCTCCGTCTGTACTTCTCCTTCACCCAGTTTACTAAACGATGATGTAGTGAAGGTGTGGCACAGCAAGAAGGTCCTGGGTTCGAGTCCCGGGCTCGGTGAGGACGTTACTGTGTGAAGTTTGCATGTTCTCCCTGTGCTTGCGTGGATTTCCTCCAGGTACTCCAGTTTCCTCCCATTAGTAGACTAACTGGCTGTTCCGATTCGCCCCTAGGTGTGAGTGTGAATGGTTGTGTGTGTGTGTTGCCCTGCGATGGTCTGGGGGGGTTGAGGTGGTACCTCACCTTTACCCATAGTCGGCTGAGATAGGCTCCAGCCTATCTCTTTTTTTTTTTTTTTTAAATAATTTATAATTTATTATTTTGGTATACCTGTAGATTAAAGGCCAACAAACTTTAAAAAATTATTTAAGATATTTTTAGATTTTTTAAATTGAAATTTGTGAATGTTTCTGTTACAATAAATATATATGTGGACAGAACCACAGACAGAACAACCAACAGAACCACTGACAGAGCCACAGACAGAACAACCAACAGAACCACTGACAAAGCCACAGACAGAACAACCAACAGAACCACAGACAGAACAGCCAACAGAACCACTGACAGAGCCACAGACAAAACAACCAACAGAACCACAGACAGAACAACCAACAGAACCACAGACAGAACAACCACTGACAGAACCACTGACAGAGCCACAGACAGAACAACCAACAGAACCACTGACAGAACCACAGACAGAACAACCAACAGAACCACTGACAGAGCCACAGACAGAACAACCAACAGAACCACTGACAGAGCCACACACAGAACAACCAACAGAACCACCGACAGAACAACCAACAGAACCACCGACAGAGCCACAGACAGAACAACCGACAGAACCACAGACAGAACAAACAGAACCACAGACAGAACAAACAACAGAACCACTGACAGAGCCACCGACAGAACAACCAACAGAACCACAGACAGAACAACCAACAGAACCACTGACAGAGCCACAGACAGAACAACCAACAGAACCACAGACAGAACAACCAACAGAACCACTGTCACAAATCCCAGAGGAAATGGGCGGAGCACGTCTTGATGGTTCACGTCATACAGATATCATTAGAGAAAGTTATTTGTATGAAGGAAGAGCAGCAGAGATTAAACTGTGAACTTCAGTGTGTGTGTGTGTGTGTGTGTGTGTGTGTGTGTGTGTATGAGTGTGTTTGTGTATGAGTGTGTGTGTGTTTGTGTGTGTGTATGATGTTTTAGGTTTGTAGTAGTTTGTAGTGGAACACGGTTAGAACTCTTTTTATTAAAGGTGTTGAACCTGCTGTAGTTTGTACAGATGAGGAAACAAGGGCTGAAGTTTTATTTGTACACTCGAGAGGTTTTAAACCCCACGAGCCCTGTTTACTCGCCTTCTACACACACACACACACACACACACACACACATACTCACACACACACACACACACACACACACACTGACATCCAGTAAAATATACACGGCTGTTTGTTTTAAACACACACTTAAATAACATGGAAACTTTTTACAAGAAAATAATATTTATAAATAATAATAATAATAATGATAATAATAATCATGATAAAAAAATAATAAAAATAATAATAATAATAATCATGATATAACCGATTTAACAGATTTACACAATATATCTCTATATATAAAACATTCTAATGTATTTATGATTAATAATAATTTATAGTAATAATAAAGAAGTAATTAATTTATTAAAACAAATAAAATCACTTAAAATAATTAGAAATTGTTTGGATGATCTCTACAGCATCAAAATAAGAATATATTTTATATGTTCGATTCTTTCTTTCGTTACGGGCTGCTCGGTGGCGTAGCGGTTAGCACGTCCGCTTTCCTCCAAAAGGTCCTGTGTTGGAGTCCCGGGCTCGGCGACAACGTTTCTGTGTGGGTTTCTTCTGGGTACTCTGGTTTCCTTCCACCAGAAACTTCTCAGTTTGAATAAGTAATGAGACGTATATTTATTTATTTATTTATTTTAGTACACATGCGTGAATATAAAAAGCAGAATATGAGAGAATTTCTCCACAGGTCTCCGGGTCGAGAGTCGGACTTGATTACAAGAGTCTCTCACACTCACACCTCACTCACAGTCACACTCACTCTCTCACTCTCACTCACTCTCGCTCACACTCTCGCTCACACTCACTCTCTCACATACACTCACACTCTCGCTCACACTCTCGCTCACACTCACATTCTCACTCACACTCTCACACTCACACTCACATTCTCACTCACACTCTCGCTCACACTCTCACTCACACTCACATTCTCACTCACACTCTCACTCACACTCTCACTCACACTCTCACTCACACCAAGGGGCAATTTGGAACAGCCAGGTAGCCTAAAGTGAATGTTCTTGGACTGTGCGAGGAAACCAGAGTACCCGGAGGAAACCCACAGGGAGAACATGCAAACTCCACACAGAAGTGCCCTCTCTGACCCTGGGACTCGAACCCAGGACCTTCTTGCTGTGGGGTGGATGTACTAACCACTAGACCACCGTGCCGCCCTATAAATCAATCATATTTATAATTTAAATATTTAAATTCTCACTGCCTGAAATGAGAAACGAAGTTCAGGGTGAAAAGCTGATCAAAGGACAAGATGTAACTTCAGTTTATCACGTCAGCACACACACACACACACACACACACACACACACACACACACACACACACACACACACACACACACACACACACACGTGTACATATTTCTCAGTAAATTGGTGTAGGGTTAAAGTATCACTTTCATGTCGCATCTCATCCTGTCCTTGGTGGGTTCCTGTAATCTCTGCCCCACGTGTGTGTGTGTGTGTGTGTGTGTGTGTGTGTGTGTGTGTGAGTGTGTGTTAATAAATAGGCCAGTGGAGGAGTGAAATACACAAACAGCATCACAGCACAGACCGGCATCTTTGTGGAAACTAACTTAAAGATGAAAGTCACTAACCTGGTGAGATCTTTTACACTCTGAACTGTGTGTGTGTGTGTGTGTGTGTGTGTGTGTGTGTGTGAGAGAGAGAGAGAGAGGGAGATAGAGTATATTACTCTGTATGTATTTATTATTTTGTGTTTATTATTTATTATTTATTTATTAAAGTTGTGATTCAATAAAAAAGAAATCACACACACACACACACACACACACACAGGTTCAGAAATACTTGTTGTGTTTGTTGGCTGGTTGCGTCGCAGGGTCCAGATCCGTCGTTGGTGTACCGACCGGAGGTGCTGCCCGACAACACCAAAGAGAAATCAGCCTTCAGAAACTTCGAGGTAAAAGAATCACAATTACAGAAAATACAAATAATATCAGGGTGAGAGTAAACACACCGTCTGTGTGTGTGTGTGTGTGTGTGTGTGTGTGTGTGTGTGTGTGTCAGAGTGGAGATCTTTATCAACGTGTGTTTAACACATACAGACTGATGCACACACACCAGACTCTGGATTTCGTCAGACACAAGGTCGGTCTGCATGTTTACTAATCACACACACACACACACACACACACACACACACACACACACACACTCCTCTCCCAAAGTCTTTAATCATACATATTACTATTGACTCCTCCCTCTTCTCATAAACTCCTCCCTCCTCTCCTAAACGCATCCCTCCTCCCATTGACTCCACCTTCCTCTTCTTCACTTTTAACTTCTGTTCAATTGTTCTCCCTTTGACTCCTCCCTCCTCCCATAAACTCCTCCCTTCTCACTTTGACTCCTCCCTCCTCTCCTAATTATCATTCTCTCACATCATGTCAGTACAGGTGCATTCCAAAACCCTTAAATTGCCACCTCGTGTCCCTCACATGCGTCTCATCCTTGCGTCTTAGTCCCTCCCACTGAGAAAACCTGGAGAGCCATGAGGAAACCATATGAGGGATTCGGAATCCAGGCAGTGTGTTTTAAAAGAAATGGGGCGTCGTTTTTTCTGAAGTGTTTAGTGGAGGCGGCACTGCTGACCTGCTGCCATATAAGGGGCGGGTTGTTTTTACACGTATTTATCCTCAATGCATGAATGAGAGAATTTCAGGTTTAAGTGAGGAAACAACAAATAAGGGCTTTGGGATGCACCCTCTCTAATGATCATTCATGTTTGTTGTTAACCTCTGACCTCTGACCCCAGCATGCAGAATGGGCGGGCTGCACTCATTCCCGTATGACTGTGATGGAGAGCATTGAATATTTGGACCAGTTGGTTGATGAATCTGATCCTGACGTCGACTTTCCAAACTCCTTCCACGCCTTCCAAACTGCCGAGGGGATTCGCAGGGAACATCCTGATAAAGGTCAGGACTGGGCATGGTCTTCACCAACAACAGAGGATCTGTGATTACACTCAGTCAGTACAATTATTTCAGAAATATTCTGATTTCTACAAAAACAACAGAATGATTAAAATGGCGGTAAGTGATATATTTTTAAAAGTAGAAGCGGATGAGAAAGAACGCCGTCTCGGACTCCGCAAATAAAAGAAACACAGGATGAGAAGGTGTCTCTACTCACCTGTCAATCATTTGATGATTACTGATTTAGAAAGCTCCACCCCTTGCACTAGCACTCAGCAGATTTCGGGTTTTGAAAAAAAAATACACTCTGCTTTTTCAGACTGGTTCCATTTGGTGGGTCTCATTCACGACGTGGGCAAAATCATGGCTTTATGGGGAGAACCTCAGGTACTGATCCGCCAATCCGCCAATCCGCCCACATCAACAAAGAGAAACCAATCGTACAGAGAGGACATCTTACAACTAATGGCCTCTGTGCGTGTGTGTGTGTGTGTGTCAGTGGGCCGTCGTGGGAGACACGTTTCCTGTAGGCTGCCGCTTTCAGAACGCCATCGTTTTCAGAGACTCGACATTTGAAGAGAATCCAGACATCAAGAAGAAAACACTGAAGTGAGTGAATTACCTTCACACCAACACGCTACTGCTGCTGAATTTGGGATTGTGATTGGTCAGAACAGTGTACAGGTCGCGTACAGGTCGTGAACAGGGGGCGTGTACAGGAGTCGTGTACGGGGGGGCGTGTACCGGGGGCGTGTGCAGGGGGCGTGTACAGGGGCCGTGTACAGAGGGGGTGTTCAGTACAGTGCACGCAACCCTAATAACAGAGATTAAAAACCGTGTGTGGCTGATTGTAGGTATGTGATGATGTTTATGTAACGTTGATGGAAGGAGTCTCCAGTGTCAGTGCTTTGTATCAGTCAGTTAAAACTTTAAACTGTTTTTTTGTTGTTGTTTTATTAACTTCTAAAGAGTGATTATCGAGGGAAAGACACGATACTCCACAACGTTAAATGTAACTGGGAATGGATAAAACGTACGTAATGTCGTGTCAGGATGCATCACGTGACCTGAGGCGGATTATTTTATTTATTTTGTGTTACTAACCCTGTGTCCTAATTTTAAAATCTTTAAAAGGAAATCTAAAAGAATGGATTAAAGAAATGCCACATTGCTGAAATGATCTTCTCTACAGCACAGAATACGGGATATATCAGCCTCACTGCGGCCTGGAGAACGTCCTGATGTCCTGGGGACACGACGGTGGGTTCATTTATTTACACTTAATTTACATAAAGGAATTAAAATGATACGAGAACATCTCATTTTCCTCTTTAAAAACACCAGGATCTTGTTATAGGTGTCTTCACTACCATTTAATTAGAGGGTTAAACTTAGCATTCAGGCATTTCACAAAATCCACTCATATGTAGCCCCGCCCCCAAGTTAGTTTAATATAGAAATCCTGAGAGTTTAAAAGGGAAAAGTTTTGGATTTAATCCATTTTACTTAAATATATACAATAAATTATCCTCTGAGAGAATTTATCATTATTATAATATTATAACTATATTATTATTATCTGCTGACTCTGGGTGAGACACCCTGAACAGCTCACCAGTCCATCACAGGGCAACACACACAACCATTCACACTCACTCTCACACCTAGGGGCAATTTGGAACAGCCAATCAGCCTACTGTGCATGTGTTTGAAACCGGAGAACCCAGAAGAAACCCACAGAAGCATGGGGAGAACACGAAAACTCCACCATGATGTCAATATCATGACTACAGACGTGGATACTGATCCAGTATTTATTATAAGTAAAGTCCTGGAAGATCGTTATAATCTGATAAACTAATCAAATGTTGTTTTATTACAGAATATCTGTACCATGTGATGAAGTTTAACAAGTGTCTGATTCCTGAGGAGGTTAGAGTCAGGATGTACTCCCTACACTCTCACAGCGTGATGTACATGAGATACAGCCCTTCAGGCTGATGATGCGAGACCTCGTCCTGATCACCCTGTCAGGGTTTATTTCACAATAATTCATATTACACCGTGTGGTCCTTCACAGCCACGTAGAGAATATCGATATAAAATTATTTTATTGCTGTTTTAATTAAAAACAAGATTTTAAAAAAGATTTCTTCTTTTCACCCACTGTAGAACAACTCCAACATGTTCTCTCCCCCCCCCCTACCCCCCCCCAGGGTCTGTACATGATCCGCTTCCACTCGTTCTACCCCTGGCACACACACGGAGACTACACACACCTCTGTAATGACAAAGACCTCCAGATGCTGCCGTGGGTCAAAGAGTTCAAGTAAGCTTAACTTTCTTTCATTTTAAATGTATTATATATATTTTGAAACATCACTAAGATTTTTTAAAATAAAATTCAGCAAAATGAACACAAGTCTATGAAGGGTGCATTTACTTTTGAGCAGCAGGTGAACACTACTGCAATTTCAGGGCTTTAATATGAACATTTGAGGTTGAAAAGTGTATGTTAAGGAAACGTAGGATAAAGTGGATCTGTAAAGACGTGACGGTGTGTGTGTGTGTTTCAGTAAGTTTGATTTGTACACTAAAAGCACGGACCTGCCTGACGTGGAACAGCTGAAGCCGTACTACCAGTCACTCATCGATAAGTACTGCCCAGGAGTCATGCAGTGGTGATCACGACCTCGCCGAGCCACCGTGTGAAAGGATCGTACACAGGAAATACTTAAAGCAGCCGTGGGTAACTCAGAGCCCTCTGGAGGCTGAAAGAGGAACTGCACTTACAATGAACACAATTAGAACTCAACACATTACAGCTAGGAACGCCTTGAGATTCCTTTTAAAAGAACATAGGTGGGGATTAGAGGCTGTGCTTGGGATGGGGGCGGGGCTAATTTCAGGGCCAGAAAAAAATATAACATCCAACCTGAAATAATAACAAATAAATCTGGTAGTTATAATATCACATGAGCGAGTTCCTGACAATACTGTTATAATAAGATTATTCAAGGTTTAGAAATAATCCTAAACTTTACAAACCGCCACTTTAAATAAAAACTGTAGTGTAAATATTTACATTAATTTACTTTAATTTTGCTGTGAAATTTACATTTATAATTGATGGATGAATTAATTTTCATATCATTAAATAAAGCGTATATTATTGAAAAAGGCATCACATGATCTTGACTTCCTTATTTTTTGTTTGAAATTTTCCCTTAAAATTAAGCCTGGAATCATTAGACAGTAAAAATGAACTCAGCACCTTCTGACCAATCACAGTCCAGAAATCAGCACCTTCTGACCAATCACATTCCAGAACTCAGCAGCAGTGTAGTGAAGAGTTTTATTATAAAATGTACAAAACGTTGTTCACTTCATGTTAATCTCCAACAAATCAAACTTCTGGATGAAACTGAGAGGGAGAAACAGCCTGAAGAAAAGAAGTGAAGGAGAAGAGAAAGGGAACATCAGAGAGGTGTGAAGTGATAAATTAGTGAACAGGTGAGTTAACGAGGCGAAGGAGCTCACGAGGAAAATCGGCATGCAGTTGACTGATCACATGACCAAACAGGGATCCCGAAGGAAAATCAGATCATTTCTGGAACTTTTTTAATAGAGTTTTATATTTTAATCTTTTATAAGCAACAACAACAACAACATCTTACAGGCGAGTCACAGGATTAAAAGCGTGCGCGCGCGTGTGTGTGCGTGCGCGTATTAAGCCGTTTTAAGTGCGGAGTAATCGGACATTACGACCCTGATATTGCAATAAATTCCACACGATAAACTTTTCTGAGAAGACCGTGAGGGTTCGAGTTCTAACGCCTCCATCGCTTGTGTTTCACTTTGATTTAAAAAAGATTTTAAAACCGAGAGCATCATGAAGGCATCTGAGGATGGCGATGTTTCTGCGCATCACCACCCGGAACGCGAGAAGGAAAGTGAGGAGGAGTTTAATAAGGAATAAATCTCATCTACGACCTTTTTATTTTTAAAGAAAAAAACTAAAGCGAAGCAGCGTGACGTCATGTGATGTGACGCGCAGTGATGAAGCGTAATGTTTCATTTCCTCTTCCTAAATGGTTCGGACTCGGTACTCTCCTCTCCGTCAATAAATCCCTCGCTCTCGTCCCTTCTCTTTATAAACTCCTCCTCCTCTTCCTCAGTCTCCTCCTCTTCCTCTTTCTGTTCCTTCTTTACACCCTTTTCCTCCTCATGCTCCTTTTCTCCGGCGTGTGTGGGCGTTGGAGGTCGAGGTGTGTGTGAGCGCAGACAGTTGATCAGACACACAGTCGCCGCAGAACTGAAGAGAGTCCAGAGCAGGACGTGAGCAGGAACGTCTCTCGCGTGTTCTCCGATGCACTGCAGTGTCCGCAAGAGCCACCAGCCTGAGGTACGCCGGGAGGGGGGTTTATCCTGACACACACACACACGCACGGAGTTACTACAAGATAAAAGTTTAAAAATCAAAGCGTTATAACGAATCCATCCGACTCTCCGTACGAACGTCACGCCGTTTACCTTCATGTTGAGGCCATGATGAGTCAACGTGTTCTCCAAAACCGCATCACCGAGACGCACGGACGGATAAAACTCCTCTACATAGATCCTCCTCCACCACCGCTGAGGTAAAGACCTACAACACACACACACACACGAAATGACTTCAAATTTTTAGCTTCAAAATACGCAAATTGAGACACGCCCCCAAACTACCATCATTGTACTTTATTTAAAATCATCAAACTTCATCAGCTCATCAATCATCAGTTCCATCGCGTCATGCGTCCATCGCTAACTACGCTAACATTAGCTAAGCTAGCGATCCAAGCTGCCAAGTTGTGATCTATCAAAAGCCGTGGAGGTTCTTTAGCAGCGTCACAATCTGAAGTCACGCCCCCAAATCAGAGTCTCACACAAGTAATAAGAAGGATTAGGAAGAATCAGTGTAGCGAATGTTTCACATCACGCCGTGGCGTTCAGGAGGAGGTGGAGACCTGATAAACGTACGGCGGCGTGGTGTGTGTGTGTGTGTGTGAGAGAGAGACTCTCACCCGTCCTCTTTAGGCTCCGTGAACCAGTACTTGTAGCGATGAGCGCGGATGTAAACCGGAGGCTGTTTGATGAACGGGTACCGAGTCTCGTCCGTCTGGATCAGCTTTATCACTGCATCGCATCACACACGCATGCAAACACACACACACACACACACACACAGTGTAAATACAGGGTTAAATAACGGACCCCTGGCCTGCACCCCTGCTGTCCCCCCGTCCCCTCACCGTCCCTCTTCCCCTGCAGGAGTCGGCGTACAAGGCTGCTGAACCACGGGCTCTGCGTGTGAGGTCCAAGAGCCGCGAACCACATCTGCCAGTCGAGTCGGGGCTGATGAGGAGTCACCACCGGGGGCGCTGTGCTCACGTTCCCCGGTTTATACATGAACTCAATCTCCTACAGGACACACGAGCAGTGAGGAGAGGATTTATTTATTTATAAAACACGCTTTCATTCTAACACTGCGGATCAAAGTAAAGATCCAACTGTTCCAGCGCCAGTTTGGCCCTCGGTACTCACCGTCCACGTCTTGCCATCCCAGCTGCCCTCCATGATGACCTCAGGACGACCTCCGACCCCCGTCATCCTCCGGAACAGACCGTACGAGTTCACCAGCTGATAGCGTTCAGTCGCCTCGAACGCCCTGCTCACACCTGGCCACAGGTACGAGTGAGCCTCGTACTCGATGTAAGTGTACGGAACCTGCACACACACACAGAGAGAGAGAGAGAGAGAGAGAGAGAGAGAGAGAGAGAGAGAGAGAGAGAGAGAGAGAATAAAACAGTGAAGAACAGATGACAGTCTAGAGGTGAATAAAGTTACTGACCAGGCTGATGGTGAACATGGAGGCCGTTGCTGCAGAGAACACGCCCCACTGCACTGTGCTCCAGAGACGCCAAAACACACCCCTCACACACGCACACCTGCACACACACATCATAGATGAGGGCGGAGTACAGCCTGAACAGCTCATCAGACCATCGCAGGGCAACACACACACACACACACCCCCATTCACACGCGCTCTCACTCAAAGGGGCGATTTGGAACAGCCAGTTAGCCTACTGTGCATGTTTTTGGAGTGTGGGAGGAAACCTGAGTACCCGGAGGAAACCCACGCAAGCACGGGGAGAACATGCAACTCCACACAGAAACACCCCGAGCCCGGGAATCGAACCCAGGACCTTCTTGCCGTGAGGCAGACGTGCTAACCACTGCGCCACCGTATAATAAATAAAAATAAAAGATCACATGACCACATCCTGACAGTGATGGTGATTGGGGCGGGGCTAACAACACTGTACACAATGCACATCTCTCTCTCACACACACACACACACACACACACACACACACACACACACTCAGAGAGAAGTAAATAAGAGGATCAGGTGATAAAGGATTATTCAGTTTTCAAAAGGAAATTTAAATTTATTCATTTATTTTTATTTATTTTTCTGATCGTGGTGATTTTAAGGAGATGTTTTTGTTTATTATTGTCACTTAGCATTGTTTGTATTTCATCATGCATGTTGTACTCATTACTGCTGATGACATTTTTAACCCTCGTCATCAGCTTAGGCTGTCGCCGCGGTAACCGCTCCCCAAGGTCGCACCTGAACATGGCAGTGACGATCTCCCAGGTGAGAGACAGAACGCCGATCCAAACACTGGGTACCGTCACGGCCTTCAGGAAACCGCTCAAGTCGTAGTGTGTGAAGGCTAAAAAAACAAACAAACAAACTCAGACTGACGGACTTTCACGCCGTGTGTATAAAATAAACAGAAGCGTTAGAGCACCTGTCTTTGAGGAGACGCTCTTTCTGTCCCAGTCCACTTTCAGGTCGAAGTAGAGGACGGTCCAATAACCGAGCAACACGTAAACACCCACCTCCACCACGACACCCACCCACGCCAAAGCCGCCCGCAGGGAATCTACACAACAACAACAACACACTGAATAAATAAAAAGCTCTGAGTGTAAATAAATATTCCACATGTAAACAAAACACTGAATATTGTTATAAATAAAACACAAACTCTTAAACATCGTAAAGCTCTTCCCCCGACTGTGAACGTCTTACAGTAACATCACAGTAACGTCGAGCTTCACGCCGCGAGTCGGATATTTCACTTTTCGTCCTTCTACGGGTGAGAAAAAATAATTTTGTTAAAGTGTCGCTTCACGCTTAACTCCGCCCACTGTTAAAAAAAAAACACCTAAAACTAAAAGTAGGCGGTGCCGTGGGCGTGGTGTGGGAGTCTCAGTTTCACAGACTCACACTCCAGGGCGGGGCTAGTGGATGAAGGGGCCACACACTTGCGATAAGAGGACGCCAAGATATTATATTAAAAAAAGGACCCTGTGGAGAAAAACCTGATCTGAGGGTCATGTGATCAGTCGTCCACATCGTCAGCGTCGGTGTGAGGAGACAACGCCATGTAAACAACTCACAGTTTCTGTGTAGAATAAAAACGAAGGAATGAAAATAGAACCTGTGAGGTTCGCACTCGTCTCCTCCCGCCACGGGCGTCTGCAGAGCCAGAATTCCACGTGTTCGTCATCCAGCAGCGAGAAACACAGAACGACGGTGAGAAAATTGAAGAAGTTATAATTCCCAGACAGGATGATCAGCACCTGCAGTAAGACCTGTTCAACACACACACACACACACACACACACACACGTTACACACACCGGATGATCCAAGCTCAAATTGAAAATATCACACACAAGCTCCGCCCACCTGCATATAGAAAGCGAAGAGGCGGTGTCGGCGGATGGGGCTGAAGAAGAGGAAGGGGACGGCGATCTCGATGACATAGGTGGCGACCACGCTGAGTTTCTGAAACCACACGGGCAACTGGTGGGCGAACCAGGCCAGGGGCGTAGGGATACACTGCGTCTCGTAGTGATACGTCAGCGCTGTCACACACACACACACACACACACACAGAGAGAGAGAGAGAGTGAGAGAGAGAGATGATGATGGCGATTCGGTTGTTATCATGAATTAAACTCCTTCAGTGTCGCGGTTCATCACAGACTTCCTGCACAATCGAGGAAGAAACTGCGTTTCCTTTGAGTCTCGGTTCAGGCGCGGCGTCCGCACTGTGATATCAGCGCTCCAGGCAGAATCGAAGCGATGTATTTACTTCTCCAAAATAAAATAAAAAATAAACATATTGTGAGCAAATTCATGGCATAATTATCTCCAAGAACATCCGAGTTTTAATCCATGGACTATTTACTCCTCTCCCCACCTCGATCATTGCTTTCTTTCTTCCTTTCGTTCAGTGAGATTAATCTACGTTTAGCCGGAATGGTTTATAAAAAAAATAAATAAATAAAAAAAAAAGATCAGATATTAGATATTAAAAACACAATGAAAAACACACGGGCGTGGCGTCATGACATCATCATCTAGGATAAAGAGGAGTAAAGAGGAACCTCGAGGGGAACTGAATATGGAACTACAGAAGCACTTGGAGAGCACAAACCTCCACCAAGCTGAAAAACAAAATAACAGTACACAGCACCCCCTGCTGGACCTGCTGTAATACAGCACTTCCAAACACATCAAACACCTCCTCACAAATCCCTAAATCCAGGATCTCACCCCATCGTCTCCAAAATCTAATGGAGTCTTCTTTGGGCCATCCGCCGCCCCTCCAAAAAACAAAAATCCACTCAAACTACTAACAAACAAACAAACAACGAACCCAGGAATCAGTGCGCACAGAACCCGAGCCCGTTTAACGGAGATGAAAACTCGGCGTTATTAAACATGAAGGTGGATCTAGTGACGGCGGTGTGAACTCGGACGGACCTGTAAGTCCCCACCAGGTGGGGCAGCGGCTCGTCAGTTTCACGACTCCGGAAGCGAACATCAGGCGGAAGAGCAGCCAGCGGAGCAACCAAAAGGTCACATTGTCATGGAAACCCGATCTGCAGCGCCACGGCATGTTCAAAGGGGCGATGAGGACGGCCAGGAACCCCACCTCTAACAACAGATTATCCCTGAGAGAGAGAGAGAGAGAGAGAGAGAGAGAGAAAGGGGAGGGGAGAGGGAGAGTGAGAGGGAGAGAGAGAAAGGGGGGGAGAGGGAGAGTGAGAGAGGGGGGGGGGGGGAGAGAGAGAGAGTGAGAGAGAGAGGGGGAGGGAGAGAGAGAGAGAGGGGGGGAGTGGGAGAGGGAGAGAGAAAGAGAGGGGGAGTGAGAAAGAGAGAGGAAAAGAGAGAGGGAGAGGGAGGGAGAGAGAAAGATAGAGGGGGAGTGAGAGAGTGAGAGAGAGGGAGACAGAAAGAGAGAGAGGGAGAGAGGGAGTGAGGGAGAGTGAGTGAGAGAGTGAGGGACAGGAAGTGAGAGAGAGGGGGGGAGAGAAGGAGTGAGAGTGAGGGGGGGGAGAGAAGGAGTGAGAGAGGGAGGGAGAGAGAGTGAGAGAGGGAGGGAGAGAGGGAGGGAGAGAGGGAGAGAGGGAGGGAGAGAGGGAGGGACAGGAAGTGAGAGAGAGGGGGGGAGAGAAGGAGTGAGAGTGAGAGAGAGGGGGGGGGGAGAGAAGGCGTGAGAGAGTGAGTGAGAGAGTCACACTGAATGTTTGTTTTCCTTCGACAGTAGAATAAAATCACCCCCCGGTGCAGGAGGCGGCTCTCTACTCACCACTGAAAGAATAAGAAGACTTGACCAACCTGCAGAAACATAAAATAAAATCTTTAGAGATAAAATCTGGAACTTACACCATTTACATACTGGAATTTGATTGGCTCTTATAATTTATGATGTAAAAACACGTTTAGCTAAAATTGATTTCACGTGAATGGTCGTGTGTTTGTTGCCCTGCGATGGCCTGGCGAAATGTTCAGGGTGTACCCCGCCCTCGCCCAGAGTCGGCTGAGATGGGCGCCGCCTCCCCGCGACCCTCATTAGGATTAAACGGCTCAGAAAGTGAATGAATGATGAAGGTTTTCACGTCCAGATACAACACGTCACGTCTGGATTCGAGTTATACACAAAACACCCTGATATACCTGGAAAAACCTGTTTAAGACTTTTATTGTGTAAATTAATTTATTTAAAAATATTTTTATACAGAAAGAAAATCATTTGGCATTAAAAACTAATTAAAAAGTGTACACTTCTACCCTAATGAAAAAAAACTGCATATTTATAGCATCTGTGAATATGCAAATTATAAACACTGCAGGTAGCACATGCCCCGCCTACATTCAGAACGCAACACCTTCTGACCAATCACAACCCAGAACTTAACATCGCGGCAATGGGGTCAGTGGGAGGAGTCAGGTGAGGTGTTACCTGGTACAGAGAGAGGTAAAGAACCCACAGGATGAGATAAAGCCTACAGTCTCTGAGGGCGGGGACCGTCATGGCCACCAGGCTGAGAACGGTTCCGCTCAGACTCAGCAGCTCCATGCAGTGCTGCGTGCCCAGACCGAGCTGCGGGCCGAACCACAGCAGAGTGGGCGTGTCCCTCAGCCGCTCCCACACGCTCTTCCCCACCAATCGCAGCGTCCACCACGCCGGGAGAACGCCCTCGTTACCATACAGACCTGCGGAGAACAACCGACGGTCAGATCAGAGTCATCACCATGGAACGTGTATAATCTTTAAAAGGTTCTCATGAGAACCCTCAAAGGATCCAAGAACAAACAAGTCCCCGTCACAACTGCTTTCAGGGAGAACCATTTTACAAGTTCAGGAACCCTTGATTATCCAGTGAGCCTTTAAATATCACAGAGAATCCAATAACTTTCCCCATCAGAGAAGGTTCCAAGAGGAACCCTTTTATAAAGCTAAGAACGGTTACTTGGGTAACGAAGAACCTTTAAAAACTCATTCAAATGAGGGTTTATCAAGAAACCTTGGAAAAATGAGAACCCTCAACATCACAAACTGGTAAAGAAGCCTTAAGAACCCCTCCTGACGTGCATCAAGTACCGAGAACTACATTTTAAACTCTAGAAACCCAGAACGAACCCGAATTTGCACATTTCTGCTGTTGTTACATGCACATGGTGGGAACGGTTCCTCTGGGTTCCTGGGAAATCTAAAGTTTCAGTTGGAGAGTTTTACATCCCACAAAGGTTTTTCAAGGGTTCATTGGATAATTAATAGTTCTTCTGAAAGTAATCTACCTGGAGACTGACGTCACCAAGCTTTCAAACCTTAGGATTTTTTTATACAGTTCTTAGAACCACCGGAGGAAGTACCCACTTTCTGAGTGTCTGCACTACAGGAACCAAGAACAGTTAAAAATACAGAATGGTTTTAATGTGCGAAGCGAAATATAAACATTCACGCCAGCATTTCCCATTAACGTCATGCCAGCAAAAGCACGTCGGCGTTCCCAGAAAAGGAACCAAAGCTCGCAGGTAATCGAAGCGACGTTCAGAGGTTATTATTGTACAAGTGTTTCATGCAAATCTGGTAGGAACTGGTTCACTATCCGTCACAGAGGTCTTCAGGATCCTGAATGGAACCGATTCGAGAACCCGTTCGTGTTGACCTGAAACACGGAACCAGAGGAACGAAGAGAAGGAATCGTCTCAATCAGGATTCGTTGTTTGTTTGTTGTGTTGTGACGGCGACTGCAGACTGTACTAGCACGTTATCGCCACTCTCTGCTCTGGAGTTCTCGGCTCTGGCTTCCAGACTCGCTCCTCCTCGGCATTTAAGCGCTGATTCTAAAAGATGAATTTGCATACTGAACATGATTGGCTGACTACAGTGGAGCTTAGTGATGTCACAACCCTCCTGCAGCCCCACCCACAAATCAGAACCAGAACCAAGTCTGTAGCGGTTTTTAAAGAGAAATCACGGTTAAAGTTCAGAAGTTTGATTCGACCCTTTTAAAGGACGTCTCTACCATCCGGAGGTGATTACTGATTGTGTTGCTGATTGAACAGAAGGGTGTTGTTCTTGTTGGTGTTGTTGTTGTTGTTGGTGGCGTTGTTGGTGTTGATGTTGTTGGTGGTGTTGTTGGTGGTGGTGTTGTGAGCGCTGAAGTTCTGAGATGTGGTGAATGTGAGAGGAGAAGCCCTCCTCCTGTGAATGAGCAGAGTGAAAACCCTCACCAGGGATCTGGATGTACACGGAGCAGAACGCGAACATGTAAACGGAACACACACTCCACAGGAACACGTGCGTCGGTAACCGAACTCCTCCCATCTCTTCACCTCACACCGCAGCGGGGAGGAAACTGAGGAAACCCGGCGTTAACCCGCAAACGCTCTCACACACATTCACACACTATATATACATACATACACACACACACACCGCTGCTTCCGCTCCGAGACGCGATTTCCACGAAGAAAACCCGCCTCCGCTTCGTGATTGGATAATAAAGCACGCTCACGACCAGCCAACCAATCAAACTTCTCTCTGCATGAATTTCTACCCAATCGTAGCACGAAAATCGGGACATACCAAAAATCAGAGGAAAACATAGCGGTCTGCGCATGCGCATAAAAAGAAAAAAGGGGGAAAACAACAGCGACATCTAGCGGTTAAAAGAAGAAAGGTCAAAAGTTAATCTGTTTCAGTGACATTTGTAATTATTTTATTTTTAATACTAATGATAAAACTTCATTTTTATTAAAATGTATTCTTATGATTATTATTAGCATTATACTTTAAATCTAATTAAATAAACTTATTGTAATTAAATAAATCTAAATTCAGTTAAAGCTCATATCAATTTGTTGTTACGTGACGTAATTTCCTGATCCCATAATTGTAGGACTGCTTTATTTTAGGAATATCAGACACAAGTTCCATAAACAAAAATTACATCTGTATGAATTTTCATCTGCAAAAATGATCCATCTATAAAATCCTGTATTTAAATTTATTCAGTATTCATATTAAAATGAGTTTTAGTAAAGTACCTTTAAATTAATTTCAGCTTTAAACATTTTTAATTTGAAGAAGCACAAACATCTGACAATGATAATGAAATAACTCGAGTGGCACTCAAGAGTGTAAAGTTCCTCCACTAGGCACAAGGAGATTATTATAACTCATTATAATTATAATGAAATGTCGCCCCCTAGGTGGGCTTCTGATGAACATCCTGCCTCAGGTGGAACAGGCATTCTTCCAGATTTCGGGAATTTCATTTAACAGGACCCTGAACACGGATCACCTCTAAAATGTAATGGTTATTTGTACCACCCCCTACTTTAGATACGAATTTTAAACTTGTTATATTGTGCACAAACAAACCTGAGGTAAAAAACGTAACCTGGCAAAGGAAATAACTAGAACAGACACTTCAGAGTAATCGCCTGATACCCTCATTAATTAAAATAATTTTAGACCTGCATGTTCGTTTATCTTTTCAGCCCAGATTGTTTGAGTTTGCATAAAAGGAAATATAATTTGTTTCAAAACATATTTTCATATAATCCTTATAACGTGTTCTGTTTTTACAACGAACATTCCAACTTCGTAAAAAAAATACCTGGAGATGTTTATACACACACCGTACATCACTGCTTTTATCCAGAATGAGTTACAGATGAGCCAGAACACAATCCTGATATACAATACGATGAGCTGTGGGGTTTAAAACAAAACATGTTTTAGGGTTCAGGGACTGGAACCGTCATCCTCCTATCAGTTGATTTTAGAAGAGCGTTTTTAAACTCTCACACGTACTTTTCTCATCTTTGGCTGCAGTCGTGCTAAAAAACACAAACTGCTTCAAAATATTTAATCATATTATATTATTAAAAAGATAAATAATAAAAGTCCCTTTTTAATAAAACAGAGTGTAACAGGTTGCAGTGTGTGGTGTGAGAGGGATAAAACATTTTGCTGATAAAAATCATTAACTCTGAGACAGTGACCCCACTTCATCACACCACACCGTCGCTTTCCTTTAACACACAGCGTTTTATTCCTGTAAAGATTCTCCGAAAGGAATCCGTTTAATAACTTCTAAAGAAACACGCCACAACCAGATGTTAAACATGGATAATTTAATTATCGTGCAACATTTGATTTTTCCTCATACACTGATGCACTGTATCTAAAAAAAAAAAAAAACAACAAACACAAAAAAACCTTAGTAGAGGATTGATTTATCATGCTGTCAATCTGATGACATCAGCACTCCTTCTCCCCTCCCATTCTGTACATTCAAGTCGTCTCTGGGTGTCGGCTTTTGGCTTCCTTTCACCCGAATATCTCAGAACTGAAAGGAGAAGCTGGCATTGCACATGCAGAAAAAAAAACAACTACAAACCGTAATAAAATAATTAAAAAAATAAAAAACTTCCAGCATTTTTGGAAAAATAAGATCACATGATCTGATCAGTAGCAAGTCATTCGTACAGGAGACGTTAAAGGTGCAGTCTGTAAGGTTTAAAAAGGTGCAGCATTTTCAACATGTCAATCATGATAAACAGCAAACAGCAAACTTTTTCTTTCGGCCCTGAAATAAGCCCAAACACCCCCTCTCAGAATGATGAATTATGGGGGTTTAATTCTTCATATTGTTTTCATTTCAGTCTTTCCTACCCTGAAATAAGCTCCGCCCCATAATAAACTAAATAAACAGTTCTATATTTGTATGATTAATATCCATTAAAATCCTGCAATATTTAGGCAACATTCATTTTTTCCTCAAAGTTTTAATTTTTTTTGGTATGAACTGTACCTTTTCCTGGCCCTGAAATAAGCCCCGCCCCTAGCTAAAGCACATCATTTTTTCCTATGAAGGGTTTTTAATGTTTCTTTACGATTCATAAAAACAGATTTAGATTTTGTCCCATTACTCGTTCTATTGTTTTAGTTTAAGCGTTTGAATATATCTGGCAGTTTTGTGACTCCGAAAGAAGCTCCGCCCCTCAGTTTTCCCTCTAAAAGGTTTAAGGGGAGATTTTTAAATAAAAATGTACAAAAATAATTATTTGACAAATGATTAAAATATTTCAGTATTTAAGCAACACAGTTCTAACTGTTCACATTTCAGACTCCTAAAATAAGCTCCACCCCTAGCTGAATCACAGCTTCCAGTTTTTCGTTAAAAGTAGCGTCTGCAGTTTAAACAGATGGAAGGAATCAGTTCTTCTCTTTCTGACAGCAGTTGCAGTTCACCTGACAAGCAGCAGAGGGCACAAAAAACCTTACAAACTGCCCCTTTAATAAAACAGCAAACAGGAAGTAGGCGAGGAATAAAACATGGCGCTCCGTGTTGACACCAGTGAACATTTTCTCTCTCTCTCTTACTACACACACACACAGTATCAGTTTAGCTTTATACCTGTAGCTGCCTCATCTTCCTCAGGTCGATTGGAATGTGTACACATGGCCGACATGTGGACGGAAGTTTTCACCTCTGTTACAGATTTAAACTTTTAATGTATTTACGATGCGTCTGCGTTCACGCTGCGGATTGGCTGTAAAACTCCACATGTTTGGTGCACTTTTCTTTGGCGCTTGCTTCTTGGCTTTTTACAATAAA
Organism: Tandanus tandanus; assembly: GCA_039654325.1. Taxonomy (NCBI): domain Eukaryota; kingdom Metazoa; phylum Chordata; class Actinopteri; order Siluriformes; family Plotosidae; genus Tandanus; species Tandanus tandanus. The sequence continues at coordinate 65,395,499 of JBCNYH010000001.1, forward strand.
TAAAGTGTGTGTGTGTGTGTGTGAGTGAGAGAGAGACAGAGGACAGAGAGTGAGTGCATGTTCACGTCCCCTCTACACCACTGGATGTTTGTGGTTGGGGGGGCGTGGCCTCGAGCTCAGATTCTCGGATGAAAATCACAGCGTCTCCGCTCACGTTGATAAGGCACTGAGCCTGCAACACACACACACACACACACACTTTATAAATACAATTTAAATGAATGCACACAGTTGAATATTCTCTCTCTCTCTCTCTCTCTCTCTCTCACACACACACACACACTGACCTGGTTCTTGTTAGGGTTCTCCATAAACACACACTCCTTCATGCTGTAGGAGACGACGGCGTTTCCTCCCAGAGCAGCAACGTGCGCACGTACCATAGCAAACACCTCCGCTATAAATGAGTGCAGGAACCCACTCACACCACCCTCCTAAAACACACACACACACACACGCACACGCACACGCACACGTTGTTTTTGTTGGGGCTAAAACCAAACTGTAAACTTCATAAATGTTTGTACTGTATAATTGTGTGTGTGTGCCTCTCGCAGTGAGGTGGTCTCTCTGATGAAGAACATGTTGATGATGCCGAGGTATTTGATTATTTTGGTTCCAGGAATAAAAGACAGCGGCGTCATTTTCACCACAGTGACGGAACCTCCGGGGTACGAACGAGTCGACCTGAGAGACCGAGAACGACCTTCTGGAAACGGACTGGACTTCTCCTGAGACGACACTGAGAGAGAGAGAGACAGACAGAGAGAGAAAGAGAGAGAGAGAGAGACAGACAGAAAGAGAGAGAGAGTCACTAAGGAAAGAGGGTGTGTGTGCGCGCGCGTGTGTGTGTGTGTGTGTGTGTGTGTGTGTGCGCATCCACATTCAAATTTCCTCTCAATCAAAACTTTTTATCAGGGTTTAATGATTTAACGATAATTAATACTTAAAACATTCGTTTATTAAATGATTTTAAATAAAATTATTTCTTTTTGTTGTAAAATGAGACTCGTCATCACGCGCCTGTTCAACCCTGATATAAAGCCTTTACGCTGCATCATCACCATCACACGCTCTGTACCAACACACTGATGTTAAAGGTCACACTTCAACGTCCTTCAGTCCTCTATTAAAGCGTCTGTAAGCAATGTCAGCCATGTTGAAAAGAAGAAATCGAGCTACTACCTGGCGGTTACATACCTCTGCACAGTAAGGCTGCAGTGACCTTGACCTTTGACCCCCACTATCCTTGAGTCAGAGTGGACTTTTATGCAAAGTTCAAAGAAAATTCCTTAAAGAAATTGAGATATCACATTCACCAAAGTGGCACATACGAGACTGCTGTGACCTTGACCTTTGATCTCCAAAATCTAATCAATTCATCATTAGGTCAATTTGGATGAAGCTATCGCTGGCACAGAGGCAAAAAAACACCCCAGATAAACATCACCACCATAAACTTCTAACGCACATTTCACACAGAATCCTACAGGAAGTGTTATTCTTTTCTTTTAACCAATCAGGAAGCAGCTTTCGTTCATTTAAACACTGACTTTAAAGCACAAAAGGGTGAAGTTGTTACTCAATTTTATTTAAATTTTAAAATCCAAGCAGTTTAGCCAAAGTGGGCTTTAGAAAAATTTCTTACAGCAACTTTAAGTTGACGCAACTGATGATTATGAAGTGTTTAACGGCCTCGGTGTGATTTTTATTTCGTCTGAGCATTAATTTAAGTGAAAACTGTCAGAAGATACACACGGCATATGTAAAATGTGCTTTAAAAAGTTGCTTACCCTACCTTTAAATTGTTTCAAATGGCACATACTAATTATTATACAGCCTATGGGGTCACATTGACACCGTTTCCTCAGAGCATTTGTTGTAGTAATGATTATTAGAATCTATGCAGAGTTTAGATAAAGTGGTTTAATAATAAAAACGGCTTAAAGCACCTTTAATTTGTTTAGGAACTGGTTATAAAAATAGGAGAGAAGAATCATACAGACTATATTTTGTCTGCAGATTTATTTTACTGATGGTTAGAAGAATTCAAGAACAATTTAGCTGAAGCATGCGGTAGAAAAATTGCTTATTGCTCCTTTAAGTTGCTTAAGGACTAATTGTAAAGCCAGTGAAAGTCACAGAGACTTTTATTTAGGAACTGATTTAGGAAAATTGCTTACAGCAGCTTTAGGTTAATGATCATGGTGCTCTATTATGAAGCTTGTATAAAAACATGCACTGCAGTGCGTCATTCAGGTTAAATTGGGGGTGGGGGGTCAAAACAAAGCATAGCACCGTAGGTCCGGGTGGAGGGGTGGATGAATGCATTCCTACTTGTTTTAATTGATCCTCGTCTTATGGTGTGAGCTTTCAGTCTAAGCTGCTCTATCCAGGAACTGCATCTGTCTGTAAAGGAACTGTAATCAACTGAGGGGGCTAGGCGCACACACACACACACACACACACACACACACACACACACACACACACACACACACACGCGTGTACGGTGTACATAAGGCACACAAACACAGACACGGACAAGCGCATGCCATCACACCACACAAACACACAACGGAGGGATACACAGAGAGGAAAAGAGAAAGAAAGAAAAAAAAAGAACAGAGGTATAAAAACAGCTGATGCTGGAGTGTGTGTTCCAGAACTGCAAACAGTTTCACACAAAAGGAGCAGAAAAACAAAAACCCTGAGAACAAAACCATCACTCACCTCGGGCACTCGGAAGAGCTCCTGAAACATCGACCAAACCTAACACACACACACACACACACACACACACACACACACACACACACACACACACACACACTTTTACACAACTCTTAGAATCACTGGTGTGGTAAACAGGCAGCACGATTCCACCAGACGAACCAATCTGGTTCCTGCTTCATAGTTTTAAACTGTTAGGGCGGAGCTTGCGGCACTGCCATCACTCATTGGTGAGCGGTAACGCTTTCACCGTTGTTTACTCAGGTTATGGTACCTCAGTGGAAACGTGCTTTGGGCAGGATGAACAAGGGACTCAGGGGTGAATATGAAGGTGAGGATGCAGATGAAGGTGAGGGTTTACCTTTGGCAGAGCTCAGAGGGTTGGAGGAAGAGGAAGAGGAGGAGGATTCAGCAGGAAGCTCTAAAGGAAACTGAAGCTGCTCTTCGTTTTCTGTAACTGACGAGGAACAACATGTGCGGCACCACCAGGGGTTGGGGTTAGCATCAGCTAAGGGGTTAGCTCAGGGACTAAACCAACCATGTGAACGTGTTTAATACTAGCACACACCAAACACATACATCGTCCTCCATTTCTAATCTTACCTTCAATAAAAAAAATCTAACTGATAAATGATCAGACCGGATTTAAATTTTAGATAAAATGAAAACAAACAAACAAAACGTAGTGTACGCTGATGGACGAGGCACCTATTTTAAAGCACAAGTCAGGTGCCAAGCTACTTCCAACAAACAGCAACTTTTGTTCACACACACATTCACACACACCCTCCCACCCACTCACACACACACACACACCCAAAACTCACACACCCACTCCCACCCACGCCCACCCACTCACACACCCACCCACTCACTCGCTCGCTCACACACGCTCGCTCTCACACACTCACACCATCTCCCTCTCACCTTTGGTAAGTGTTTTCTCAGTGTTTGGCCGGCCGTTCTCCTGCGTCTGATCTTTATCGAAGCTCATGGCCACCGCCGTCACCGCCACCTGACACGAAACATGGCAAACAAATGTTCTTTCTGTTATATGTATATGTGATGTATATAAAACATGATTGAGATACATACATTCAGTAGCTACTTAAACTCTGCAACATTCGCACATTTCGGTATCACAGTAGCATAAGCCACGGTAAAAGCTGAGCTGAAGGTCAGATCTTCACTAAATTCACAAGAAATGATTCTGATTGGTTGAGAGCGGACGCAGTAGCCGGTCATGTCAAAATCCCATTTCACACAAAGGAGTTGTTGGTGTACTGCTGTGTGTGTTTTGTGTTGTGTGCGTGAGGCATGACGTGTACCAGGATAGAACAAAATAATCAGAGGTGTAGTCACCTGTATGAGCTCATCCTCAGGTACAGCGACGGTGAAGTTCACGTGGCAGAGACAGCAGGGCACCATGGAGCGCAATTTAAAGTACAGACTCTGTAACACACACACACACACACACACACACTCTTTAAAATAATACAGTATGCAATCAGATTCTGCATTAATGAATCGCACTATAAGCAAGGGGGGGGGGGGGGGGGGGTGTTAAACGCACGTTCTTACCTTGAGCAGGTTTTCACACAGATCGTTGAAGATTTTATTCAGTCCCTGATTGGTCAGATTGGCACTGCTGAGTCGGAACACCCTCACAGATGTAAACATCTAGAAAAAAAAAAAAGAATTTATTCAGATCCAAGCAGGTCGTCCCCCCGTGGCATTAACAACCTGTGATGAAGGTGCAGAGAGCCGTGACAGAGAAAACGGACAGTACCTGTAATCCTGAAGTCCAGTTCTGAATCCCAGGCATGACTTCTGTGTTGCAGCTGTAGAATCCTAACAACCACAAACACACTCAAATAATTCATCATAAAGTACCATGCACTACACTACACTATACACTACACACACTTCACTATACACACACTACACAATACTATACACTACACTATACACACTACACACTACACTATACACACACACAATACTATACACTACACTATATACTACAGCATACACTACACACAACACTATACACACCCTATGCTATACTATACACTACACACACACACTACACTATACACTACACTACACACACACACACAATACTATACACTACACTATGCTACACACACACACACACTCCACTATACACTACACACACAACACAATACAATACACTACAGCATACACTATACACACACACACACTACACCATACACTACACACTACACTATACTATATACACACACACACACACACACACACACACACACACACACACACACACACACACACACACAACACACCATACACACCCCACACTATACACACACACACACCACACTATACACACAATAATATACACTACACACAGACACACACAA
>JBCNYH010000001.1:65477156-65488543 GCA_039654325.1 Tandanus tandanus
ACCTCAGACACTGGAGACTCTGTCCTTTAGATGTTACATAAACAACTCATTACAAAAAACTTCACCCTATTAAAAGCGAGACTGTACACATTACTCTAAACGAGCAGTTGCTACATGTGATTGCTTACATGTGAGCTTAAAACTATGAGAAATTTGTTTAAACTTTAACAAGTGAGAACACACCAGCCACGCCCCTAACTCCACCCCTTACTTAAACAGTGACCATGATAATCTTCTATACACAAGAAGTTTTGGTTCTTCTACAAATTCTGCGAAGTTCAGTTCCTCACCACTCTCAGAAGCCGCCTGTTCTCTTTAAAGGTGGCGCAGCAGCCCAGAATCCCTGTTACCATGACGACCACCCCGGCCAGGCAGAGGATGTAAGCTGACACAACGTAGATCCGGGAGGACAGCAGGCTGATGTAGTCACTCTTCTTCACCAGTGTCCACAGTCCTACAGCCATCACAGCGCCCCCTGCCAGCTGGGAGGATAGAAACATATCCTTCATTCAATTCATTACTTACAATCCATTCATTACAAAAAACAAACCCCACAGACACATTTCCACTCACCCAGAACAGGAAATTAAACATGAACAGGAGGTACTTCAGGCACACCGTCCCACACCGTTCGTTCTTGTTTACACCCATCCTAAAGGAGGGTGAGATGGCGATAGGTCAGGGTTACTCTGTGTTTTAGTTTAGACACCACATGGCTGCTGTGTGTGTTTCTGAATCCTATGTCTGATGTTACTGTAAACACAACAGAACTGACTCTAAATAAATGAATAATTTAATATTTTTAATATTCAGTGCTGTGTGTTTTCTCCTTTCTGTTTGTGATGATCTCCTGAACACGCTGTGTTTCTACAGCGATGTCCTTTCTCTAGAAAATAACTTACAAATAAATAAATAAACTGCAATCCAAAACACCGGCATGTTTAATTCACTTCCTGCAAGTAAGTCGATTCAGAGTCAAACAGCTCTGACTCTCTGAACTGAACTGTGGACATGAGTGCAGAGAACACGCCATGACTCTGTTCACACTCAACATACACTCACCCCGTTACGTTTGTGTGTGAATTAAGTTTAAATAAAATACTTTTCTCAGCACCTCGTAACCTTTCTGTAGTTCACGACACGCTCGTTAACACCCCCCCCCCCTACTTCCCCACACACACAATTTAAGGTTTCTATAAACGTCTTTATTTTTTATCCTTACAAATAACTTTTAAACTACTTTGACAATTTATTTTATGATCAATTTTTTATAAAAACTAAACAAATAAATAAACAAATTAACGTATGACAATAATTAATCATCTGAAAGATTTTATTACACATTATTTAATCTCTCTTTCTCTCTGTCTGTCTTTCACTCCCTCTGTTTCTTTCCATCCCTCTCTCTCACACACAGAGGAGTAAAATAAGCAGTTTTAAGTGTCATATAAAAGGAAAAACGAAACCTTGTTACCAGTAATGAAATTCTTGGACTCAAATAACGAGTCGAGGCAGGTCAGAGACTTACTGAGATGACTCATGAAGGATCAGCGATTACTCAAAGTCTCTCCCTCTCTCTCAGTCTGTAATTCTCAGTAATAAACGTGTAGAAGGATGTGAGTCGGAGATTATATACACAGCGTCTGTGTGTGGTGTTTCTAGATGGATCTGTACCTGACGACGATGAACACCTGTGTGAGTAACTGCACTGTATCTTCACGTTAACGCCCGTGTCGTGATTCACTCAGTGGAAAGGGGTTTTCCTCACATCCTTCCCTCGTTCTTATATCGTTCCCTCGCTGTCTGCCTGCCCGAACGCAGACCGTTACTCACTGCTTTTAAATCATTTCCTCTGGAAGTTATTTTCTGATTAACAGCAGATATTTCACCACCTCACATCCCGCTTCCGTTACCGTGATTTCAATAATCACACAGACAAAGAGACAGATTTATGATCCCGAGGACTAACATCCTGAAATCATAAAACAACCTTGCATACACAATAAAAAACAAAACCTCAACATCACTGCAAAACGAGGTGCAATAACAAGTGCTTAGTGACACTGACGACTCCTTCCATAACTTGAATTTTTTAAAAATTGAGATATCCTAATCTCCCTGTAATGATAGAGATTTAATATTTAATGTCAGCAATATTAAATATGCACTGTAATTGTATTTAACCGGAAGAAATCTTGTTTATTTTTATGTAAGTGATAATTATATAACAGCTAACAGAACTTCGCAAAAACAAAACAAACAAACAAACAAAAAAGATCATAGAAGTAGAAAAGTGCTAATGTTTATATTACTTGCTAATGTAGTTTACAGGTTTACAACTTCACAGGTCAGTAAACAACAAAACAACAACATCATCATCATCATCATCCATACTGAATTCTCCCCGTCGTGTCGTTAGCGAGTGTTAGCTTAGCATAAAAGCACCTCATGAAATCTGTTCGCTCGGAATGCTAGTTAGCTTTAGCTCGAAGCTACAGATTTTTTTTTTTTACCTGTAAATGGTGAAATAAAGCAGTGGCACTACTGATGAGGCTCAAACAAAATAAAACACCGTAATTAAAGACTTTTAAAAGACTTTTAAAAACTTTCTCTTTAAAAAAATAAACATAAATAAATACGTGAATTATTTCCTCAGAGGTTTAAAGTTCTCCTCAATCCAGGTATGAAGCTCCACAACAACAGAGCCTCACCCGACCAGGGCAAAGGGGCGTGTCCACAGAGGAAGACACGCCCTTACCCAGCCTGTGATTGGTTCAATCCCTTCTCTATCCACGTGAAGGCCATTTTTCCAGTGAGTCAAATCAATCGGCTCACATTATCAATATGAACGGACTCTTTCGACTCCAAAACAAATCACTGAGTTTTGTTTTTTTTTAACCTGAAACTAAAAGTGACACATCAAACCACTATAACCAGGGGTTTAAATAAACAGCAGTCATAGATTTACTCACAATTTACACTCCTTTGAAGTTTCATTAGTTTATTTTACTAATAGTGTATTAATATATAATATTACAACTTATATTAGAAACAGTGAATCTTTTTTAAACGTGTAAAAATGTCAGTTTATGTAAAATGTTATAGGCTTTATAACACTACATTGTGAGTTTGCATGTTCTCCCCGTGCTTGCATGGGTTTCCTCTGGGTACTCGGGTTTCATCCCACAGTGAGAGTGTGAATGGTTGTATGTGTGTTGGCCCTGCGATGGCCTGGTGAGCTGTTCAGAGTATACCCCGCCCTCGCCCAGTCGGCTGACATGGGCGCCAGCCTCCCCGCAACCCTAATTAGGATTAAGTGCTTCAGAAATTGAACACTACATTGTTCATTCATTCATTTTCACAACCACTTTATCCTACTAGATGCGCCATCTCTGAGCAGCTTGCCAGGTCATCGCAGGGCAACACACTCACAACCTTCACACACACACACACACACACACACACACACCTAGGGCAATTTGGAACAGCAATCAGCCCGAAAGAGACCCACGCAAGCACAGGAACATGCAAACTCCACCCAGAAACACAAACATTCTGCTTGGTCATTTAATAACGGATGAATCTGAAGTCCTGCTGAAGGCATCCTGTCACAGGAAGCAGGGATGTTTTAGGGGGAAATATCTGAGATCAGATTATCATGTTTCATGGTTCTGCCTCTGATTAGAACACACGCACGGCTGCTTCTCACTCTGGAGTAACATTTCAGCAACAAGTGGTGACTTACAGAAACATCCTGAAACAAGTAACATCCTCTTTCTGAAAATGAGCACAAACTCTGCTCTAATAAAACAGCAAATAAACACTCAGAAGGAAATTAATCAACACCGGAGCTGTGCGATGAGGTCTGACGCAAAGCGATTACCATCCTGAAGTGTTTTATTTCTCTTGTACCTGTGGTTTATAAATAAGTAGAATTTTCCCGTTAATTTAAGTTCAGTACTTCATTCATTTACATTATGAACCACATTTCATGTTGTGGAACATCTGACAAACATGAAAACATCTGGATTTGCTTGTTAGAGCAGCTATAAACATTTATTCCCTCAATAACCACTCTTTATTCTTTCCTGGTGTTTAAACAAAACATTTCCTGTTACAGAAAACCTCAAAGAAGCAGAAGCTCTCCTGTCCTGGGCACGTACAGGAAATGGACTTAATCCTACAACTGCATTAAAATTTAATACACTCCCTGCAGACATCATGTACAGGTGTAATATCTAAAGTTTGATATTTATAACTCTGATATTTTTCCAGAATGTTTCCTTGGTCTTCACGAGGCTCTGCCCTTAGACATTCCAACTGACTTCAGGTTTGTCCAGGAACATTACACACTGATAAATGTGATTACATCACTCTTTCCCAGCACAACTCTATTCTACAAATTAAGACTTCTGATATAAAAATACTTAAATCCTCTCATTTTGTGTTGATTTTTTTTGTTTAATTAATGCAAGACTCAAACCTTGTATTTTACAATTCACACACACAGACACAAATATTTAATAGTTTCAGTGCATCATTTTTTCTTTATTGAAAACATGAAGCAACACCGGATCTGAAAGTTGACTTATAATAATAAAAATAAACTCTACAGACATGTACGAGGTGTTTCCTTTAGTCCCTTGGGTACCATTTCTCACCCAAACACACTATTGTTTCTGATTCTTTTATTAATACTTGATTTGATATACTTTAAAGCAGGAATGTTTGATTCTTGGAGGACTTTTACTCCTGAACAGACAGGAAGTGTGGGACTAGTGCATGAGCTCTTAGTGGTCTCAGTTTTAAGACTATGGAATGAGTTTCAGCTTTAAAGCGAGCCCACCATTTCAGCCAGTAGCAACAGGCTAATCGGGATGGGCGGGGTCTTCAAGGTTACTGTCCGTTTTTCACACTGAGCATCTTCTCCTGCGAAATAAAAAACACAAAGTTACGTTTCCTGCAGGGAGTTACGGTAAGCTTGTGTGCCGTACTGGTGAAGCCCGCCCCCAGGTATACAATCGCACCTTGATCATGCCTTCAAGCTTTATGGCGTCAGCTGCAAATTTGCGGATGCCATCTGAGAGCTTCTCAACGGCCATGCGGTCCTCGTTGTGCAGCCAGCGGAAGGTCTTCTCATCCATGTGTAGCTTCTCCAGATCAGAAGCCTTTGCTGCACACACACACACACATTAAGTTTTCCCTGCCCTCCTCTTAACCCTTTGAATAGAGCCCCCGATGCTGACCTTTCTCTGGAGTGAGAGTGCAGGACACAGCGCTGTGGTCCTCACTCAGTTCTCCCAGCAGTCCCGGAGAAATGGTGAGAAGATCACATCCAGCCAATGCCTTCACCTCACCGGTGTTCCTGAACGACGCCCCCATCACCACGGTGCTGTAATCAAACTTCTTATAGTAGTTATAGATCTTCATTACGCTGATCACACCTGAACGAGCAGAAGAGACAGGAGTGAATACAACATGTGGGCGGGGTCATTGTACACCCTCATATCGATAAAATTTTAAAGCAGTTTGTGAATCCAGTGAGCCGTTTCTATAGCGACAATAACTTACTTTTACCTGAGCAACAATGAATCAACTCCAACCAATCAGAATCCAGGATTTAACATCACTGTGATGTCATTAATACCCAAGAACTGATCAATGTTAAGTGTGGTTCTGTAAATGAGCCAATTCAGTCCTTGATCACATGACTCATTTTATTTACATATATTTTATTTAGGACTGCGAGGAAGGTTCTAGAATGTGGCGGTTTAATTTTCATACAAGGCTATTATTAAAACTGTAGGTTCAGATTGAGGACGTTCTCCTGCACATACCGGGGTCCTCGAGCGGCTCGTAGGTTTTGCGCTCGGTGTTTTCTTTGTACCAGTCCAGGATGCGTCCCACAAAAGGTGAAATAAGCGTGACCTTTGCCTCGGCACAAGCCACCGCCTGGGCGAAGGAGAACAGCAGGGTCATGTTACAGTGGATGCTATATTTCTCCTCCAGCTCCCTGAGAAACAAGCAAAACCACAATCAGGAAAAGTCTACAGCACTTTAACCTAATTTTCTTTACTAAATAAAGTGCCATACCGCCCAGCCTGGATGCCCTCCCACGTGGAGGAGAGCTTGATGAGCACTCGATCCTTACTCACTCCAGCCTCCTCGTACAAAGAGATGAGCCGCCGTGCTCGAGTCACCATCCCGTCTTTATCGAATGATAACCTGGAGCAGACAATCAACAGTCCTGAACGTTTTCCTAAACACGAGACCCAAACGCTCAAGTATAGAGCGTGAGGCGTTACCTGGCATCCACCTCCGTGGAGACTCGACCCGGAATCTTCTTCAGGATCTCTACACCAAAGCTGACGAACAGTTTGTCCATAGTGTTGGTGATCTGCTCCTCGTCAGTTCTGCAAATAGAAACATCCATTATAATAAAATACTACACTCTGGATATGGGGTGGGCCATAGGACCTAAATATTATGCATGCCATGCATCACAATTAAATAATAAATTAGCATGGGGATTTTTTTTTAATGTTAAAGTAACATGAAGGAAAAAAATTAAGACATTGGAATAATTGTGGAAGTGGGCAGGGCTTCTAGGTGATCAATTACTATCAGAGACATCAAAACACCCACTTAACTGTCAATCAATCCAGATTCATACATCAAATGGCTTGTGTTAAAACATTCCTGTGCAGAATGCGTGACGTCTTCATAAGTGTTGATGATCTCTTACCCGGTGTTGGCGATGCCGTATTTAATAGCCTGGTCGACAAGGTGCTGATAGGTGGGCATTTTTGCCGCTGCCAGGATGAGCGAAGGGTTGGTTGTAGCATCCTGAGGCTTGTACTCCTCAATCGCTGTAGATGTCAAAAGAAATGCAATGAGAGCTCATCACTTATTCAACACCTCATCAGTATTCTGCCTTACAGAAAGGCTGATTTGAATATAAATATTACACATCTCAAAAATATGCAAATTTAATTAGGATAACTGTTTCGGTCATCAAACTTTCAGGAAAGCGATCAACTCCAGGCGGAACAAGTCTCGCCGTCGCATCACTTCAGAGTCCCAGTGCACATCCATCGTGGTTCTCATCACATCACAAATTACACAAGAATTCACCCGGGCCACATCAGTGTCTGATTCACGAACAGAACACCTTCAAATCAAAGACCCCCGGCTGCACCTTTACTGCATGTTAATATTTAGCTCTGCTTCATACGACTGTTCAAACTGAGACGCATATAAAAGGAAGTGTTCTTCCATTCTTGCAATACATTACAACACGCACTGGTTCCTTCAGTGTGTTCAGACATGCACCGTTCCCTGGGGCATCTGCATTTTTATACCATTATACTCACTGCAGCATGACAGCGTATTAATTGCTCTGATCAAAATTCGTTCCACACCTGGTATTACGAATCCTTAATTAATGCAATCCACTTACACTCACATCCCCAGTGTGAACAGGGACAAAACAATACAGATTGCCTTCTTGTGTTCTATACAGAGCTGCGATTTCTCCAACAAGAGACAACTCAGCTTTTAGCTCAACCATGTGAACACCAACACAACCAATAGACTCAATCATGTCCTCAGACCAATCTTACAACATCAGGTTAGAATTGTGCAAAACGTATGAAGGCGGACTGAAGAAACAAAAACCACATGTACCAAAAAAATTAAAAAAAAAAATAAAAAAAAAAGGTTTCATCTCAAACTGGTAAATGTATACAGAAAGAGCTGCACTGCACTTTTGGACAAAAGAGGAAAAAAGAAAAAGTAAGATTGTTAGCTTTTCTTCCTCCTATGACAATTTAATCGTACTAGCCAAAACACCAAACAGTTATGCTCAGCTTTTTTCTTCTTTTAATTGATAAATGTGGGCCGTGGCATAGTGGTTAGAGTGCTGGGCTCATGATCAGGAGGTCGTGGGTCCGAATCCCCGTTAGACCTCCACCGTGCTAAGACCTCTGGGCAAGGTCTTAACCACAAGTACACCCAGCAGTATAAATGGGTTCAAGTAAAAATTACTTGGAAGGTAACCTGTGATGGACTAGCGTCCCATTCAGGAGTCGTCGAACTCCTAGTCGCTTCACGCTACGGAAACCGGGGATAAGCACCGGCCTGATGAGCCACTAGGCTCGGGTGTAAAAGCCCAACAGACTTACCTTACCTTTAACTGATAAATCCCATGATTAGGTATCTATAGGTCCATCTTTCTTTTATTTGATTATTTTAATTTATTTTTAAAAACCTGAGTATTTTTTAATTCGCCATTGTTCGGCGAAAAACTTTATAGAAAGAAATTCATTCTCTGAGCTGCTTAATCCTACTTAAGGTCGCGGGGAAGCTGGCACCCATCTCAGCTGACTCTGGGTGAGGGCGGGGTACACCCTGGACAGCTTGCCAGACCATCGCAGGGTTAACACACACACACACACACACACACACACACACACACACACACAACTAGGTGTGATTTGGAAAAGCTAAATAGCCTACTGTACATGTTTTTGAACTGTGGGAGGAAACCGGATTACACAGAGGAAACCCACGCAAGCACAGGGAGAACATGCAAATTCCACACAGAAACGCCCAAAGCTCAGGACTTGAACCCAGGCCTTCTTACAGACATGCTAACCACTGTGCCACCCCATAAAGAAAACATAATAATAAATTATTATATTTGCATGCTCAAAATTAAATTAAACTTTGCTCTACAAAATTTTCTGGGTGGGCTTTTATCAGTTGGAGCAAATTTCAGACAGGCTAAGAAACAGGACACCAGACCCTGAGACTGAAGGCCAAAATGTGACCTGATACACTGGGTTCTGTCTTGTCATACTGACTTCGCAACACATGAGGAAATGTTTGCTTTGCATCAGACACAATGAGCAAAGACCAGATTGCTTCAAACTTCCCCATTCAATTAAAAGGAAAAAAGAAACAGGTCCTGGCTCAACTCAGCACAAACCTAAACTAGATCTTTAGTATGCTTCTGGTGAACTTTCTTTAGGACCTTAGAGTTTTATGCTCTGAAGAAACTTTTAAATCTGATTCTACTCTGATAACACAATGAACACTTCACCATTTAATGATAACGCAGGTTTACTCAGTGGCACACACCCAACATCTCAACCGTTTTAGAGCTGCAGAGTACGCGCAGATGAGCGACGACAAAGGAAAATAAAAATATTTTTAATATTTTTAATAGTTTATCGTTATTAGTATTAGTGTCATTATTAACTATTAATAGTTTACAAGAGACTTCTTGAACCATCAGAACCACCCCTGTGTGAGGCTTGCTTTAAGGGTACAGGGAGCAACTTATGATGGAACAGGTGATTTCTACATTACGTCATAAACACCAAGTAATTACTGAGAAACAACAACAGGGAAGCTCTAGAAGTAGGAGATCACTACAAACTCTATTTCTCTGTCACGGTGTCCCTTTTCAACACTAAGGTCATTATACAGAGCAAAACAAAAAATACACAGAAAATATTAAATAAAACTGGAACACAAGTATCTTATACTTCAGAATCTAACTGGAGTTGAATGAATAGGGTTCAATGTGATGTGACGTCACTCACTGCCATAACATTACACACAGTGTGACTTCATAATAATTTAACATGTCAAAAACAAGTGGAACAAAATTAATCGATTAAATAATAAAAACATTAAAAGATAAGATGTGTTCAGAGCTTCACGAAGGTCAAACTGAAGCGATAAACTCTGGATAGGTCGATAAAGTGAAGATGAAATAAATATCAGGCTATATAGGTGGAAAAAACCTTCCAATATAAATATCACGACGTGTATCATCTTCATAAAGTGTTGTTTACTATTTCCGAGATGTACAAACTGGGTAACTAAAGCTAATTTGTACTCTAAAAGTGGAAAAAATGTCCTCAATAAATCACAATTAGCGATATGGGTTAGCCTAGCATGCTAACGCGCTAGCATAACTGGCTAACTTGAAAGTGCAGCTGTGAGGAAACGCGCTAGCTCAGGCTAGCTCACCGCGCGCGCTCCTCATTACAAAGTTCCCTAAAGCGAGTTAAAGATATAAAGAGCGACACAGCAACTCCAAACTAAAATAACCAAGTACACGACTGAAGAGATGTGTAATCCAGACCAGGTGAACCACACGAACCCGTCACCAGGAAGTTACCGGCGGAACTCACCGTTAAAATCCCCGGTATCCGCGACCACCACCGTGAACTTCTTCAGCTGCTCGAGCGCAGACTCCATCTTCCGGCGCTTATCAGGAGACTGAGACATGGTGACGCTGAAGGGGTCCCTTTTATACCGTTACAGAGGTGCGCGCGTGAGACGCAATAACACAACTTCAACTCCGAGCACGAGGACACGGCCACGGGCTTTAAAAA
The DNA here is from genome assembly GCA_039654325.1 of Tandanus tandanus. Taxonomy (NCBI): domain Eukaryota; kingdom Metazoa; phylum Chordata; class Actinopteri; order Siluriformes; family Plotosidae; genus Tandanus; species Tandanus tandanus. The sequence continues at coordinate 65,487,566 of JBCNYH010000001.1, forward strand.
AACCCAAAAAGAACCAAGCGAACTCAGGCGCGTGCTCGTGTCTCGCGCTGTTGCTTTTAGAGGAGGGCAAAGTCAGTGTGACGAGATGAGTGACGTTCTTTGATAACCAATGATGGACATGAAAAAGTCATCTGCTGAGGAGTTTAACCAATAGGATCTAAGAGGAGGGACAAATCTCAGTAGGACAGTAACTCTATTATATACAAAGTTCAATGGATTTCTTTCATTCTTTTTTCTCTTTACACAGCTTACTAATCAGGTTCAATACAAATATTATTTATATTTTCATTTGCTTTTTGTTAGTCACCACAGTACGTCAGCTATAACTACTTTATATTCAATACACAAAGTATAAAGTGCATCCATCCATCCATATATCCATCCATCCATCCATCCATATATCCATCCATCCATATATCCATCCATATATCCATCCATCCATCCATCCATATATCCATCCATACATCCATCCATCCATCCATCTATCCATCCATCCATCCATATATCCACACATCCATCCATCCATATATCCATCCATCCATATATCCATCCATCCATCCATATATCCATCCATCCATCCATATATCCATCCATCCATCCATCCATCCATCCATCCATCTATCCATCCATCCATATATCCACCCATCCATCCATCCATCTATCCATCCAGATATCCATCCATCCATCCATCCATCCAGATATCCATCCATCCATCCACTAAATGAGACTAAAATGTACAAAAAACAGCAATTTACACAAAAATGTGTGAAAATATTAACATCCTGTCGTTTACTGACACCACTGGGTTGTTTTTATACCCACAATATATTTTCCAGGTAAATAAATGTCTTAATGTTGATTTCCCTTTATTACTTTTATGTAATTTTAAATGAAATATAAATATGTGGGTAATATAATCATACACTGGGTCTAATTTTAGGAGATATCCATACTTTTAATATCATTGTTATTTATATA
>JBCNYH010000001.1:65535081-65547832 GCA_039654325.1 Tandanus tandanus
AATCGAAATACTGAGGATCAAATGTAGGGATGGGATATTTTTGTCATATGACCCCCCCCCCCCCCCCTCCCGTCTCTCTCCCTCTCTCTCTCTCTCTCTCTCTCTCTCTCCCTCTCTCTCCTCCCCTCTCTCCCTCTCCCTCTCTCTCCCTCTCTCTCTCTCACTGTCTCTCTCTCTCCCTCTCCCCTCTCTCTCCCTCTCCCTCTCTCTCTCTCTCTCCCTCTCTTCCTGTCTTTTTCTCTCTCGCTGTGTGTGTCCCTGTAGACCATTCTGATATCGATGAGATTAGTCTCTGAACCACTTCTCTGAACACACACACACACACACACACACACACACACACGAGGTGTGTAGGCGGCATGTTGCCGTTTGCAGGATGTACATTAATAGTCACGCAGCAGCTCACATCTGTTTGAGTTGTGCCTTTGTGATTTCATTCCAAAGTGAATTTATTTTAATTCTTCGTATTTAAATCTCAGTTTTTATCTCAAACACACAAAAAGGCAGAATTATAAAATCCTCTCATTCACGGCGTACCGTTCCCTCACTCTGCAGGGCAGAATGTAATACGACTCTAAACTCTGCACTCTTTATATAAACTAAACTCCTTCCTTCTGATCTTAAAAATTCTGTGTTTTACATAAATGTGTTGAAAATATTTACATTAAACAGTGAGATTCGTTCTAATAGAATTGTTTTGAATTGAACAGGGTGCCATTATTTAGTGCTGCTGCTGTCAGTGTGATGTTTACAGATAAAACAGCACCCTCTGCATTTTTAATAAAAAAAAATAATTTCTCAGGGAAAAAGTTCAAAAGTGTCAGACATCAAAAGAAAGAATACAACAATTAAAAACAAACAAACAAGCTAAAAAAGAAAAGAGTTTATTAAATATAAAATGGTTTGTGTTTATTTTTTGTTCTCTTTTATTTATTCCCCATAAAAAGGGTTTGTTTTTGTCTCCTTTTATTTGATTTCATATTTGAACTTTCTGTCTTTATTTTTATTTAGTGTGTGTGTGTGTGTGTGTGTGTGTGTGTGTGCGTGTGTGTGTATGTTTAATAGAATTAAGAGTGGTTTTGGCTGTAATAATAAAATCCTCTGCTCTGATATTGACAGTTATAACCGTGGAGTGAAGACGTGACCCGTGTTTTGTTTGATTACAGCCTGTCATGAGCACGATGGCTGATTTGGGCGCTTGGAGGCTCCTGGGCCGATATGTTCCAGTTTCTCTGTGATTAGTGGGAGGAAAGGATCACAACACGAACACAATAGTGAGCTCTGTAGCTCCGTAAATCTGAAGGCGTTTGCTATTAGAGCCTACGGACATGTTTTCACCCCAGAAAAGCTTCCATTAGTCAAATTATGGCTCTGATGATAAGATGCACTTCATTGGGCAGCTCTCGCTTTCTCTCTCTCTCTCTCTCTCTCTCACACACACACACACACACACACACACACACACACACACACACACACACACACACACACACACACACTACACCTGTCTGAACCCACGGTATTTATTTATTTACAGAAAGCTTCTCATGGCTGTGACTAATTTTAGTCGCTCGGGTCGTGTTCCGGTCTTTAGAAAACTGAAACTCGATGTTTAAAAGCGTGGAATGAAAAATAAAATAAAAGGGTTTTGAAAGATTGATTTAATTTAGACGGCTTGAAGCCTGAACAACATGTTAAATCTGTAAAAACGTTATTTTAATTTTTTAAAATAAAAGGTGTTGGGAAAAAGTTTTCTTGAAGAAATTATTGAAAATCTGCGTTTTGAAAATCCTGTCAGGTGGTATGTCTGCTTCACAGCAAGAAGGTCCTGGGTTCAAATCCCGGGCTCGGTCAGGGTGTTACTGTGTGGAGTTTCCATGTCCTTATTGTGCTTGTGTGTGTTTCCTCAGGGTACTCCGGTTTTCTCCTACAGTCCAAAGACATGCACATTAGGATAATTGGCTGTTCCAAATTGCCCCTGGGTGTGAGTGTGTGAGTGTGAGTGTGAGTGTGAATGGTTGTGTGTGTGTTTTGGCCGTGAGCTGTTCCGGGTGTACCCCGCCTTCTCCAGAGTTGGCTGAGAAGTGCCATTCGCTCACCTTGACTGCGCACGTGACCCCTCAGATGCCAATGATCAGCCAGCATTGCTGTAAGTGACACTGCACAGAGATTTTGGCTCCTCCCTCCTTGAGACTACAGGCAGTTTTGCTCTGTTGACCTCCAGGCCGTATTCTTATATACATCATGTGAAACACACATTCCCATCATCCATCCCTCCCTCCTTCCCTTCCTCCCTCCATCCATCTGTACCTCGCGCTTATTTGTCAGGGTTGCAATTCACAGCTGACTTCAGGTGAGAGGCGGGGTTACACCCTGATCAGGTCACATGTCTGTTACGGGACTCACACTAACAAATATTCATATTCACGTGTCTTGGTACTGTGGGAGGAAACAGGAGTACCCAGAGGAAACCCACACAGTCACAGGGAGAAAATACAAACTCCATGCAGAAATGCCCATGGCTGAGTTTCGAACCCAGAACCTTCAGTTGTATAGAAAGTCGCTGTGGCTCCTCCTCCTGTTATTTTCTTCTTGCTTTGATCATTAAACGTTGAACTCCGTCCAGGTTTCTGTTGTTTCATGCTGTTTGTGTATCACTGCACTCGGATTACATCCCACGGTATCAGCTGGTGTGGGATCTCAGTATCGCTGTGTTTTAAGGGATTGAACACAGCGTCAGACTGCTATTATGATAACATATGATTAAATACAATAAGAGTGTGGGATGGAAATGGAAGAAGGATGACTGTAGCGTTTTAGTTCTGAACAATTGGAGTGTAAAGGCAGGAAGAAAAGACTTATTTTGTCCCTCGGCGTGCTTTGATGAGCCCAAATTGCAGCGTAAATGGCTACAGCAGAATTACAAAAACCACCTCAGCTCCCGCTCTCCGAACGCACGCAAATATTCTAATGGACCTCAAAGATCCTAAAGGAAAACAACCAGACTGCTGCACGCTCCCTGCTCGGAGTAATTAATCTTTTTAACGCCGGTCATGGCTTTCTTAACACCACTGAGAGAAGAAGGAGATGAAGGAGGAGAAGGATAAGAGGGAGGAGAAGAAGGATAAGTGGGAGGAGAAGGAGAAGAAGGAGGAGAAGAAGGAGAAGAAGAAGGAGAAGTGGGAGGAGAAGGAGAAAGAAGGGAAGAATGAGAGGAAAGAGAAGAAGGAGGAGAACAAGAAGGACAAGGAGAAGAAGCAGAAAGAGGAGAAGAAAATGAAGAAAGAAACAGGAGAGACTGGAGGAGAAGGTGAAGAAGCAGAAATGAAAGTAGAAGAAGAAAGAAGAGGAGAAGGAGATGAGGAAGGTGAAGAATGAGAGGAAGGGGATGAAGGAGAAGAAGAAGAAAGAGGAGTGGGAGGAGAAGGAAAATTAGGAGAAGGAGAAAGAAGAGAAGAAGGAGAAAGAGGAGAGGGAAAAGAGGGAAGAGAAGGAGGAGAAGGAGAAGAAAGAGAGGAAGGAGGAGAATGATAGAAAGGAGAAGTTGAGAATTATGAGAAAAAGGATCAGATGAAGAAAGAAAAGAAGAAGCAGAAAAAGGAGAAGGAGAAGAAGCAGAAAGAAAGGAGGAGAAAGTGGAGATGGAGAAGAAAAAGAAGAAAGAAAAAGGAGAGACTGGAGGAGAAGGCGAAGATGCAGGAAATAGAGTAGAAGAAGTGGAGTATGGAGGAGTAGAGGCAGGAGAGGACGAAGGAGAAGAAGAGGGAGGAGGAGAAGGAGAGGGAGAGCTGCGGTGTGTGTAATCGTCAGGGAGGATGAAGAGAGGAACGGGTGTTGAGACGAGGTGCTGAAGAATGCTCAGAAGATATTTTTATTTTGGAGTTAATCTGGGTCAGAGAACATCACACGCTCACACTGAGCATCCAGAGACGCCACTTCCTGTTTACTCAGGCTGGAGAAAAACCTCGCCTGATCATCTCTTCTAATAGAAAAAAATACATGGCTGGAAAATGATCTGTAACCGCGGTGATGGTGCGGTCGTTTACACGAGGAGCGTGTGTGTGTGTGTGTGTGTGTGAGAGAGAGAGCATGACGAGGAACTGTGTTACGGCCGAGAGGAGACAGAATACCTACATGAGGAGAAGGGACCGAAGAACATTTTCACACTTATGCTTTCTCTCCTTGTCCTCCTTCTTCCTGTCCGTCTCTCTGATATTTCCTGCAACAGAGTGACGAGGAACAGAAACGGAATTAAACAACGGAAAATCTTAATGTTTCATCTTTTAATTTATTTTTTTGAATCCAAAATAAAGAATCCAGAACGTGGATCAATGTGAGCAGACAGCATACAGCAGTAAAACTTCAAACATTCATTCATTCATTCATTCACCAAACGAGGGTGGGGTTACACCCTGAACCGCTCGCCAGACCATCGCAGGGCAACACACACAACCTTTCACACTCACGCTCGCATCTAGGGGTGATTTGGAACAGCCAGTTAGCCTACTGTGCATGTCTTTGGACTGTGGGAGGAAACCGGAGTACCCGGAGGAAACCCACGCAAGCACGGGGAGAACATGCAAACTCCACACAGAGGGACTCAAACCCAAGACCTTCTTGCTGTGGGGTGGATGAGCTAACCAATACACAACCCTGCCGCACCACTTTAAATATATTTTTAAATAATCTCATGTAACTGGGAATTTATTTAATGAATATAAAATCAAACAAAAAGAATAAAAAATGTGCTGTTCTCCAATTGGCAAAAAAAACAAAAAAAAAAACCAAAACAACAAAACCCATAATTGTTGGAAAGCTGAAGTGGTGTAAAAGGAATAAAACTCTTCAGGAAGGAAAACTAGAGGAATTCGGAGAGCGCAAACCTCTGCCAAGCTGGAAAAACAAAACAGGAAGCACACAGCACCCCCTGCTGGAACTGCTGTAATAGAACACTTTCCGAGAATCATCGTATCTCACAATGTTAAAGAATCCTTTAAAAATTCCTGGATCCAGAATCTGATCATGTAAATTCATGTAAATCCAAACATGGCATTTTTCATAATCCTGCTAACAAACAAGGACACAAACAGAGGTGGGGGGTAGGTGGGGGAGACAACAATGGCAAGCAAGCAGAAATAATAGCACACCGAGGTGCAGGTCTCAGCTGTGTGATGAAGAAGACGAGGAGGAGGAGGAGGAGGAGGAGGTGATGAATATCGTGAGATGGAGTTGAATAAAAGCCGAGTGACACGAAACATGAGTGAAATATGAAAAGAGATTTTTGTGTTTTCAAAAGCAGAATTCGGATTTTGTCTTTTCTTTTTTTGATGGAATGCAACGTGGATCGTGTTAGCTTTCTTCCGCGGCTTAATCCGAGCTCTTCATCTCCAACCGTCTCTCATAATGTACTTATTGCACTTCTCTCGTCGGTTGCTATCACAGGTATATACTCTCGCCTGGTGTACGTTTTATCTGTCTTATAGCAGCATTTCATTTCCATCGACAATCACAAATCCTCGGCTTCTTTTATTCGAGGCGTCGCTCACGGCGCTGTTGTTACACGCTTGGAGAAAATATATTATTGTACCTGTAGGGATACAACAGTTTGTCACAGTGGTTGTATCCTCTAAAGTACCTATGATACACCTTTCACTCTTTGCGAATGTACAGTGTATGGTATATGGGACTTAAAAAGGTAAAAATAATTAAAAAGAAATTAATATGCATAATTAATATGCAAATGAGCCATTAGGATTCACCAATGCATCAATCATGCTGAACTTTCTTGAGCACAATGACAAGTCCTTACTGACAGGAAATCCCAAATTCGAAAGCAATCCGATAGAATGCACTCCACAAGCGCTCGAACACTCCCATTTTCAACCGAATTTTTCATTCATCCATTCATTCATTTTCTAAGTGGTTTAATCCTAATTAGGGTTACGGGGACGCTGGCGCCCATCTCAGCTGACTCTGGGCGAGGGCAGGGTACACCCTGAACAGCTCGCTAGGCCATCGCAGGACCAACACACACACAACCATTCACCGGAGTACCGGAGGAAACCCGAGTATTCCAGTTTAATTTATTAGTTTAATACTGAGTATTATATAACTTATTATTATTATTATTATTATTATTATTATTATCATAACTAACTAGTATTAAACCAGGGTATTCCAAAGTACACCGGAAACTGAAGTACCCGGAGGAAACCCAAACAAGCACAGGGAGAACATGAAAACTCCACACAGAAATGCCAGAGCCCGGGAAACGAACCCAAGACCATCTTGCTGTGAGGCGGACGTGTTAACCACTGCACCACTGTGCTGCCTACAGCCGTCCCATTATTGTCAAATCCAGCCTGAGGAAAACATCAAGATTTGAACATTATGTTGTTGATACAGACCTTCATGTCATCTGCGTAATGGGAAAATCCAAGGATCTGAAGATGGAGACTAAAACCACAACATGAAGAGTAAAGAGTGGGCCGAGAACAGATCCCTGAGGGACGCCGTGAGTAAAAAGTAGCGGGAGGATTTTTAAATGTCAATAGTAATGAAATGTTGGAGAGATAAAAAGTTAAACCAGGAGAGATCTATAGCAGTGGTGGTGATATCTGAGTGCTGTGTAAGAAGTAGATCATGTCACACAATATAAAATATACTGTAACTCTCAGGCCGAGGGCTTGTAGGGAAAAGGTGTTAATGACTTTTTAGGCCTTAAGGGAGTCTCGGTGTCTTCCAAGTTTTATTTTGTAGTCTTTCAGCACCTTTGTTACATGATAGAGATTAGAAATAAGACTGGGGTTCATGAACTCGGTTGGATTTAGACCTTTTGTTCAGTCAGATGACAGATGAGATGGAGCGATAGCAGAAGGGAGACTGTTTCATCTCGCGCGGAAAATAGAGGTGTCAATATTTAAAGACAGTTTTTGGATGAAGTTGAAATGACTGGAGTGATGATATGATTCCTTAAGTGGTTCTGTAATAGAGGTTGGGGTGAGCACTCGGAGCGAATGGGAGACATGGAGGACATCGTGTTGAAGATAAAAGACGTCTACGAAAGGAAAGAAGAGAAAAGATGAAGAAGTTAATGAGACGCAAAACTCCTGAAAACCTCACAGAGTGTTTTATTCCTTTTACACGCCAGCAAATTTCCAACCACAACAATAACAACTGCTACAACCACAACAGTAACAACCACAACCACAACAATAACAACCACAACAATAACAACTACAACCACAACAATAACAACTACAACCACAACAGTAACTACAACCACAACAATAACTACAACAACTATAACCACAACAGTAACAACAACAAAAACTTAAACTATAAACACAACAGTAACAACAACTACAACAAAAACTACAGCCACAACTACAACCACAACATCTACAACAACAACAACCACTAAAACAACACCAGCTACCAGTAACAGTAGCATCAACTACAAATGCCAACCATAAAAATGACAACAACTAAACAACAACCACAACAGTTACACCACCACCAACAATTACAACAGCAATAACAACTACAGCATCAACTCCAACCAACACAAATTAAAATAGCAACAAATACAAAACAGCTTCAACAGCGAGACAGAACTGGGCTTTAATCCATGTTTACGTAAAGTCAGCAGTAAAATAGATTTCTGCTCATACACCGTGTATAATTGTAATGTGACCGCACACGCACACACACACACACACACACACACACACACACACACACACACACACACACACACACATGCACACACGCACACACGATGCCTCTGCTTGTGTTTATTTTGTAATAGAGATATTTTCTTCTCTGTACTGGTTTATAGAAGGAGTAGTGTGTGTGTGTGTGTGTGTGTGTGTGTGTGTGTGTGTGTGTGTATCGTTGAGCCGTGTGTGTGTGTGGGAGCGATGAAACAGGAAACAAGAACCGAAGACGAGTTCCAGCTAAGAGAGGAGAAGATATTAAACGAATGTCACCAGAGAAGTGAAAGAGCATGAGGGACATGTATTTTTCTCTCTCTTCCTTCTTCTCTTTGTTGTTTTATTGTTTCTCTCCCTCCGTCTCTGAGGATCTGTCCTGGAATGCAGTGAAAATAAAAAAAAACTCTTGAGTTTGTGCAATTTTACGTGTAATTTTACGTGTAATTTTACGTGTAATTTTACGTGTAATTTTTACGTATTTATTATCGATTTAAGAGACAATTTTAATATATCCCTGATAAATTCAGACAAAGAACACTAGCTGTCCAATTAATGCAAAAGTAATAGCATCACATAAAATGAGGAAAAGTTTCGTGTCTACGGTAGCTTGCACCAGAAGCTAGGAGGAGCTCTTTCAACATTTAGTCGCCATTTAACTTTTCACCTCTCTGTGAGCATTACTTTTTATAATCATCAGTAAATGAACCTCTGCTAAGCTGTGATTCATGCTCAATTATCTCACAAAGCAAAAATTTCTCAGAGGAATAAACTGTAAAACATAGTGTGCCAAGAACACGTCCCTGAGGAACGCCTCGAGTAACGGGTGCCGAAGAAGATTTGTGATGGTCGATGGAAATTAAATGCTGTGTGTTGGAGAGAGAAAAAAATTAGGAACGGTGGTTTTTATCAGTAATAGCAGTTGACAAGTGCTTCAATAATAACGGAATAGAACGAGTGTGTGAATAAGAGAATATTTATACCTCTCACGTCTCAGTGCAGTGGAACGGTCAGAATCAATATTTTAATGGCTTTTACAGATTATTGAACAAGAACTCTTATAGTCCGTGTGCTTAAATATGAGTAGTGTTCTCTCTTTCCAAAAAAGAGAGAGAGAGAGAGAGAGAGAGAGAGCGAAATTGGAGCTCGGTTTGTAGTTAATTAGCTCGGTTGGTAGATTTGTTTTGTGGTAATTGGGGTGACGGCTGCTGTCTCTGACACAAACTGAGGCCGAACTGTTAATCAGGTGAACAACAGATACACTAATATATCCAATTTAAACAGGTTTTGAAGAGTGAATTGGTTTTAACCGGCATGAGGTTGGGTTTTCAGGAGGCTCTGTACGAAAGGAAAGTGATAAAAATAAAGAAGAAGGAAATAAATGCAGAAATGAGTCCCTGATGATGTGAAAGTTTGAGAAAGCACTTTCTCTGATCTGTGTTATTTCGGGAATGATCCTGGGGTCAGGGTTTGATGACCTTGAGCTTTCATGGCTTTGGCTTAATGAGGAACGATGGATTAATTACTACTCAGTAAAAAGAATTATTTTTTTTTTCCTTGTCGACCTCGTTGTTATCATTTGCTAATTATTTATAGACGTACTAAAGATTCTTAAATTGCAAATGCTAAATTGCGCACGTCCTCCACAAACCAGTTTTGGCGATGTTGTTATAACCAACGACTTTTGTTTGTCTGTCTTTCCGTTTGTCTGTTTTGTTTGTTTGTTTGTTTGTTTGTTTGTAAACAAAATCCTAACAACACCCGTGCACAGATTTTTATCAAACTTGGTGTGGGCACTAACCGACCTGTGCCAAAGATGATTTGTTTTTTGGAATGTCAATGTTAAAAGTGAAGGTCATGGCAAGGTCACACATTTTTGGAGATTTGGAGCGCTTAGAACTGAGTGCTGATAGACATGCCATTACCATGGAACACTTATAGAAAACCATATATGGACTTTCATATGAGACAACTACCTTTGACCTTGAAAGGTCAAACCCCAACCATCTTGTAAATCCTTTAAACCAGAGAGTTGTTGGCACTGACTTGGTGACATCCATGAACTATAGATCATATCGTAGGATGAGTACATGGGTAATTAAAACTAGTCCCAGACAGAGAATATTTACTACATTATCCATGTTGTGAGGCAGAGCTACCTTACACTCTATGGGTGCACCTTTAGCTAGCTATGTTATCAGCAAAATTTTGGTGGGTGATGAGGTCAAATGGCGAAATTATTTCTGGTGAGTGAAATGGCACCATTTCTGTTCAGAGTTATGACATCATTTCTGCACATAACAGGCGTTGCACGATTTGAGACATCGTTACGCTGTCAAAATTCAAGCACCACCTGAATATGTAAATACATAATGCACAGTGTACTAGATTGAAGCGTACTAATGGAAGTACACGCTTTAAGGCATAATGGATGTCGTGGTTGTTTTGAAATCTCAACAACGCTGTAATGTTTGTTCCCCAGCACTCACACGTACGGGGTGCGGAGACGCTTCTCATTTACTTCAAAAGAGTGAGTTTGACAGTGTGGGAGCTCTGTAATTAGCTCCGTGTGGTGGTGAGAGTCCTTGCACTGAGAGCATTGTGAAAAACACGCCCTGAGGACACGCCACGGATCATCACCTAGTGTAAGGACCACAGAAAATAATAAAACCTTGTGATAGTCGATCCCAGGGATGTTTTGTAGACCTGCATGCATGAAAGAGATGTAAAATAATTGTACACTCAGTCCAAAGGAAAGGGACAGATCCCAGAATCGGTCCTGAGTGTGCACTGAGAGATTTGGGACAAGTGTGAAAAAGCCCTACAGCTTGGAAAGTGTGCTATAAATATCAACGAGGCTTCAGTGGAAAACTACAGGGTGTTAATGAGGACATTAATTAAAGGTTTAACACAGAACAGGTGCACACACACGGAGAACCAAAAAAGGATAAGATGGAGGCGGAGACTGAAACCAAAACAAAAGAAAAAGGTCTTCCAAAGAAATTACAAGACATGAATTTAAAACTGAACAAACGAGAGCAGCGTTGATGGAGCTGGAAATGTTCCACATGCTGAGAGTAGGAAATGCTGAGGAATACCAACAGGAAATATAAAAACACTCATTAATTCAGCCTGAAAACAATATAGATGACTAGAACATAAACAACAAGAGCGGTTGGAGAGTGCAAACCTTTAATAAACCAAAAAAAAAAAAAAGCTCACAGCACCCCCTTCTAGGCCTGCTTACAACACTTCCAAAAATATCTCAAAATGCTAAAGAGTCTTTTAAAAACTTCCTGTATCCAGAATTTGGTCCGGATCATCTCCAAAATCGAACACAGTCTTCCTTGTTTAAAGCCCCGCCTCGCGTAGGAATTTCGTTTTGCGTAATGAAACATAACTTCCTTGGCGAAGGTAAAAAAGGGACGAGAATGTGTGTACATTTTTATTTATTAATCGGACACATTTATTTATCCAACGCAAACTGAGCACGTGAGCAGTTAGCATTCCCGGGATTTGAACACATAACATTCCGATCAGATGAATATCTCAGAAATCTAAATGGAAGTTTGGAGAATTCTGCGTAAAATAAAATAAAATATCACCATTCTGATACTAATCTTTCATCAACGTTACTCTACAATCGAAGTGTGTGCGTGTGTGTGTGTGTGTGTGTGTGTGTGTGTGTGTGTGTGTGTGTGTGTGTGTGTTGTTTAAAATGACTCTCTTGACTTTCAGTTCCTTTCCTGTGTACGTGGATGTTATTATTCTCGTATTATGGATATAATTTATAGGGTTTTTTCAGAATCACATTTATCCTAATTATATTTTTTAATATCTACGAAACCAGGTGGCAGGTGTGATACCACTGGAGACGCAGCTCCCTGATGAATGGATATTAGATTACTGTGGTGTGAAAATGCCGTGTGATACACTCAGATCATGTAATGAAGTCATGTGTAATCACAGCTCGGGCATCATGAAGCCTGAACTGAGGGCTCGAGGCTCCTGGTGGGAAACGTTTGAGTTTTTAAAAAGATGATCAGATGAGCAGATTTGCACAGAATGCACAATTAAACCTGCAGAATTTACAACAAGATGGCATCTCGTTTAGAACTTACTTTCATTTTTTGTTTCAAGGTAAAACTAAAAAAACACAAGAAAAGATTTTATTTTATTTATTTTGAATTTATCTTTTTATTATCCTCAAAAACGATCATGAGCAGAAATAAATTTTGGGGGGGGGTCCGGGTACATCATTTGTTTAAAAAAAAAATACGAAGAATGTTCTTCATTTTTAAATTCAGGCTTTAAAACGATAAATATTATAAAACCCTTGTGTTCCTTGTGTGTATAACGTACCGCACTGCCAGTCGAACTCCCGGAATCATGCTGGTTTATTCATATTTCAGGAGTACACAGTAAGAAAGTACATCGTCAGCTTTTTACATTTTTTTATTTCTGCCTTTTGTGGTGTGGAACAACCACACTGTGTGTTTTTCTCAGCGTGACAGCTGCTTGTTTAAGGATAATGACTCGGCTTTAGAATTTAACATGAAAGCTGGTTCCTTCTCAGCTGTTTATCTCAGAACCAGGTGCCAGAAAAAGCTCCTATTAAATGTAAAACCTGACGTCAGTAAAACTGCCATGTAAGAGACGTGTTATGAAAGATTAGGAATATTCAACGCAATACCAGCTGACATTACATTTCAGCCTTTACACCTTACACTTTACAACATAAACTTTACAAACTTTACATTATATCTTAAACTTTACACCCTACAATATAAACTTTACAAACGTAACCTTATATCTTAAACTTTACACTTTACAATATAAACTTTACAAAGTTTACCTTATATCTTAAACTTTACAAACTTTACCTTATATCTTAAACTTTACACTTTACAATATAAACTTTACAAACTTTACATTATATCTTAAACTTTACACCCTACAATATAAACTTTACAAACTTTACCTTATATCTTAAACTTTACACTTTACAATATAAACTTTACAAACTTTACATTATATCT
>JBCNYH010000001.1:65564671-65587822 GCA_039654325.1 Tandanus tandanus
TGACCATAGGTGAGGGTAGGAACGTAAATTGACTGATAAATTGAGAGCTTTGCCTTCTGGCTCAGCTCCCTCTTTACCACGACGGACCGGTACAAGCTCCGCTTTACAGCAGCTTAGAAAATTAATAATTGTATATGAGTAAAATCCTGACCACACCCATGCATGGATATTCACCAAACCTGGTGGGGACACTACCCAACCTGAGTCCCTGAGATGATTTTATTTTGGAATGGGTCAAAGGTCAAGGTCAGTGTAAGGTCACAAAGTTTTTGAGATCAAAGCTTATAACTTTAAAACGAGTGCTGATCGATATGCTGTTACTATGGAAACACTAATATGAAACCAGACGCTCCCTGCGTCTGAAATCGCTTACCCTACCCGTACTCACTGTATCATAAAAATGAAGTGCGGAGGATTGCATAGCGAGCCCTACGAGGTTAAAACATTTCCGGACACTACTCCGCCGTGCCTTTGTGAGCTGGTGGTTTGCTGCTTTTTATTAAATTCAATTCAAGGCTTTGGATCGATCTCTTTCTCTGCACTGTAACTTGAATATATTTTCCATCCACCCATTTTCCGAAACACTTCATCCTACAAGGATAACAGGGAGGCCGGAGCCTGTCTCAGCCAACTCTGGGCGAGGGCAGGGTACACCCTGAACAGCTCGCCAGGCCATCGCAGTTCCAACACACACACACAACCGTTCACACTCACTCTCACATCTAGGGGCGATTTGGAACAGCCAATTAGATTAATGTGCATGTCATTGAACTGTCGGAGGAAACCGGAGTACTCGGAGGAAACCCATGCAAGTGCGGGAGGAACACAGAAATTTTTTAACACATAGTTTATATCTTACTCCATTTTGGCTTATTTCTATTTTTATTGTGCTTTTAATATTTATTTGAGTTGAACTGGATGTTATATATTTATACATGTTTAATGTATGTATGTTTTATACACTTCAGTTTAAAGGTTTAAGTTAAACATAAATGAATTCCGTTTATTGGACAGCCTCGCTGTCATCTCTCCTCTCCCATCAGTCAGACATTTTTTTGTAACAGCCCAAACGCAATGCATGATGGGATATTTGGCTTCATTAGTGTCCATCTCTTGTACACTACTTTTCAGGATGCATTATGGGATACACTGAGTGCACTACATCGTTCTCACTCTACATTCAGACACCTTTACAGCCTGGTGAACTGAACATCTGAATATATTGTGACAGACAGAGGGATAGAGTTCAAATGAGACAGTTACCTTTGACCTTGAGTGACCTTCAAAGATCAAACCGCAGCTTTGTTGTAAATTTTTTATGTTTATATTTACGGTATTTGGTCGACGCCCTTATTCAGCGCAGTGAATAAGATGAGTATCTCATTTGTACAACTGAGCAGTTGAGGGTTAAGGGCCTTGCTCAAGGCCCCAACAGTGGCAGCTTGGTGGAACTGGGGCTTGAACTGACAACCTTCTGATCAGTACCCCAGAGCCTCCACCACCACTGAGCTACTGCTGCCCTCCAAACAAAGGATTTCTGTTGTTAATTTGGTCACAGCTGTACAGTACAGTATAGAAGATGTGAGAAGAGTACATTAGTAATTAAAACCAGAACCATGTAGAGAATATTCACACTGCGTGGTGGAGCTCCCTTACACTCCATGAGTGCAGCTCTAGTTTATATTGTGATAGCATGGAAATGATTCCCTTTTCCTTTTTAAACTTTGATTGGCATTTTAATCAAAAGCTCTCTTGGATTCATCCCAGAAATGTAAATTTTAAAAAAAACCTGGAATAAATGATAGATAATGAAAAGACTTGGATGAAGCGCTTTATTTTCATTCCTGCTTGTAATATTTCAGCTTTAGCGGATTATCTCGGATGGTTTGGACTGTCACGAGCACCAGGAGACAGTAGTTTCACAGCCTGAGGGTTTATTTCTGTGCCGAAGCGACTCGAGTGTAGTTTGCAGGTAGAACACGGATGTTTTACTAATTTGCTTGGATGAAAGCCAGTTTCTCTTTCAGCTCTGATTTCTCTTTTATGATCAGGATTCACGGTTTCTGTGCTGATGGCTGGTGCCCCATCTGCGCGGTTCCGATCTTTTTTGGCATCGGATTGCGATGTTTGCGCCTGTCAGGACGCTCTAAGCACTCTGCACGACTTTATTACACGAACATGTTATTTTTCACCTAGAGAATAAAACACACATTCGTCCTGCGTAGTCATCGTCCCCAGACTCAGTTCCTGATTGGCTGATTGGAGGAGGGTTTTGTACAAGTATTGGCACACACACACACACACACACACACACCCACACACACACACACACACACACACACACACACACACACACACACAATTGGACCCAAAACATCCCCATGAGGAACTCCAGCAGTGTTTCTTCAGGACTGAGAAAAAAAACAAAAACAAACCATCCTAATCAGGCCCTGTCGGTGGGGCGGCGGGGTGTGTGTGTGTGTGTGTGTGTGTGTGTGTGTGTGTGTGTGTGTGGGTGTGTGTGTGGGTGTGTGTGTGCCAATACTTGTGTGCAGAGTAACAGATTGACTACTATCAGTAAACAGAAGCCTGCACTTAAAATGCATGAAGATGCCACGTACACTCTTACTCTGCGATAACGTACAGCAAGTTATTATTATGAATTAGTATAAACTACACAGAAACGGTGCGATCCGATTGGTCTGCTGTCAGGGGATTAAAATTCATTATTCTGAGTGGAACTTTATAGTACGACATTCATTCACTTCAGACTCACTGGATGTTCCGTCTCAGGGACTATTCAGCGACATCTACCTCACCTTCGGCGCATACCATGTTGGGTCCTGCATCACCCTGCCGGGGTTTATTTCAGTCCACTGTACGGTATCCCTTACGTAGATGTACTCCAGCAGGTCGGATACGACTCGGTAATGTTTGGGCACCGCAGACGAGGCTCTGGAGCGAGGACGGTCAGCGAACCTGATTAGTGCATTATTGATCTTTCGCTCTCTTCCACCTTCACATCTGCTTCATCAGCACTCACTTCTTCTCTCGCAGTCCAACTCAGCTCTGGATCTCGTTACCAAATTCCACCCGTTTCCCATCATCCTCTCTGTCCTGATGGAGTAGCAACACGGTTTATTTATCGACGCGTGTGGAGAGTAAAGCACAGATGAGAGCCGAGTCGTGTAGCCTGGAGATGTCAGAGGGGTGGTGTAAGCAGTAAATATCTGTGTGTGTGTGTGTGTGTGTGTGTGTGTGTGTGTGTGTGTGTGTGTGTGTGAATGAGATCTCTATGCTCTAATGGTGCATAAAGCACATGTGGGGGTCTGTTATAGTGTCTCACAGAGAACATTACAGGCCCGTGTTAATCTGGAAGCTATCAGATCGCTGGTGACAGATTCGCTGGCTGTTTCATTCTCGGAAAACGCGAGCGCATCTCTTATTTATGAGAGACAGACTTTACAGCTGGCTGTGCATTCATTACTGACTGCAGCAACGACAAACACGGCGGAAAGCAGCAAAAAAACCTGCGAATGAATGCAGAAATAAAACAGATTATTATGCGTAGTTCAATCAGGTTTATTTTTATATCCAAAACTTTCATTTCCATCTCGTAAAAAATTACAGCACACGTAACTGTCCGAGTCTCGGGAGAGAAAAATGAAAAACAGCACAATCTTAAGTGTTTAATTCCTCTTATACTACCGCCAGATATTTACCAGCGGTTTCAATTATTAATTTATTAAAGAATAACTAATTAGTTCCTGTTTTCACTTACAAATTCACAGCAATAAAGAATCGTTTCTTCAGCAGTTTCTCTTTATTCTCTCTCTTCACGTTACTAAGACGCCTAAACTCATCTCCACTGAAGATGAAGTGCATACAGCTCCGACTGGTACAAAGCACTGACACTGGAGACTCCTTCCTCATGTTATATAAACATCATCCTATGTATCAGTAATGTATACACAAGGGCTGTGCAATACAGGGGAAAAAATCGTATCATGATTATTTTTTTTATTACTCGATCTCCATATAAATCAAAATCCTGTTTGTGTCAAGTTTAAAGGTTCCGTTGTTCTCCATATGAAACGTGAGGGTATCATATCAAGGGTCATTTTATTTCAATTGAGGTTTTCTTGATATTAATCAATATTATTATTTATCATGATGTATAATTTTATAATGCGGACAGATTAAGGAGTGTCGTGATAATGTCTGAAGATAGAGCTGGGTGATATAACCTGAGAATTATATCATTCGTTTCTTAAGGAAAGGTGATATTTCTGCTAAAACTCGATACTCACGATATTCAGTTATTTAAGGATATGAACAGTTAAATACACAGTATACACATATTTCATATATATATATATATATATATATAATTAACAGTTATTCCACAACCTCTGATAGTATACGAGCTCATAGCCTTGTAAAGCTTTAGCCGAGTGGTCTGGTAGTCATATACGATCAGAGGGAGTGGAATAATTATTTTATTCTCTCCTCAGGATTGTAATAAATATAGCACTTCTTTTATTGTATTCAAATTCTTGAAAATTCACAATATATATGCGTTCTTACCACTCAGCCGGTTAGCATTAAGCTAGCTGTTTAGCCGAAGGCCTGTTAATTTATCACTTCAATACACTTGCATTTAGTGGAAAAAATGTCTAATTATTCAAAACAAACAGACAAACAAACAAACAAACAAACAAAGGACGTTCTTACTATAAAGTACTTTCATTCCATATTTTGTTGCTTTTCGTGGTTAGCATGGAGCTAGCTGGCTAGCTAAAGGCCTGTAGTCCAATAAAATCATGTTTGGTGGGGAAAAAATATCTAACTCTTAAAAATAATAAAGAAATTTTTTTACTTTTTTTTACTATCAGATACTTTCAGCGTATTTTTTTTTTTGCTTTTTATGGAACAAGTCCAAACTGAAAACCTTGCGTTAGTGACACTTACGGGTTTTTTTTTTGGTGATGTTGAGGTCACGTTATTCATTCATTCATGAATTTTCTAAGCTGCTTTATACTAATTAGGGTCGCGGGGAGGCTGGCGCCCACCTCAGCCGACTCTGGGCGAGGGCGGGGTACACCCTGAACAGCTCGCCAGGCCATTGCAGGGCAACACACACAACCATTCACACTCACTCTCACACCTAGGGGCTATTTGGAACAGCCAATCAACCTACGGTGCATGTTTTTGGACTGTGGGAGAAAACCGGAGTACCCCGGAGGAAACCCACACATGCACGGGGAGAACAAGCAAACTCCACACAGAAACGCCGCGAGCCCGGGAATCGAACCCGAGACCTTCTTGCTGTGAGGCGGACGTGCTAACCACTACACTACACTACTATGCCGCCTTGGTCAGTATAAGAGCTGATATCTTAGGTGTTGATTAGCCAATCAGAGTGAGCAATTGCTAATATGTAGTAAATCTGCATTTCTGTCAGAGTTGCTGTTATACAAAATGAATCAACACCTCCTGACCAATCAGAGTCCAGATCTCAGCAGTACTTTGCTTGAACACACATCAGTGTTTTGAAGCAGCGAGCTGTCGGAGCCACGCCGGGGTTTTTAATATACACACGTCTTCTGTGTGAGAACCTTTTTTATTCGTCTTTTTTACACACACATAAAGAGAGAGAATCCTGTATTCGGTTCGTGAATCGGGAGAGATGGGTGCGAATGTAAAACGTCTGTGTATAACAGAACCCCAGGTGTGGTACGTAGGTGAGCGGGGAAGAGGGCGAACTCGTTTTCCTGCAGAATCTGGCCTACGATGGAGGTGTAATTAGGGAGGGTGTAAGAGGACGAGCTCTGGGAATTGAAAGGAAGGAAAAGATCATAATAAAAGCTTATTGTTTATTTAACGAGGGAGAAGAGAACGCTTCCTTTTAGCAGAAACATCACGTCCATCCTGCTCTCGCGGTCCTCCATCCTGTGTGCTGGATATGAATAAATGATAAGAAGGAATTTGTAGGAAGGGGTAACGTATTTCTTATTAATCCATCAGAGTCGTATTTACGTTTGTGAGTCTCCGTTCTCGTCGTGTTCCATTAATGATGAGCTCCGGGTGCGACGTTTTCTGTTAAGGATGTTACACTGTTTAAATACAATCACACCTTTAATCACAAACAACACCTGAAGCACCCCCCTCCCCACCTCTCTCTCTCTCCCCCTTACTCTTCTGCCTCCCTCCCTCTCTCTTTCTCTTTCTCTCTCTCTCTCTCTCTCTCTCACACACACTCTCTCTGTTTCTCTCTTTCTGTCTCTGTCTTTCTCTCTCTCTCTCTGTTTCTCTGTCTGTAGCTCTGTCGGTCTCTCTCTTTCTCTGTCTCTCTATCTCTCTCTCTCTCTCTCTATCTCTCTCTCTGTCTCTCTATCTCTGTCTCTCTCTTTCTGTCTGTCTCTCTCTCTGTCTCTGTCTCTCTGTTTGTCTCTCTCTCTCTTTCTGTCTGTCTGTCTGTCTCTCTCTCTCTGTCTCTCTCTATGTCTCTCTCCATCTCTCTCTCTCTCTCTCTCTCTCTCTCTCTCTGTCACAGTCTTGACTTGGACTTTACCGAGCCGTTCTTGACTACAGCTCTATATGAAATGTGTGTGTGTGTGTGTGTGTGTGTGTGTGTGTGTGTGTGTGTTTATGGACAGTGCAGGACGAATGAACATGTAAAGGATGTTTGAGAGAATCTGTTCTTGTAAGAGTGTAGGTTTATCCTGCAGCAAGAAATCAATAAACAAAAAAACAACAGAAGAGAAGCATCTGAAGAGAGAAACCTGAAAAGATAAAACAGGTTGGAATGATCACATCATCTAAATATTTTCCCAAAGATTCATACATTTACAAAAACTGTTGACTCTTTGAGGGTGGCACGGTGATGTAGTGGTTAGCATGTTAGCCTCAGAGCAAGAATGTCCTGGGTTCGAGTCCCGGCTCGATGAGAGTGTTTCCCCGTGCTTGCGTGGGTTTCCTCCGGGTACTCAGGTTTCCTCCCACAGTCCAAAGACATGCACAGCTGATTGGCTGTTCCAACTGGCCCCTAGGTGTGAGTGTGAGTGGCTGTGTCTGTGTTGGCCCTGCGATGGCCTGGCGAGCTGCTCAAGGTGTATGTAACCTTCGCCCAGAGTCGGCTGAGATGGGCCCCAACCTCCCCGCGATACCAGTAGGATTACGTGGTTCGGCGAATGAATTGATGAATGGATGAATGAATGAATGGATGGATGAATGGGTGGATGAATGAATGGATGGATGAATGAATGGATGAATGAATGAATGAATGAATGAATGAATGAATGGATGAATGAATGAATGGATGGATGAATGGATGGATAAATGAATGAATGGATGGATGAATGAATGGATGGATGAATGGATGGATGAATGAATGGATGAATGAATAGATGGATGAATGGATGGATGAATGAATGGAGGAATGAATGGATGGATGAATGGATGGATGAATGAATGGATGAATGAATGGATGAATGAATGGATGGATGAATGGATGAATGAATGGATGGATGGATGAATGGATGAATGAAGGGATGGATGAATAAATGAATGGATGGATGAATGAATGGATGGATGAATGGATGGATGAATGGATGAATGAATGGATGGATGAATGAATGGATGGATGAATGGATGGATGAATGGATGAATGAATGGATGGATGAATGGCCCTTTGTGATAATAAATAATTGTTTGCGAGACCGAACGCAATGGTATTGTTGTCTTTACTGTCTTGATTTTGTCTCAAAGGTGCAAAAACTTTTACACGTGACCGTGTGTTCTCTCTTTCCCAGCTGGGTGGATGTGGGATTCTGGGAGTGGGTGTCTGGCTGTCAGTCACCCAAGGAAACTTCGCTACTCTCTCCACTTCCCTGCCGTCTCTGTCTGCTGCCAATCTCCTGATCGCCGTGGGAACCATCATCATGGTGATCGGCTGCCTGGGCTGCGTTGGCGCCGTCAAGGAGAGCCGGCCCTTATTGCTCAGCGTGAGTACCTCCTTACTGTACTGAGGGGAAGTGATTTCTTGGAGAATCTATATGCAAATGAGATGCTTACATCACCAAGTGGGGGCCAATCAGACAGATGAATGTGCCATGGCATTTGAAGCATGCAGAATTATATGAAAATATTTTCCAAAGAAGGAACAGTTTTATGCAACTGGCAGCATGGTGGCGCAGAGGTTAGCCTGTCCGCCTCACAGCAAGAAGGTCCTGGGTTCGATTCCCGGGCTCGCGGCGTTTCTGTGTGGAGTTTGCATGTTCTCTCCGTGCCTGTGTGGGTTTCCTCCGTGTACTCCGGTTTCCTCCCACAGTCCAAAAACATGCGCAGTAGGCTAATTGGCTGTTCCAAATCACCTCTAGGTGTGAGTGTGAATGGTTGTGTGTGTGTTGCCCTGCGATGGTCTGGTGAGTTGTTCAGGATGTACCCCGCCCTCACCCAGAGTGAGATGGGCTCCAGCCTCCCGGCGACTCTAAATCACAGTTTTGGAAAAGGGCGTTACAGCCTGTTACAAAGCGCTGACACTGGGGACGAAAAACTTCACCACATCAACGGTTTTTAAAAACCTGTTTATTATGACTGGAGCATCCTTGTGAACAAGGAACTGTTGCTATAGAAACAATACCGTGTGTATTAGAGCCACAGAACGATAACGGCATGAGAAGTGTCGTGCCTATAGCGATATATGAGCATCACGCAGCAGTCAGGTGGAACATTAGCAGTCATATCTCTGGACGCTGCAGTACGACAGGCGCGCTATGAATACAGGAGTTGAGTTTGACAAAGCTTCATGTCACCCTTCATGGCACACAAGAGTCTTACAGAGTCTTAAAAATCCTCCCTGAGCTGTCGGGAAAAGCTTTTTTAGTGCGGCGTCATCAGACTGGATCTGTGAGTGAGGGATAAACAGAGCTGAACGGAACCCTGGAAATGTTCAGCGGAGAAATATGTGCCGGAAGAAAGTTGGATATTAATGCAGGCTTCTGGCTCGAGGTTTCAAAACTGATGAGTAAAAAAAAAAAAGGCGAGGAATTGAAAATGATTGATGTCGCTTTGTTTGCATGGCGTTTATATTACGCTACGCTGAATATGCTACTGTATACTGTACACTGTCGGGATTATGAAGGTTCAGCTTTGATGTATTGATGTAATTAGTGATGTTATGAGATGTTATTACTGTTCATATTGTGATGAATACTAACGACATCTCATATACACCGTATAAATGTTCGAATTTCTCCGCACAGAAGACGGATGTTTCATAGCCGCTAGATCAAGAGGCTTGGGGTCATGATGTCACGTTTCCATGGTAGCATAGAAACCTGTGTTTACACCTGTGTTGATGGCGTAGCGTGAAGAGAGAGAGAGAGAGAAAGAGAGAGAATAAACACTCTTCTTTAATAAGGTATTTAAACGATTTCGTGACATGCAGTGACCTCTGCGCGATAACTGACAAGTAGCTTTTAATCATTGGCTTAACAAAGGGCTTTATCTAAAGATTAAAACTAATCAAGGTTTTACTGTCTGCTAATAATAGCTACCTGATTAAAGAAATCCGTCTTCTCTTCTGGACTGGATCTTTAGGGTAGAGGTGGGATTAAGACTCTGTGATGGACGATCGCGCTCTGGAACCGTTAACCTGTTTTATATCCAGTACTTGGGAAGCAGCTCTGGAAAGGGAAGCTGACCTCAGGAACCTAGCAGCTGACGGTCGCTGATATGTAAGTGTCTCAGGAAGATTTTGTGGATTTAGTACAATTTTCTTTCGTATTACCAGTGAAGGAGTGAGAGAGAGAGAATTGGGCCGGGGTCGTTGATGGATAAGTTAAGGAGGAGGAGGACGAGGAGGAGGAGGCAGAGGCTTATTCGGTTCTACTGTACGAGATACTCCTAGGAAAAGTGACTAGAGCTGCATTGGTCTGGATTCCAGACGGAGGACAAAGAGACGACTGGCTGTACGATGGTGAAAGGTGTGGAGTGAAGTGAAAGATGCCTCAGGAGAGAAAACAATGGCAGAAATCTGTGGCTCGGTGTGTGGACATGCAGGGAACACAATGAGGTCTGAGGTAATGCCATGGACGCCATTTGGAAAGATTTCCCATTTTAGGCAAAATTGCTACCATGAGACCATGATGTCGTTAGAGATGGGAAAAAACTCAAAGATCTAAGATTCGGTGTGGTTTTTGGGGGGTTCTTGAGGTCGGTTTGCACTTTATTTGATTGATCTTGTCATCTTTTTATGTCAGCAGTCCGAGCACTGAAGGTGAAGAAATAATTGTGTCTGTGGTGATCAATTTAGCAAGTAGTGTGTTTAATAGAGAACGTAAAGAGAAGAGGAGGAAATACTGACCCTTGTGGGACACCCATCAGGATCTGCCTGGAAAAGATGTAGATAAAGATTAAGATGATACTAAATCCGATGTCCATCCGAGGAGATTGATATTAATCAGGATATAATCAGGATATTAACATTAACAACCATCTAGAAGGTTCAGGATCGATAAACCCAGACTGGATGGAATCTGATTCTGTTGTACCTTTTTCTGGATGTGATAAAAGCTTTGGAGCCGTCTAGAGAATTGTTGATGGGATGCGATCCAGTGGACATGTGGTGGGATTACAGGATGTTTGTGGGATTTGGAGAGAAAGCACAGAAGGGTGTTGGGGAGTTGAAAGCTGTGTATTGATAGGGTGATGGGGGAGGGGAGGGACCGTGGTGGAGATGATGATGCAGATGCTGGAGAAGATGAGGATGAAGGAGTTCTTCCTCCAGATGTTCTTTCATTTCTCTGTGGATGATTCATTAGAGAACACAAACACAGGAAGGACCTGGTTTGTCGAGAGAGAGCTGAGCAGATTAGATGAATTGAAGAAGAGAGCTTAAGGTCAGGAGTATAGCACGGCTCTTGGCAGGAAGTAACTCATTTACTAACCGATTTTAAGAGCTAGACCTCCTGTTCCACCACTTCACCTCACTACTCCTGGTGTAATGCATCACATTACAATCCTGAACCTTTGTTACTCCAGGACAAGAACTATAAATCAGCCGTTTGTTAATTTATTTAAATGAAAGCCCCTTTTTATTTTTTTTACAGCAGGAATTCCATTTACAAACAAACCCTCACTCCAGGTTTCTAATATATAGATTTGTACACTGCTTAAAGGCGGAGCTCCTGATAGATATCTCTACTGACCGGCGTCCGAGGCTGGCGTTATAAGAGTAGCGCGGCTCCTTTAAGGAGTGAATCAACTTCAGTCCTGGAGGAAATAGATAAATAAATAAATAAATAAATAAGTCTGCCCTGTGTTTCCTAACTACGGTCTGGAGAGAAAGAAGGAAAGGTTAACACTGAGTTTTCTTTTCATCGCCTTTCACTCACTGATTTCCTTCTTCATTCGTATCACCTGTCTTGTTAGTTTAATTATCCGTTTAACGAGTTCATGTTCCGTGTTCCCGTTCATGTTTGGTGTTGTTTTGATCAGTGAAGTCTTATTGGTTTTGTTGTGGAGACACAGACACGAAACAACCATCCGAGTCCCCTTCCATTTTGGCTTTCCATCCTTACGTATTACAAAAACATTGATCTTTATTAAGGTTATACTGACGTACTGATGAGCGACATGGTGGTGTAGTGGTTAGCATGTTTGCCTAACAACAAGAAGGTCCTGGGTTCAAGTCCCAATAACATGCACATTAGGCTAATTGACTGTTCTAAATTGCCCCCAGGTGTGAGTGTGAAGAGTTGTGTATGTTGCTCTGCGATGGACTGATGAGCTCTTCAGGGTGTACCCTGCTTTAGCCCAGAGATGGCTAAAATACACTCTAGCCTCCACGCCACCCGAGTAGGATTAAGTGGTTCTGTGAATAAATGAATGAACGACGTATCGACAGAGCGGAGTGTATTTTCCGTTCTGAGCCGGAATTCTTGGTACTTGTTGATCCTGTTAATGAAACAGAAACCGTACGTTATTTAGCCATGAAAAGTGCACACGCGCTCGCGCGTGTGTTCATGCACTTAGCATTGATGTAAATACAAATGAAGTGTGTTAGTTGTATTAGCATGGATGGAGTAGGAACGTGTTTTGTTCCACTTAGCACAAGCTCTTCTGTACACTTGGAAAGGTCTTCCTTTACAACCAGGCGGAGAACTGTATTACTAAATGCATCATGGGAGCAGAAGCAGGCGTTCTCATTACCCTTTCATAAATGAACACCTTCAGATGACAGCCACCGAGATGGTTAACGTCAGCGATGACATTTTCAACCCCCTCCCTTTTTTTTTTTGTCCAGGCTACGCTGACGATCTCTTTAATGAGACTCTTCGGGCTCGGCTGTCATGTCTGTTCCACGAGCCTCCAGGTGTCTGCTGCGTATTTAAAGCAAAGGATCTAGTAGAGATTTGTTAGGATTGTCGGTAATTAGCCGTCCTGATTGTATCCGTCCGATAAAATTGACGGGTCATGATTCATTCTGCACTTTAACACCAGACCGGATCGAAGCTGAGACGCATTTGTGTTTAAATGAAGTATTATTTTAAACGAGGCTGTTATCGTTAAATCATGACCACATAAAGCAAAACGATGCTTTATAATGAAGATGATGATGATGATGATATAATCTCAGAGTTGCTCCTTAGAGCTCAGCGTGAAACCATCCAAACAGATCCCTAGTGAAAAATCCATAAAGCCGGGGCAGAGTGATCCAAACCTCAGGGCACCCCGCAGTCTTGTTTCCTTTTTATTCAGTCCATAAGCCGGCTGCCCGTTCAGCCGATAAATGACTCCCGATGCTGAATTTCAAGTGAAGTGATGGGTCAGAGTTCACAGCGGCATCTCCAGGCTCCAGTCGGAGTCTATCTCCTTATGATGATGAGTATAATAAACACCGAAATGGTCACATGGAGAATCTGTAGCCGGAAATTAAACCTCTCAGTAAAAATGATCGACGGCGGATGGAGAAGATAGAAACCAGAGTGTGGATGGGGCCGCATTTTTCTGTCCGAGCCCGGCCCGACACGAGCCCGACAGGCATTAAGATATTTATGTCCGAGCCCGACCCGAGCCCGACACAGTGAAAATAGTCAAGTGAAACAGGCCCATTGGCTACCTACATAATAAGCTGTTTTAAATATAAAATCTTCAAAGCCTTATGGCGCTGATGTGACCGAGCTCGACCCGAACCCGGGCATCATTTTTCTAATTATCTGTCCGAAGTTCCGAACCCGGCCTGACCCATCGGGTACCGTCGGACTCGGGCCAGGTATCCACTTACTAATAGAAACAGCCTTCTGAGGGAACAGCCACGTTCCTTCTCTTCGTTTTCTAACCCTGACGCTCTGTTATCGATTTCACAGTCGAGTTAGATTCACGAATTAAATCATCAACTAATATAAACCAATCAGCTCGAGCCATCCAGGAATAGGTGAAAAAAACCCAGACGTTGATTATTTTTGTAAAACAGAACGTCCTCCAGTGTTTTATTCCTCTTAGACAACAATCCATTTCAGCCCCGTGAGCACCGTGGGCACGTTCGCCTCATAGCAAGAAGGTCCTGGGTTCGAGTCTCGGGCTCGACATTCTCTGGTTTCCTCCCATGGTCCAAAAATAAAATTATGGAGAGATTTTCGAAATGATTCTGAACGACTTGTGTAGAATTTAAAATTTTTTTATTTAAAGGTGTTATCAGAAACCTGCATGTACGTTGTTGTTGTTGTTGTTGTTGTTCTTACAGATATTACATCATTTCACTTATAAATAAAACAATATGACTGTAAAAAAAAACAAAAAACAATCACGTTTATTCAGAAACGTCCTGCTGCTCTGCTCCTGTACTCCGAGTCGGACTCGCGTTAAAGCGTTTACCTTCATCACTCCGGTTTCCTTCCTGTACACACTGCTGACCTCTCCACATTCACTCAGTGTCCAGCTATTGATTTTCCCTTCAGGGCAACACACTACAGTGGAGGAACTCACGCAGCACTACAAAGCACAGCACAACACTACAAAACACAGCACAACACCACACTACAAAACACAACACAACACAGCACAACACCACACTACAAAACACAACACAACACAGCACAACACCACACTACAAAACACAACACAGCACAACACTACAAAACACAGCACAACACCACACTACAAAACACAACACAGCACAGCACAACACTACAAAACACAACACAGCACCACACTACAAAACACAACACAGTACAACACTACAAAACATAGCACAACACCACACCACACTACAAAACACAACACAGCACAGTACAACACTACAAAACACAACACAGCACAACACTACAAAACACAACACAGCACAGTACAACACTACAAAACACAACACAGCACAGTACAACACTACAAAACACAACACAGCACAACACTACAAAACACAACACAGCACAGTACAACACTACAAAACACAACACAGCACAGTACAACACTACAAAACACAACACAGCACAACACTACAAAACACAACACAACACCACACTACAAAACACAACACAGTACAACACTACAAAACACAACACAGCACAACACTACAAAACACAACACAGCACACTACAAAACACAACACTACAAAACACAACACTACAAAACACAACACAACACCACACAGCACAGTGCATGAAAACACAGCACAACACACCACTACACTACAAAACACAACACAGCACCACACAACAGAATACTACAAAACACAGTGCAACAGAACACAACTTAGTACAACACATCACCACACTACAAAACACAGCACAACACAGCAATAGAAAACACAACACCACACTACAAAACACAACACAGCACAACACTACAAAACACAGCACAACACAGCAATACAAAACAAACACACTACAGCACAGTGTTGCTGTTTCTCTTCTCCTCGTCAGAGTTCACAGTAAACAGTGAAATGCGTCTCCTTCAGTCCCGTATCGTTTTCTTATTGTTCAGCGTCGCTCCATCTCTTCACTGCAGACGTTTTTTGTCACGATAGAAAGAATAATCACAGCTTTCTGAAAAACGAGTGGTTGTGTGTTTATCTCACTTTTCTTTCTTTCTTTTTTCTTGGTTTACTCTTTTGGAACACATCCCATTTAAATCATGTTAATAAAATAAATCTCGTTGTTCTTTTTTTTCTCCTCGGAGCTCCTGGTTCCTCGCTTTGATCCCGAGCTACTGTTTGTTAGGTTTTTGTTCTCTGCCCTTGTGGGTTCCTTCCGGATCTCCGGTTTCTTTACTCTGTCTGAAAACAAGCACTTTAACGATATCAGATTCTACACAGTGTTGTGTGATGAACCAGCGTCACGTTCAGAGCAAATTCCCACCTCGCACAGCGCTGAGAGCCTCCAGATCCTCCTCCGTCCCGACCTGGAATAAATCAAATTAAGAATAAATGAATTAAATGATTCTTTTGTGTTTTGGAGCCCGACATGATTTCGACTGTCACCTGAATTGCTTTGTTGCTAAAATCAATAAAGTCCTATTGGGAGCAAATATCCTCATCATCATCCGTAACCCGAACGAATCAATACGCAACCAAATCATTTTTACAATCAGAGCAATCCGCACTCTCCGTATTACGCTTAATTTCATTATTCTCTGGAGCACAGGAAATAAAATGTTATCAGGGTCTTTATGATTTCAGGCTTACTGACTGTGGATGATTCGATTTTTTTAAATATAAATCAAAATGTGGCCCTGCGATGGCCTGGCGAGCTGTCCAGGGTGTACCCCGCCCTCACCCAGAGTCGGCTTAGATGGGCGCCAGCCTCCCCGCGACCCTAATTAGGAATAAGCGGTTCAGAAAATTAATGAATGAATGAATAAATCAAAATGTATTGCGATCTCGTTCCGTCCACCTCTTTCATCTGTGTTTGTTTATTCATTTGTTTGTTTGTGTGCAAGATAACACAAAATGTTGTGCATGGATTCGGATGGGATTTTTTTCTACAGCAAGGGGTGTAACAAGTAACAAAAATTATTCTAAGAAATGCCCATTTTTAATATGCCCCAAAATGTCATCAGATGCCCACTAGGGGGAGACATTTCATTATAAATATGCCAAGTTCGAATAATCCATTTGTGCCTGGTGGAGGTACTTTACACTCTAGTTTAGTTGTTTGTTTACTTATTTGACCAGATTAATTTCCTTCATGGTCCTTGTCCTTGCTCATTTTGTGTTCGATTTAATTTTCCCAGAAAATATTCAGATCCTTTAGATTCTTTTGAAATCACCATACTGTCTGTTTCTCAGCAACGAAGCACAACTTTACTGAAAAATCTGTTCCGGTTTTAAACCAGGGACTGTAGAACACATGGACAGTGTTCCATCTGTAAAAATGAAGCCCCTTACAGGTCTAGCGCCCCTGCTGGCTGGGTGGCTGGCTACAGTATAATGTTTAGCTCTGCCCTTCTTCATGACTTTTAATGACACAACAGCCTATTTTTCATGTCCCCCTAAATTATACTTTAAAATATTATTCTAATAAAAATTAGAAGGCATGGATACAGTTAAGAATGAAGTGATTGACAGCCTTCGTGAGATAAAAATATGAAATTCATTTTTAAAAGAGAAGGCTGATGAACGTGTAGCTGAGGGTCCACATTTCCAGGTTTATTTACAGTCGTATAAGAAACGTTTCCTGTGTTCATGCGGATCGACCCGACACATTTGAACGCCATTCAGTCAGAATGATCAGAAATACCACCCAGTACCCAGAAAGGTTTCTCCTGAATCAGGAGCGAAGGCTTTATTGGCTCTCAGTGGCTCGCATTTATATCAGGGAAAAAATCAACCTGGAATAATCGATGCTCGGAGCGAGATCGACGCTTTCTCCTTCTTACTGAAAGGTACGAACGTTTAATCCTGTATAAACCCACTCACTGACTGGCGTTAACAACCAGCGCTCTGGCATGTCGTCCATCACCTCCTGGCATGCACACACACACACACACACACTCACACACACACAAACGCACACACACACGAGCCTCGGGAGAAAGAAACAGGAAGGCGTTATGGAATCTTGTTAGGAGCCGCAGCACATAAAGATTGCACTGAGCTTTAATTCGCCGATACACAAGAGTTACACTGCAGTGTGCAAAAGTTTATACGCCAGTCTCGTTTAACAGAGAGCACAAAAGCCTCCGGTACAGCAGGGAAAAATTCAGTGCATCATACAGACTCTTGGACGCGCTGTTCTCGGAAAACAATCCCAAAGCACATCAGTGTGAAGTTGATTATTTTCCTAAAAGGACGTTTTATTTCTCTTGTACCACAGCATGTTAATTCAGGTCAGGTTCTGCCTGCTACTGGTACCATGTAATCCAGTACTACCTGCTGCATGGTCAGGTGACCGGCGTCCAAACCGGTTCCCCCCCAGTTCATTAACTCGGGGCTTGGGGAGGGTGTCTAGTCACCCCTCGGAACGAAAAACAATACCTGTCAAAGGGCGGATGAGCTCACTGGGAGCCGACGGCCGGCTTAAACCTGCAGCATCGGACCACCACCGGCGTCTTGATCTCCCTCTTGCCCCGGAGCCACGGTGACCGTCAGTGAAGCGGATTTCGGACTGTGCACTCACGCGCTCCTTTTATGTGATCAAAGGTGGAACGAGCAGCGGACTGCTCCAATTACATTGAAATGAATTATTTGTCGCATTTTTCCAGTTGAGTCCCGGCTGTAGTCACTGTGTAAAGCTGGGGTTGGTAATCTGGAAAGATAGCAAAATTTAAAAGCAGTATCGCTTCCACTAAATCCCCCCTAAACTATGCACTGACTGCGGCTTCACACACAGTAGGGTAACAAACGAGCAGGGAGACATGGGAGCATTTGATTGGATATTTCCCAGCGGCCGGTGAGGCAGTGATTGGTCAGCGTTTTTACAGGATTACTGCGGCTACAGTTGACAGAGTTTTTCTGACCTTTTTCGGGTCTCAGAATGTTTTTTATTTTTGTCAGAGTGAAAATAATTTGAACCAATATAACAGTTTGTGTCTACAGATAAACATTTACCAACCCCCGCTTCAATAGGAAGTTTGGTGAAAGTCACAAAAGAGACGAAGGAATGAAGGATGATGGAGAAAAAGGCAGCGGAAGAGAAGCAGGTCAGAGAGCTGGAGGACATTTTGGTTTCCAGCAAAACATCACAAAGCTCCAGTTCTCTCTGAAACCCTGCGAGGAACAGAAATGTGTGGAGAGAGAGAGAGAGAGAGAGAGAGAGAGAGAGAGAGAGAGAGAGAAAACAAACATAATGAAAAATGTACAGCTTGGAATCTGAGTGAAACAAAAAAAAACAGGTGGAGGAAACAAAGACGGCCAGCTGGGCATGGAGGAGACACCTGGCTTCCTGCAGAGGTGGAGAGAAGGAGGTCGAGGAAAGAGAAACATGTCGCTCTGTTGAATGCCACTTTTATTCCCCAGCGAGATCAGAGGAAACCTGAGAACGTCGAGAACATCAGGAACCACATTTCCCTGGAACTTTGTGAGGAACAGAAGATTGCAGAGCTGGAGAGAAGGAGCTTGATGAAAAACAGAAAGCAGCTGGAGGAAGATGTCGCTCAACTGGTGGCCACTTTAACCTCACAGCGAGAGTAAAAAAAAAAAACATGGAGAAGAACGATCAGAAACATCAAGAACATCAGGAAGCACATTTCCATGAACCTCTGTGAGAAATGGAGGAAGAGTGCGGACCAGCGTGAGAGCTTGAGTGAATCGAGTGAATATCGCTCATCATGACAGAGCTTCAGGTTTTCTTACATCTCAGTGAGGAAAAACAGGAGACGGAGAAGCAGGAGAGCAAAACGACACAGAGAGACTGAGAGACTGAGAGCATTCAGAAAAATGTGCTGGAGGCTAGTTTGGATTTAGATGGAGAACACCAGAGCCAGGAACAGGAGAAGCCCAGGAGGGATGTCTGTAAGAACAACCGGAGCCAACCCCCGGAGAAAGGAAAACATGTGCTCACACGCCAAGAGCGAGATGTTGGAGCAGGTGTTTCATCAATAAACGAGCAGCAAACATCATCTTATTTCACCCAAACATGACAGATGAGTCTGTCTGCTTACACCAACATCACTCGCCTTTTCACACGACTTTTCATAACGACAGTTATCAGGTTACTCTCGTTCATTCATTCATTTATTTATTTTACAAACCACTTAATCATACCAGGGTCGCGGGGAGGCTGGACCCTATCATAGCTGACTCTGGGTGAAGGCGGGGTACCCCCTGAATGGTTCATCAGTCCATCGCAGTACAACACACACACACACACACACACACACACACACACACACACACAACCATTCACTCTCACTCTATACACTGTGTCTTTTTACTGAAGGAGGAAACCAGAGTATCCTGAGGAAACCCATGCAAGCTCAGGGAGAACATGCAAACCCCGCGCAGAAATGCCCCGGCTGAGGCAGAATACTGTGTCTATAAAATATGGAATGATTTCAGAAAAACGTTCTTCAACGTAAAACTACAAAAGCTTTGAATATCTCAGCATCTACAGAACACAATATCATCACAAGGTTCTGAGAATTGGATCTCAGGCGGCACTGCATGGGCTCAGAAACACCTTCAGGAACCAGCCTCTGGAATAGAGAGTAGAGGGAGTCCGGCTTGTTATCAGCACTCAGTTCACAAGTCTGCGTCTCTGCCAACTGTGATTTCTGAAGGTGTTCCTGAGCCCGTGCGGTGATTACTGTGACTCACGCCTGTTTTTAATGCAGTTGATTTTTCGAGCTTGTCCCTTGTGGACGGATCTTCTCTCTCAGGTTCTCTGAAGCTTGTGATGATATTGTGTTCTGTAGATGACGGGATATTTAGAGTCTTGGCGATTTTACGGTGAGGAGAATTATTCTGAAATTGTTCCACATTTTCTAGATGCCGTTTTTTGCAGGTAGTCGCATACATTGCTTAGACGTCGGCGTATTTTTTGGGGATGGTTTTCTGTTGAGTATCCAGGTACAGATGAATCGCCGTCTTTCTCCGTGTCTTTTTCTCGCTCCGTCTCTCTCGAGCGTCTTTCCTCCTAACTCATCATGGGAACTCTGGGAGATGTGATAAAGCCGTGAGAAGACAGAAGTGTGTTGTTCTGTGATCCATCACGTGTGTTATGTATCTGTTATCTGAAGCTCTTCTTCCTCATGAAGGATGACTGAAGGACACTGAGGGGTTGATTTCAGACCGAGTCGAGCTGCAGCCAGGGCTTCTTCCTCTGAATTCATATGAAGGGAATGACAGGGCTGAGACGTGTGTGTGTGTGAGAGAGACACACACACATTAGACCTGCTGGTGTAAACATGGATGAGAGATTGTTATGGAGCTGCTGTAAAAAATAAAAAATAAACGGCCAAGAAACCAAATCATCCTCATAATTGAGAGAATGAGAGAAATGATACTGCATCTGTCTGTGGGATAAATCTCCCCCCTCTCCCTCTCTCTCTCTCCTTCTCTCTTTCTCTCTCTCTGTCTCTCTTTCTCTCTCCCCTTCTCTCCTCTCTATCTTTTTGTGTCTCTCTCTCTCTGTCTCTCTCCTTCTCTCTTTCTCTCTCTGTCTCTCTCCTTCTCTCTTTCTGTCTCTCTCTCCTTCTCTCTCTTTCTCTCCCATTCTCTCTCTCTATCTCTCTCCTTCTCTCTTTCTGTCTCTCTCTCTCTCTCCTTCTCTCTCTCTTTCTCTCCCCTTCTCTCTCTCTATCTCTCTCCCCTTCTCTCTTTCTTTTTCTCTATCTCCTCTCTTTCTCTCTCTCTGTCTCTCTCTCTGTTTCTCTCTCTTTCTCCCTGTGTTCTCTCTCTCCCCAGTTCTTCATCCTGCTGCTTCTGATTTTCCTGCTGGAGATTCTGTTCATCATCCTCTTCTTCGCGTATCAGGATCAGGTAAGTTAATCAAGTCCGTCACTTCCTGTTTTGTGTAATGTATGGATAAGGGGCGGGGCTTGAAGCAATAATCTTTTTTATAATATAACCTCATTGTTAAATTGAGTGAAATGGATTTGATTGGTTAGTCGACTCTGGGTGAAGGCGGGGCACACCCTGAACAGCTCGCCATTCCACTCACACTTCACTCTCACACCTGGGGCAATTAGGGACAGCCAATTAGACTAATGTGCCTGTCTTCGAACTGTGGGAGGAAACCGGATTACCGGATGTCCTTCTCCTAAAAACGTCCTAATAAGATGGAATTCGCATCTCATCGGAATCCGAACACAAAGCTCACATCAGTCAGCAAGAAACCGCTGGCTGTTTATCACATGCGCTGATGGAGACGGAGGCTAAAGAGAACGATAATCGATCCATGGATCTAGAATGAAATCCTGAATCCGGCCGTGTGAATGACGCTCCTTCTGTTCGATCTCCAGTCAGAATGATTGAGAAATAGATCATCATCGAGCTTCAGGGCTTCGGCGTTGGGGTTCAGGTTTTGTTGTAATGCAGCACTTTATTTTACAGCACGGATCCTGTCTCTTAAATCTGGAATTGAAGTGAAAGATAAAAATAAACAATCAGTATTCCAGATGTGAGAAATGGATCCTGATATCCACCGTGTGATGGAATTCTCACAGATACTGCATCAGAAAATACAACAGGAAGAACAAGAGATAATTACTGGACATTCTACTGATTATTATCGCGGAATAATCCCCGACAGAGTGATCAGGACACCGAGACTCAGCGGAGCCGTCTGTAATCACAACAACAACAACCAGCGCACTGCTCATCATCCCACTTATTTCATCATTAATCAATAACGGGACAGAAAATATTGATTTAAAAATCAATATGGATTGATTTTATGTATATATTTTATGATTTTATGTATATATATTATGTTTATATTTATTTATATAATTTTATGGATTCTGCTAAAGACTTATAGTAGTCTGTTACACCTAACAACACTGTGCCATTAAAAACAATATCATAATTGAATCAGAATCAAGTACAACTGGGGCAGTGGCGGCTCAGGTGGTTAAGGCTCTGGCTTACTTATCCAAAGGTCAGGGGTTCAAGTCCCAGTACCACTAAGCTACCACTGTTGGGCCCTTGAGCAAGGCCCTTAACCCTCAAGTGCTCAGCTGTATTAAAAATGTAAGTCACTCTGGATAAGGGTGCCTGCCAAATGCCGTAAATGTAAAATATTTAAATTAGCCATGCATTAAATACAGATAAATCATTCGTTCATTCGCTGAACTGCTTAATCCTATTAGGGTTGCGGGGAAGGGTGGAGCCTATCTCAGCCAACTCTGGGCGAAGGCGGGGAACACCCTGAACCACACACACACAAAACCATTTACACTCACACCATAGCCAATATCCTAATGTAATGTTTTTGGACTCTGGGAGGAAACCAGAGTACCCTGAGGAAACCCACGCTAGCATGGCGAGAACATGCAAACTCCACAAAGACACACCCTCACTGAGACAGGGACTCGAAACCAGAATCTTCTTGCTGGACGTGCTAACCACTACACCACTGTACCAAGAAAACAGTTTTAATAAAAATGTAAAACATCTTTTTTTCATTTATTTTATTTAAATAATATTTATTAGGAATTAATTATTCGCTAAAGGTGAGGGGAACGTTCCGTCTCTGTTAATCGTCGGTTCGTAATTTAAGGTTAAGAAGCAGCTATTTGTGTGTTTTAGTCTCAGCACGTGAGCGACGCTCCATCGAGTGAACCGGCCGCGATCCTGAACTTGGAGTCGGCCGTAAATCAGCACTGATGGGGTCATAAATCAGACGCGATACGAGGCGGAACGTAGAGCCGGGCGGCGATCACAGCTACATTAAAATACGGAGAGAAACTTCACACTGCGTTTAACGTCCCGGATTCTACCTGCTTTATAAAACTCACCAGCTGCAGGAAGCAGGTTTCAGTTTACACCTTCAACAATAACACAACAAATCACACAATTAACCCTTTCAACAATAACACAACAATTCACACAATTAACCCCTTCAACAATAACACAAAAATTCACACAATTAACCCTTTCAACAATAACACAACAATTTACACAATTAACCCTTTCAACAATAACACAACATTTCACATAATCAACCCCTTCAACAATAACACAACAATTCACACAATTAACCCTTTCAA
>JBCNYH010000001.1:65594772-65606937 GCA_039654325.1 Tandanus tandanus
CACCCCCCCCAGATAGATATGTGCAGAGGGAGGGCATGTGTGTGTTTTTTCGATTTTGTGTGTGTGTGTGTGTGTGTGTGTGTGTGTGTGTGTGTTTCATATCCTGAAGATGCGGAGATCTTACCAGGATGTCTTACATATCTCATCTCACTTCTCAAATTTTTCATCTGATTTATCAGAGTAACGTCGGAGGAGACGATGGAATCGATTCGAATACAGAATAAAAGTCTCCTGGTTCCTCAGTGAGCGTCTTCTGATCCACGGCATCCATGTTTAATGCATGAGTTCCTGCGGCGCTGCAGTTAACGAGCTGAAGGTCACACACACGCTGAGCTCTTAGCATCGTAATGTTGAGCGTTCAGAGCACAGCGAGGTGACACCACAGCACCACGATAAATGATGTCACGGGATGCTTTTGTGATCACAGATATCATAAGAACTTTTATAGCTTTTTATTTTAAATAAAATTATTTTCACTCTGATCAGATGATCTAAGGTTGAAATTATGCTTCTACAGAATTATTCATGCATTAATTCGTTTACCGAACCACGTTATCCTTTCAGGGTCGCCGCGAGGCTGGAGTCTGACAGATTTTTGGGCGCGGGTGGGGTACACCCTGAACAGCTCACCAGTCCTTCGCAGGGCAACACACACACAAAACCATTTACACTCACACATAGGGGCAATTTGGAACAGCGCTCTGGTAGGAGAACCCGCTCTGGGACTCGAACCCAGAACCTTCTTGCTGTGAGGCGGATGTGCTACACCACTACCGTGCCTATTATTATTATTATTATTATTATTATTATTATTATTATTATATTTTTGAGTTTATTTAAAATTATTTCCTGTTTTTAATTTAAAATATTTTTCAATATTTTAACCACCTGTATATCAGGACCATAAATATTAAATGTGCTTATACAGGACTGAAGGTCACATGATGCTCTTGGGTTGTTGTTTGTATTCTCAGTGTTTCTCAGTCTGCCCTCGGTCTGTACTTGCTGGGACGCTCACTACTCAGAAGATTAGCAATCGTCTTGAAGCCTCTCCTGGCCCATTTCAAATTCTTTAGAGCTGGCCTTCTGACCCTTACCAGATTGATAATCATCAACAGTTGCTTCTCTGAGGCCATGGTCAATGCCCTTTCTTAGTATGATGTAGACACAAACCTGAGTGTTCCGGAACACTAAACTGCCCAAAGCGCTGCTTTTATACTGTAGAGATCCTCATCGGCGCACGGTGGTGTAATGGTTAGCACATCCGTCTCAGAGCAAGAAGGTCCTGGGTTTGAGTCCCGGACTAGGTGAGGGTGCTTGTATGTGGAATTTGTCATGTTCCTCCCATGCTTGTGTGGGTTTCCTCCTACAGCCCAAAAACATGTACAGTAGGCTAATTGGCTGTTCCAAAATACCCCTAGGTGTGAGTGTGAGTGTGAATGGTTGTGTGTGTGTTGCCCTGTGATGGACTGGTGAGCTGTTTAGGGTGTTCCCCTCCCTCACCCAGAATCGGCTGAGATAGGCTCCAGTCTCCCTGCGACCCTACTAGCATTAACAGTTTGGAAAATGAATGAATGAATGAATTAATTAATTAAATGTATAAGTCTCAGATTATTTATGCTAATAAACACTCAAACTCGTACGTCTTCTATCAGGATAAAATGGTTCTTTCTAATCCGTCACTCCGCGTCACTCACTGAATTGAGGTATTCAGGTAATAAATGGAACATTTAGAACGTTCTGAACGGTCTGTTAAAGACTCGGACAGGCGCTCACGAACGCTGCTGCTGCCGCCGCCATCGGAATCCATTTGTG
Organism: Tandanus tandanus; assembly: GCA_039654325.1. Lineage (NCBI taxonomy): Eukaryota > Metazoa > Chordata > Actinopteri > Siluriformes > Plotosidae > Tandanus > Tandanus tandanus. The sequence goes on from JBCNYH010000001.1 coordinate 65,596,588, forward strand.
GCGAGACTTCCTGTCTTCTTCGCTTGTTTACTGCATGGCCGAGTTTGGGATGGGTAGCGTGTACCAGTCTGCTCTTTACTTCGTTGTATTCAGTGTTCGCGCAGGAGGAGCGTTATCAGTAATAAAGTGCGAGCTGCTGCGAGCTAGGAGCGAGCGCTGTGATGTCACTGCTCCACGCTTCACTGAACTAATTACTGTAGAAAAGGAGGGAAAATGTCGTCCATGGTGAATCCTCAGGTGTGAACTGTCTTCTGTCTGGCTCTGAACATCATGTGAAAGTTTGACAAAAGGGATTGTGCTAGGTTTCACTGGGAACAAAGTACTGGCGCCTTAGTGGTGTTCGGGTTTTTTCTTTTTTCTAATCACATGGCAGGAATCCATCTGCTTTAAACTTTCTTGTTCGGTTAATTACTCAGCTACGGCGCTCGTATTCACCCACTGCAGAGATTTAAGCTTGATAACTCTGAAATATCCAGCACTGAAATATGCAACATTCTGCATTTATTATTTATAATTAATGTTTTGGGAAATAAAAACAAATGTTGAGCTAGCGCCTGTGATCGCTAATGACATGTCCAAGTCCGGGATGAGCCGAGACAAATCCAGGCTGAATAGAAGCAAGAGTTGAGTTGTGTATCCCTCCAGAAATTTGGCTGTTTTTAGAAGGATTTTTATCAACTTTGGCACAAAATGAAGAATATATTCATGTCAGAATGGCCGAGTGGTCGAATCTCTTCCAGCGAACTGAAGCTTCTGGTCTCCCTGTGGACGCGTGGGTTCAAATCCCACTTCTGAGAGTTGTTTGTGTTTAGGGACAGTGGTTATGATTCTGGGTTACTGATTAGAAGACCCAGTATCACCAATTTGACACCGTTGGGCCCTTGAGCAAGGTCCTTAACCCTTAACTGCTCCAAGGGTGCCTTGTCATGACGTTGATCCTTTGCTGGCCCCAATTTCCTAACAAGCTGAGATAAAGAAAAGAACCTGACCGTGCTGCAGTGTTCCTGGGATACATAAAGGTTTCTTCTTCATATTTAGCGAGTAACCCAGGGTCCACGAGACCAGTCCACGACACCAGTCCACGAGTCCAGTCCATGACACCAGTCCACAAGTCCAGTCCACAGCACCAGTTCACGACACCAGTTCATAACACCAGTCCACAGCACCAGTCTACGACACCAGTTCATAACACCAGTCCACAGCACCAGTCCACGACACTAGTTCATAACACCAGTTCACAGCACCAGTTCACGACACCAGTTCACGACACCAGTTCATAACACCAGTCCACGACACCAGTTCATGACACCAGTTCATAACACCAGTCCACAGCACCAGTCCACGACACCAGTCCACGACACCAGTCCACGACACCAGTTCATAACACCAGTCTTAAAACATCACATCAGTCGTCTCTCTCTTAACATAAACTTGGGTGAAGATTTGAAGTATGAAAACCAGCACAGTTACGTTTTCTGCGCAGTGCAGTTTTATCTTTTAATATTTTGGGATTTCTTCGATTCCTGTATTCCTATGTGGGGGCTGGGGGGATATCTCAGGCTTTCAACTTGGTGGAGGTCTGCGCTCGCTGAGTGTCAGAACGTCAGAAGGTGAATGTTTTGGCGGCACTGTTGCAATCTCTGCCGTTTTTTTATTTTGTTTGTTAGTTTGTTTGAGAACAGAGTCCTGACCACACCCATGCACAGATTTTCACTAAACTAGGTGGGGACACTAACCTATCAGAGTCCCAGGACTGATTTGATTTTGGAATGTCTAGGTCAAAGGTTAAGGTCAGAGCAAGGTCAGAAAATGTTTGAGGTAGAGCACTTATAACTTTGGAGTGAGTGCCTATAGTCATGTCGTTACTACAGAACATTAATAGGAAACCATATATGGACTTCCACATCAGACAGTTAACTTTGACCTTGAGTGACCTTGAAAGGTTAATTATGAGTAAACCTGTGTGTTGTAGCTGTGCTATCATCCTCACTACTGTTATTAAAAATAATAATAAACACCCTCTTTTCCTGTCGATCAGAATCAGAAACTGTTTGTAAAAAATCTATTTAAAAACATTATAATGCAGTAAATGTTAATAAAGTCAGTCTTATGACAGTCATGTGACAGCTGACGCCCTTGACGGTTGCTGTAAAGTGTTTATCATTTAATAAAATCTCAAATCACTACAAACTTGTTGACAGTCTTTAATTTTTTAATTGCGTAATAAATAACCATCCTGATGATTGCGTTTCTCGGTTCTCGGGCCCGTAATTCCGGATGCGTTTAACAATAAGAGATAATGAGATGCATCGTTCAAACCAGACGCAATTAACGCTCTGCAGCAGCCGACTGACTTCACCGTGCTATAAAATATTATTCCGCGATCCCGTTCAGTGCAGGCGTGAAGTGTGAAATAACGCACGTTACAGTGCACGTCTCTACACTTGCATTAAGGCGGCGCCTGGGATTCGGTGGGATTCGTTTTTATCTGATTATTTATTGTATATGTTTCAGCTCGCTGGTTTTCATAAAACTTTTCAGACTTCAGGATTTTTTTTTTTTAACTTTCAAATATTTTCAGGTGAAATCTTTCATCCGCCGACATTTAGTGTTTATTCAAGTGGAAAATAAAATGCAGCCTTTTTAACCCGCTGCACGATCCGCGTCCAAAATAGAAAAAAGATGAATTCTCTCTCATTTTCTGTCTGAGTGTGAAAAATAAACTGATATCAGAGAAGCTCAGAGTCACAACCTGAACCGCGGAGTCAGATAAGTTCCAAAGTGGCTTCAATATTCCCTCGTTTTCTCTCTCTCTGTCTCTCTCGCTCTCTCTGACTCTTTCTGTCCATCTGTTTGTCTCTCTGTCTTTGTCTTTTTATCAGTCTTTTTTTGTCTCTCTCTGGCTGTTATTCTCTCTCTCTCTTTCCCTGTCTCTTTCTTCCTCTCTGTCTGTCCCTATTTTTCTTTGTCTCTCTCTTTTCCTCTCTATATGTCCGTCTGTCTCTTTTTCTTTCTGTCTGTTTGTCTTTTCCTCAATCTCTCTCTCTCAATCTCTCTCTCTCTATTTGTTTGTTTCTCTGTCTGTCTCTTTGTCTGCTCATGTTTCAGTCTCTCGCTTTCTCTCTCTCTCTCTCTCTCTCTCTCTCTCTCTCTCTGTGTAAACAGATATGAAGGGATTATTTTTACGTTTCTCATTGCAGCCTTTTCTTTTCCATGAATCCCATTTCAGTCCTTTTATCATTCGTCATTATCGCTCTTTTCCTCTGCGTGCTGAGCATTGAGTCAACATTGCATCTGTTTTTTTTTTTGCTCTTTTATTTTCCAGAATGTTCTTCATATTATAGCGCTGGCACTGGATCCAATGCTTTGGATAAGTATTCCGCCATATGACCTTGAGAAAAATAATGAAGTACATTATAGAAATTCTCGTTACGGTACCGGAGAGCACAAATTAATACTTCAACATTTATAAGAACATTTACTGTGGTATTATTATTATTATTAATAATAATAATAATAATGATAATAATAATAATAATAATAATAATAAATTAATCAGCCAATTACATGTATTTATTAATTTAATTAATTAATTATTTATTTATTAAAATTATTTATTTCACATTTCACATATATAGAAATTTCACATCATTTAATTTTTTTAGATCAAAATAAATAAAAAGTTTCCTGCCGAGCATCCACACTTGAGGCACTGAATTATTTGCTGTGTGTTTGAGACACAGTCGAGGCTTATGATCATCCCAAATACATCTGATCTTCACTTTTAAATACAATCCACAAATTACATGAAAATATATCAGCATCCACCCTGCAGAAACGTGCATGTTATTCGTTAGCTAGCTGAGTGAAGTAGACTCCCTAGCCAGAATGAAAATAAGCTTTTGTAAACTTCTGAAAATAAAATTCTTCTTTTGAACTGATGTGAATGTACACTGGAATGTACTGGGAAGGCTTTTTATATTGATAACTATATATAGTTAACATTAGCTGTGTCGCTAGCTAAGGCATTGAAACCAAAGCAGCATTTAGCAATGTTAGCATGGGAGCTAGCATTACCATTATTTATATATTATTGAAAATGAAGGTGATGCTCTGTGATTTTATTTTCCTTTGAATTTCAGACAGATGGGGGGGGGGGGGGGTAATTCCATCAGAATATCACAACTGTAAATAATTTTGCAGACCGTGTTGATTTTCACTGTATCGTGTTTCGTATGTCGTATTTAATGCAGGTCGTGTTTGTAAATGAAGCTCACGGCGACGTTCCATCAGCAGTCTGACGCGTGAACCGCATTCCGATGTTCCTGCGAGGATAAGATTTTATTTGTGCGCTCAACAGATATGGATTTATTTCTCTCCTGTGTTTCTGGGCTTTTCTGTGGTGTTGAATATTTAATGCTGGAAGTCTGTTTGGTGAAGTTGCTGCAGTTTTCTGCTGTTGGCACGATTCTGAGCCGAGAAACCGAGAAGCTCCTTCGCTTTCTCACGTATTACTGAACTCGGAAAAAACCTTTCAGACTCTCACACGACTTTCTCTTTACCTAAATATTTAATATTTGTATGAATGTTAATGTTCTCCAGCAGAGTAAAGTCTTGAACAAACCGAAAATGTGTGTGTGTGTGTTACTATAACATCAGTGTTTTATTCCCCTTACACCATAGTGATTTTTATCACACAGTTCATTTGAATATTTGATTCTGATTGGTCGATATAGTAATTAGCAGATAATGTGAGGGATATAATCATCAGTATGTCCGTCTGTCCGTAATTATTTTCGATTCCTGCCCAGAACGCGGAAAGCGTCTCAGATTCCTTGATTAAACTTGACAGGTATTTTAATTACAGAGCGCAGTTTCATATTATGGGATTTCTATATTTTAAATTTTTGTTTCCATGGAAACCATTTTAACGCCTTAAAACACAGGTGGTGTTCATTTGCAGGCCAGAACTCAAAAATCATTTGTGTGGGGGAGGGGTGGGGTGGGTTTTCTTCATCTGTATGGCCGTCAATCATCGTTGTTCGTTCCCAGTCTCCCGATCAATACATGGCGAGAACGTAGCACAGCGTGATCGTTTGATCCGTCTTGTTGTCCGTCGTTAAAGAGGAAAGAACCCTCGGGATGGGGCTGCCTGATCCCGACATTACAGACTGAGTTTATTCCGAAAGTTCCGGGTGATGGAATAAACGCAGCCTGTTGGCCTCCGTCAACAAAACAAAGGAGCTTCGAGTCGACTACATTATTACAAAATTCAATCAAGTGGTCACTCGAGACGCCTTCCAGACGCCTTCCAGACGCATAAAAATGTCAGGTTCAGACTCCATCCATCTCCGCCGTCTACGGGTAATCAGATTAGCTGAGATGGATGTTAATATCGGATCTGAACCTGGACTGAGTTTACAGATAAAACTTTTTATTTCCCTTGTTATAAAAAAAAAAAAAGATGAAATCCTTTCGAATAATTAAAATCTTATGTTTTTGGGAAAAATGTAGATAATTTTAATATTCCAGTTGCAGAAATATAGATTTACTTTTTGCATAAATATTTAAATAAATAATGAATATTTGTTAATAACCCACAATCAACACACTTAATATTCCAGAATACGAACCTCTTCCTCGTGTTACTTCAGTTATAAATATATTTATACAGTTTTCCAATATGGTGTCCTGGGTTGCCAGGTCCTCGTCACAGTTACTACGTTCTCATCTCTCATCCTTCCCGACCCGCGTATCGGCTGCTTTAATCCTGTAAATCACACGATTCTAATTGCGATTCTTGCTGATGGAAGCATCCGGAGCTTCACTCGGACTCGTTTATCATCGTATCCACAGCATCGATCTCCAGATCTCAGGATGCTTCCTGGAGGGATTCGGTTTCACCTCACAGCCTCCATGCAGGAGGAGTTCCTCAACTCTCAGCTCTGGGACCGTTCTTGTTCTCGAATATAACACACAAATAATTCATTGCACACGCCTTTAACCTTCCTGTTCTTCTGTCCACGTCCTGAGTTTATCACACTGACCTTTTGACCTCTAAAGATCCGAGATAATAATACATCAGAGCCTCAGCACGCTCACTTTCTCTCAACGCATTCCTACGCTGAAAAGTCATAACAGCGTCGGGATTCGTCCTCTCCCTCTGGAGATATTCATTATTCACAAATTTAAGCGGATTGTTACGTGACGGAGTTTCATCTCTCTACTCACAGTTAGCGTGCTTTTCCAGCGTTAGTGCATACTAATCCTGTACGTATGATGGTAGGAAAGCGTCGCTACGGCTGAATTTAAGTTGAATCTTGTTTCGAAGTCCTCAGACTGTTCAAAGCAGCGAAAGGTGGTGGCACTTCGAAATGCGTATATGATTAAATATTTGTCATGCTGCTACACTGAACTTAACTGGCTTTTTTTTTGTGCTTCACAAACTCGTCGAGCAATTCATCCACATCTGGCTTTAACAAGCTTTACTTCAGAGCCCAGCAGTGATGGCGTGTTTGCTTTTCTTTGGCTCTTTTACATCCAAGGCAGAACGACGGTTCTCCTGTCTTTCTCTCTTATGTAGTTTTTATTTCACCGACACGCATCATGTGTCTGCAGTCTGGGACAGAACTGAGCGCTCATTATAATCATTATAACTTCAGCGGAATTCCTAAAGGACATTATTTTAAAATTCTTTTTATGTAAATTTTCATTACGCGCACGGTGGCACAGTGGTTAGCATGTCCGCCTCACAGCAAGAAGGTCCTGGGTTCAGTTCCCTGAACACACCCTGCCTGTGCACATGGATTGCGCGTGAATGCTAGGAAGACATATTGCAAAAATTAGCGAGCTAGTCGGGACTGCTAACGCTCGCCATGTTCTTTGTTTACATTCATTATGATAATGTTGGATGTTAAATGATATGCGAACGATCTGACGAGCTATGCTCCTCCCCCTCTCAGTCGCTCTCTCTCTCTCTCTCTCTCATGAGCTCGTTCTCCAGCAGGAGTCAGGCAGTGCGCGTTCAGGTGCTTTAGTAGAAAGGGGAGGGGTTTTTCGGGTTGAATATTTTCAAACTCTTCCTACTCTTTTTAAAAGTACTCCTCCGAGCTTTAATGAAGCGTGTTTCAGCTACAACATGCTCGATTTTATTTTTTTTAAGTAAACAGATGTTTAACGAGCTGTTGTAGTCAGTAATGAAGCAAAATGTCACAGTTACAGGAGCTCGACTTTAAGTCCAGATGGCCACGTAATCACAAGCGCCCAAGATCACACCGTAACACAAAACCTACACAATCTGTTTCAGGGTCTTCTGGGAAATCAGACTTTCCCGCGCTTCGCTGAACATTTTGCTTTAATCTACATTTACATTAAATCAGTCTCTCAGTTCCGGGTGGGAGGAGTCTCCAGAGATCACTGATATACAGTTTAAAAACTTCCTGAAACTAACAGCACGAGTGGTTTATTCCTCTTACACCACAGAAACTTACCCACAATCACTCTCTCTATCACTCATTCACCAAACCGCTTAATCCAGCTATGCTCGCGGGGAGGCTGGTGCGAAAGCGGAGGACAATCTGTCTATTGCAGGGCCAACACACACTCACACACAACCATTCACACTCTCACTCACACTCACACCTAGGGGCAATTTGGAACAGCCAGTTAGCCTACTGTGCATGTCTTTGGACTGTGGGAGAAAACCAGAGTACCCGGAGGAACCCACGAAAGCATGGAGAGAACATGAAAACAACCTCGCCGAGCCCGGGACTCGAACCCAGGACCTTCTGGGCCACTGTAGGTGGAGTTTGCATGTTCTACGTGTGATTGCGGGGGTTTCCTCTGGCGAACTGTTCAGGCTGTACACCTCCTTCTCATAGAGTCAGCTGAGATAGGCTCCAGCCTGCCCACAACCCCTAGTATGATTAAGTGGTTCAGCGAATCAGTGAATAGATATTCATTAGCAGTAGATTATACACTGTAAACACGCTGTTACCATAGAAACAGGAAGGCGGAGCTTTGAATAAGTAACACTATATTAAATTCCGGAGACGATCCGGGTAAAATTCTGGATCCTGGAATTTTCAAGGATTCTTTAACATGGTGAGATGGGATGATTGTTTTTGACATTTTGTTGGGATAGGGAATTGTATGGTGCTTGGTGGGGGTTTGCGCTCTCCGGGTGCTCTTATTGTATATTAATTTGTATATTTAATAAGAAACAACAAACCAAAACCTGTGATATGAACCTGGAGGGTTATAAGGTGATGAATCTTACATATGGTTTCATCCCTTCTGTTAATAAAACCAAAATAAATAATAAATTATCGTCTGTGTGTGACGGCGTTCTGCGGTTGCAGTTTGGCGCTGGAATAAATGGATGCTCACTGCAAGCTGCTCTGTAATGTAGGTCAGAGTCGTGTGTGTTTGTGTGTGTGTGTGTGTGTGTGTGAAGAAAGAGAGCACAGTGATCAGTCGCGGCGCTCTGATGTCATGTGGGTGTCATATTCCCAGATCCGTCTCTTCATCTTCACTCGGCTCGCAGCCTTCAGCTCCATCAGCGTCCGCTTCTTTTCCCATCACTCCCACTGACAGAAATCTGACTCTTCAGAAGGTGTTGGTTAATTTTCTGTAACGGCGGCTCTGACAGTAGTGCAGCTGCACATCACAGATTTTTTTTTTTTTGAATTTGCTGGTTTAAATACAACATCGTTTCTATGGAAACAGAACCTCGATCACAGTTACGTGTGCAGCGACGCCCCGGTGATGATAAACAGATGTTTGTGTAACGTTAATGAGGTTTCTGTAGGTTGAAGTGTGTTTATGTGAGATGTATGGAAGGAGTCTCCAGTGTCAGCACTTTGTAGCAATCAGAGATGAAACAGGGGCTCAGGGCGACTTCAGGGAAAAATAATTTGAACCGTTAATGATGGAGTGACACGGTGGTGTAGCGGTTACTAGGTCCGCCTCACAGAAGAAGGTCCTGGGTCTGAGTCCCGGGCTCGGCGAAGGTGTTTCTGTGTGGAGTTGTCACACAGGTTTCTTCTGGGTACTCCGGTTTCCTTCCTCAGTCCAGAGACATGCACATTCTGCTACCTGGCTGTTCCAAATTGCCCCTGGATGTGAGAGTGAGTGTAAATGGTTGTGTGTGTGTGTGTCTTGTCCCTGTGATGGACTGGCGAGCTGTTCAGGATGTACCTCTCCTTTGCCCGGAGTGGTATGAGATAGGCTCCGCCCTCCCCGTGATCCTCTAGTAGGATTAAATGATTCGGAAAACGAATGAATGAACATAATTTCTTTCGGTTGTTCCTGATGGATTTTATTATATTTCTCAGAGATTTAAAGTATAAACGTTTGTATTTTTAATTTTCAGATTGATCGCTACGCTCAGAACGACCTGAAAAAAGGCCTGCAGCTGTTCGGGACTGAGGGAAACATCGGCCTGACCAACGCCTGGAGCATCGTCCAGACCGACGTAAGCAATCTGAAACACCGTGCTCTTACAATAACTACAACCACGTTCTGACCACGTTCTGACCACGTTCTGATCACGTTCTGCTCACGTTCTGACCACGTTCTGCTCACGTTCTGACCACGTTCTGATCATGTTCTGCTCACGTTCTGCTCACGTTCTGATCATGTTCTGATCACGACTCAGCTAACGTTAAATTTGAATCTAAAAATGATAATTAAACGAGTTATGAATTTTAAATAAATGGTTGTGATGTTTTTAATAAAGCTCCTCAAATCTATAAAACTAGAATATTTATTTAAATTTAAACATTATTAATATTAAATAAAATAAAAACAAGTTACTTTAAAGAAAACCCAAATTAAAAAGTTGTTTAATATAAAGACTGAATTATGACTTGGAGGAAAAGTTGGTCTCCACTATAGCTTTATTCGAACAGAATCAGCGGCGGAGTGAAACAGCGGAGGGTTTAATCCTTAATATTTCATTGAAATTGTTTATTCGATGCTCTTTAATATCTGCAGCACATGAATCTTTTAGTTAATGGGGCTCTAACGCGTCTCCTAAACGAGTTAAACAAGCCGAACTGTCACCTGTAAATTAAAGAAATCTGGGAAAAAGAAATGAAAAAAAATCCTTCTGTTCTTCATCCAGCAGCATCGCGGGATGAACTTTGATCAGGTTTAGTGCTGGAGCAGATGTCGAGCGTCGACGTGTACAGACTGCACAGGAGCACTTGTTCAACCTAATGACCTGTCAGGAACGAATTCACCGTAAAATTGATAGCACATTAACGGGGGGGGGGGGGGGGGGGGGGAGGGGGAGGGTAAGCGGAAGAGGGGGTGGGGGGGGAGGGGGGGAGGGGGGGGGTGGGAGAG
>JBCNYH010000001.1:65625845-65643579 GCA_039654325.1 Tandanus tandanus
TGATGTAACGCATTGGGAGGGTTTGGGTCATGATGTAACGCATTGGGAGGGTTTGGGTCATGATGTAACGCATTGGGGAGGGTTTGGGTCATGATGTAACGCATTGGGGAGGGTTTGAGTCATGATGTAACGCATTGGGGAGGGTTTGGGTCATGATGTAACGCATTGGGGAGGGTTTGGGTCATGATGTAACGCATTGGGGAGGGTTTGGGTCATGATGTAACGCATTGGGAGGGTTTGGGTCATGATGTAACGCATTGGGAGGGTTTGGTTCATGGTGTAACGCATTGAGAGGGTTTGGGTCATGGTGTAAGGCATTGGAAGGGTTTGGGTCATGATGTAACGCATTGGGAGGATCTTGGGTCATGATGTAACGCATTGGGAGGGTTTGGGTCATGATGTAACGCATTGTGAGGGTTTGGGTCATGGTGTAACGCATTGTGAGGGTTTGGGTCATGGTGTAATGCATTGGGAGGGTTTTGTTATGGATTACTGGGTGCGCTTTAGGCTGGATGATGTCAGTACACTTATAAAACTAAAATCCTTCTGTTTTCCTAAAACCGTTTGAGAGATGATGATTCCTGTCACGTCCTGCTGCCGCTTTTACTTGAGAAGCGAACGTGAGATTTAAATGTAAGTTCCTTTATTCACAGCTTTGAGTCGACGTCGTGCACCTCTAAAGAAAACCATTACAGAAACGTTAGGGCCCTCTGCAGGTTAAGGAAAAAACACCACCACATTCTGAAGCGCATCAGCGGCTACACGTGCACTGTTACTGTCATTCTAATATAAAAATTAAACAGTGTGGTGTTCTTTCAACCCTCTGATACCGGAGACTCCTTCCACAAACCTCTTAACATACCACACAGTTCTGGCGTGGGGTTGCTGTGCTGTTCACACCCCTAATCATATGACTCTTAGTCGCCTACCGGTCAAACAGATCCACAGGCGATGCACTAGCGCTGGCTCTGCACACTGCTCTCTCACACCTGGACCACAAGAACCCTTATGTGCAGACGCTGTTTATTGACTACAGCTCTGCTTTCACACCATAATTCCATCCAGGCTTGTCATGAAGCTCCGGGATCTACGCATCAGTGTCTCCTTATGTTACTGGATCCTGGACTTACTGTCGGCCAGACGGCAGGTGGTGCGGATCGGTGGTGTGACTTCCCCCACACTAACGCTCAGCACCGGTGCCCCCCAGGGATGTGTGCTGAGCCCCCTGCTGTACACCCTGTTCACCTACGACTGTACGGCCACACACAGTTCCAACACGTAGCAAATTTGCAGACGACACCACCATCATCGGTTGCATTTCAGACGGAGACGAGTCTGCTTACAGAGCAGAGGTGAGAGCCCTGACATCATGGCACCGGGACAACAACCTGCTGCTTAACGTCAGCAAGACCAAGGAGCTCATCGTGAACTACAGGAGACTGCAGGGTGGAGGGTGCACCACTATCCACGTCAAAGGGACGGAGGTGGAGAGAGTCAGTTGCTTCAGGTTCCTGGGGATCAACATCACTGAGGATCTGAGCTGGTCACATCACGTGGGTGTGATCACAAACGCAGCGAGACAGCGGCTCTTCTTTCTTCGGTGGCTGAGGTTTGGCATGGACTCCAGAATATTCACCTTCTACCGATGCACCATCGAGAGTATTCTGTCTGGCTGCATCACGACCCGGTACGGCAGCTGAAATACTCTGGATCGCAAAGTTCTACAGAGGGTGGTCCGATCAGCACAACGCATCACCAGGACTGAACTGCCAGCCATCAAGGACCTCTACACTCAGCGCTGTAGGAGGAAGTCCCAGCGGATCCTCTCTGATCCCAGCCACCCCAGCCACACAGTCTTCACGCTCCTGCTGTCGGCCAGACGGTACAGGAGCATCCGGACTCACACCAGCAGATTCAGGGAGAGTTTTTACCCACAATTCATCAGGCTACTGAACTGCTGAAATACCGGACAGTCTGCACACTCATTGTACACACACACACACACACACACACATATATATTCACATTCTTTAGTTTATATATATTTATATATTCCTTTTACTTGTATAGTTCTTATTTTTATTATATATTTTAACTAAATGTTAATTTTATGTGCAATATCTGTTTCTTAAGTGCAGTATTGAGGGGCTCTGGGTCTGAGAATTTCACTGCCGGTAGTGATGTTTCATTGTTACCTGTATATGACAAATAAACTTGAAACAATAACAAAAATAAAGTTACTATAGAAACGATAACGAATCTGAACGAGCGTGTTAATATAAAACGGAGATTTTTATTTATTTATTTCAAAACAGCATCATTTATGGAAATGTAATTAATTCACACCTCTGGACCAATCAGAACTGTGCACCTTTTTATGAGTATTCCTTACAGAAACCTATTATTATTATTATTGTGGATTTCCAGTGATGGTAAAACGAAAAGAAAGTGCAGAAACGTAACTATAGCAAGCTTTATTAAAATTAAAGAACACAAAGATCACTAATAAAAGTCTAAATCATGTGATCAGCATCCTTCTGGGGTTTCTCTCTGCCCTGATAAAGAGGCGTGATGACAGTTCAACAACTGAATTGCTCATCCCTCATTCTTTATGCACACACACACACACACACACACACACACACACAAATTCATCATAACTCTACGCAAACTTAGAACAAGATGCTCAGAAATGAAGAATGAGCTGGAACTTAGGCATGAAACACCAACACACACACACACACACACACACACACACACACACACACACACACACACCTGTATGGTTTATTTATATCTATGTACAGAGCGTTGTGTAGGACAGTGCTGTTAGTGGATCCTGGTGAGCTCCTCCACAATCTTAATCACTTCATCCACCGTCGCCTCTCGCTTCATCCCGCTGCCGTCATCGATCTGAACACACACACACAATCAATCCAACACCACATACACACACTCGCCCCGACAGTGTCATAGAGTTAATAATACCTGAAGTGTGCTGACCACTTCCTGCATTTTGGCTCGTCCCAGATCCAAGAAGCTTTCGATCAGATCCCCGTCGATGAAACCCGTGGCCTGCTCCGTCTTCCTTTCCGTATTGAAGGATCTCCAGGTGCGCAAAGTTAAGGGATTTATTCTTTACTTAAATAACTGACTTACAAACTCTTCTTTTTATCTCATGACACAATCACTGAACAACACAAGCACACGTTAAGCCTGCTGACGTCACCTGAACACGTGTGAATGTTAACGTCAGTGGGTTTAAGAGGATATAAGTTGTGCTCGATCTTTCCCACGCTCTTAATGACCTTGTTGAGTCGATTCTGTAAGTCCATCAGTAAACTGTACCATCCCTCTGACAGTGATGTCACCAGCCCTGATATATATACACACACACACACACACACACACACACACACCAGCAGTTTAAACAGCCTCAAGGTCTCCTCCTGGATTATTTAAATGAACTTCTCGTTTTATTTACAAATTCACATCAGTTGCTTTTACAATAAACACAAGCATTAAAGGTAGTGTGTATGAATTAGCGGCATCTAGTGGCGAGTTTCCTCACTGCAACCAAATAAAATTTAATTCCTGTCCCCGCCCCTTCAAAGCCTGTATGGTTCTGTGCTACTGAAGAAACATGGCGGTGCAAGATGGCGGCCTCCATGAGAGGGGACCTGCCCCCACGCAGATATAAACAAATTATTCTACGGTCATGAAAACTCAACAACTTATTCTTTTGAACGATTCTAAATTATTAAAAAAAACGTATTAATGAAAGCTTATGGACCCTCTAAAATGTCACGCACTGTCCCTTTAAAACTAGTTTTAAACACTTTCTTACTTAAAAAAATCCTTATAAGGAAAAAAGAAACAATTCTATAATTCATTTCCTTTTTTCCCCCTGAACACTCTACCACCACTCGAGACTGCTGCATGGGATTATGGGATACCTGCTTTTGTTGTGTTCAGGTTTAATCAGAGCGCTGAACTGCACAGTTTATAGGAATTCAGTGAATTAAAGGGTTTTTTGTTCTGTACCGATCATTCCGTTAACGGTCCCGAACAGCACAGAACCCTGTGTAGGGGTGGAGCTCTCTCCGAGGTTCTGCAGCACAAGGGAACCGTGACAGAACACGTTAACAAATTCACCCAGGTGGAACACGCCCACTTCCTGTAAATGCTGACGCTCCTCATCAGTGGTGGCAGCGCTGAGAGAGAGAGAGAGAGAGAGAGATCCGTGTTAATGGAATGTGTAGTAGTAATAACAACACCAACACTGCTCCGCCCCACCCCATGATGCCCCGCCCCATCACGACTCAGCGCTCTGTGCAAGTGTACTGGTGTGTAACGCCTCATTACCGCGTGGAGAGCTGGGACCCTGTACCTGTCTTTCTGACACACGAAAAGGTTAAAGGCGTTCTCCGCTCCGAGGAAATTATCATCATCTAAAATCTCCACTGCGCTCATCCAGTTCGGGTTAAAATCCCGCGCAATCTGAGGAACCAGCAGGTGGAGAACAAACAAACAAACAAGGGTTATAAACTAAAAACAAACAACTTTTTGTATCAGAGAGAGAGAGAGAGAGAGAGAGAGATGTGCATGTATGTGCGCGAATGGAAAAGTCATATGTGTAGCTCGAGTGTGTGTGAGTGTGACTGCAAGAGAGAGAGTCGAATGTGCGCGAGAGAAAATGTCGAGTGTGAGTGCAGTGGTCAAGTGTGTGTGTGAGAAAGTCGAGAGTGTGTGAGTGTGAGAGAGAAAGTCGAGAGTGTGTGAGTGTGAGAGAGAAAGTCGAGAGTGCGTGTGCGTGAGAGAGAAAGTCGAGAGTGCGTGTGCATGAGAGAGAAAGTCGAGAGTGCGTGTGCATGAGAGAGAAAGTCGAGAGTGCGTGTGCATGAGAGAGAAAGTCGAGTGTTGGTGCGAGTGCGAGAAAGTCAAGTGTGTATGCAAGAGAGAGTCCGGAGTGTGTGAGTGTGTATGAGAGATAGACAAAGTTGAGAATGTGTGGGAGTGCGACAGAGAATCGAGAGCGTGCGTGCTTGTGTGTGTGCGCATGAGAGAAAGAGAGGTGTGTGTGCATGCATGTATAAATCATGTGATCCTCCTGATGGTTTAAAATGAGTCTGGAGTTGAACTTTGACCTCCTCGAAGTTTCCCTCCATGGGTTTGTAGGCGAGCAGCAGCACCGAGCGCATCAGATCCCCAACCAGGATAAAATCTCCTTTAGTCTTCAGATACAGAGCCATGATGTTATTGTAGTGATTACACTCCGTCCTCAGCTCTTTCTCTGCTGTCCACTCATACAGACGCACCTACACACACACACACACACACACACATCAGTACCAGTAAACAAACACATCCGATCGGTGAGTGTGTGGAAGCGAGTGTCTCACCGTGCTGTTGATGCTGGCCAGCAATTTGCCGTTGAATTCGACGATGGAGTAAACGGCACCTTTCACCTCCTTCTCCGCGACCGTCTGCAGTTTACCTGCGCAGACGAAAAAATAAACAAACATTAACCTACAAAAAAGAAAGGAAAGAAGGAATTAAAATTAAACATGGCCGACACTCATTACCGTCTGTGTAATGGAAGACAATGATGCGACCCTGTTTAGGCTCCGCCTCCTCAGGGTAAACCATGGCGGTCCCGACGATGAAGTAGACGGCGGGATCTTTGCCCAGTTTACAGGAAACCAGGCTCAGAGCGTACTCGCTGGGCAGGAACTGATGAGCATGAAGCACTGAGACGACAGCAGAGAGATCATTGAATGACGTCGGAGGAAGCGTGCACCCAACTCCGCGTTTCAAATTTAACCCCGAGAACACAATACCTTCAAAAGTGTGCTGATCCACCACGAGCAGGCTGTGCACCTCCACCTCCTCCCCGAACGAGGTCTCGTGAGGGGAGGTGCTGCTGGGGAACAGTTTACTGGAGCTCACGCTGCTGGAGAGAGCCTGAAGACAGGAAGTAACATCTCTCACACAACCGCTTGCCTTCGATTTAAAACGCGAGCGTAAACATCAGGAGGGGAGAGCACAACGTACCTGAGTGCTGGCGCTGGGGCGGACGGGAGCCGTGGTACCGTTAACGTCCTGCATCTCCACTCGACTGGAGAGAACGCCGAAACACTGGGACACTTCCTGATAACAAATCCTCCTGAAAGAGAGAGAGAGAGAGAGAGAGAAGGAAGAGAGTGTGTGAGAGAGAGTATCAGAGACAGTGATACACAGACAAAAGACATACCGAAGGAAATATAAATGGATGGATAGACAGAAAGATACGTAAACAGAGAGACAGACAGAGATAAATTGATAAACATACAGAAAGAGGGACAAACAGATACATAGACCGAGAAACAGACAAAGACAGACAGATGTATAGCCAGACAGAGAGAGAAACAGACAGACATATGGATACACAGAGAGACAGACAGATAAAGAGACTCACTTGGGCGACTCATATAGAGGAACGGTGCGGATGTGGAGTTTCTGGATTTCGTCAATGGTGCCGATGGTCAGAGTGCTGTTATTGGCCAAAGCCAAACTAATAAACAAACAAACAACCAGAATTCCCGTAAACACCAAGATCAGATCCTAAACATCCCCTCGCTTCAGAATCTAATAATAATTTACTCTTCTTCACTGGTAAAGTATAAATTGAATACTGATGGGATATTAATGTTACACGACATAATGTTCTACCCCCCATTCACACCCACCCCACGCCCCCCTCCCACCTGTCGGGGTAGCCCTCGGAGTTGAGGGGACACATGTAGTTGACCTCTTTGAGGTTGACGTTGGAGAAGACGAGTTTGTGGTTGCTGGAGTAGATGACGGTGGGTCTGTCTGAGCACGCAAACACGTTGGAGGTGGAAAGAGAGCGAAAGGTCCGGAGTACCGTGGGCTGAGTTCCCAGAGTCACCTTCTTCCGCTCGGTTAGAGTGCCTACACACGCACACACACACACACACTTTACTGTGGTTCTGGGTGAGATGATAAGTGGCGACACCGTATGAACTGTATATAAATGACTGACCCGCCTCCAAGTCCAGACCGAAGTAGAAGAGCGCGCCGTCTCCCAGAGCACACAGCAAATAATGACTGCCCTCAAACGTCGTCATCAGGATCGAACGAGGGATAATCTCTGAGAGAGAGAGAGAGGATACATAGCAAGAGAAAAACAAAAGTAAATGTGTGAGAGACATACGGAGGGCATGTGAGAGAGTGAGAAAGCAAGAGATGGAGCAAGAAAGAGAGAAGAAAGAAAGAAAAAGCAACAGAGAAAGAAAGTGAGTGAGAGTGACAGACAGCAAAGAGAGAGGGAGACAGAAAGAAGGAGATAGTAGGAGAGAGGAGTGAGAGACACAGGAGAGAGAGACAAAAAGTAGAATAAATAGATAGAGGGAGAGAGAAAAAGGAGAAAGTGAGAGACACATAGGAGAGTGAAGTGAGAGAGTGTAAGAGAGTGAGAGAGAGTGTGTGTGTGTGTGAGAGAGCCTGAGGTGCCGCATCAATAAATCTCAGCTGTACCAATAGTTTTGACACTCTGACCTCTCTCACTGAACCCTGAGTGTACAGAGCGGATATTCCACACGCCGTCACACCCAGCGGCTGAAACAGTTTAACCCACCCGCTAATCTGTGATGTCATTTCCTGTCGTCTCACCTCCACCCAGCATCTCCTTATGCAGAGGGCTGAAGCAGGGCAGGCGGAGGACTCGGGCCGAGATGTCCGTCCACAGACCCACGGCGCACAGGCTGGACTCTCCAACGCTCTCCCCGAGAGGAGTGATGTCCAAACACGCCACCTCGTGCTCCATTTCTGTGGAACTGTACACACCAAAAAAACACCATCAATGTGACATCATCGTCGTCATGATGATCAAAACCATAAAGGAAACTGCTCGACCAATGAGCGAGCTGTGCCAGTTTAGGGCCACAGGTAGGGCCGGTCCTACTCCCGACAGTTTTATGTGCGGTACCTTATCTGCTTTAGTTCTCCACTGAGGATCTGGAGATAGTACAGCACGCGTCCCACCGCCAGAACCACCTGGGTGGAGTTACACGCCGCCACGCTGATGTTCCTGCCCTGAGGCTCCTTCCATTCGCTAATCAAAGCCTTGCTGTCCTGCGTGACCAGTCGCACGGAACCGGACGTAATCTGAAATATCACCAATTTTTTTAAATAAATAAACAAATAAAAGAGCATTAAACACACCACTTTTCTATCTCAAATGCTATTGGCTGTCGCTCTGATTTAAACGAGGTCACACCTCGGTACGTTTACTTGAACTAAAACAAATGAGCGGAAATGAACCGCACGTCCCAGGATGGAAATCGGATGTGAAAGTGTTTAAACGGGGACCTGAATGAGCTGCTGGTGAGACACATTTCCACAAAAGAACGTCTGCTGGTTATCCACAAACCCAGGAAGTTCCGTCTCCTCCACTTCCTCTCCGCTCAGCATCAGCACTCTGATTAAAGAACGACAGACTGTTAAAACATCCACTCAATTACTATATAATACTAAATATACACAATACACACACAGGTCATTCCTACCTCGTCTGGCCAACGAATGAAAGCACCAGCATGTCGTCGGTGTCTCTACCCGCCTCCGAGCGAAGGGGCCATAATCCTAAAGATATAAAATAAATGCAGTGTGGGAATAAAAGTGCGAGTAGAAGTGAAATCATTCCGCTCGCTCGTTTAGACTGTCAGTACGTGGGACGTGAAGCTCTTAAGTCCCAAAGTGGGCCGTCGGGTTTGACAGTTTAATCAACTTTGTCACAATGACGGTTTGGGAACAGATGCCCCCAAAAAAAGAGAGAAATAGAAAGTCGAGACCAAATTCCACTCTCGTCGTAGTCATGTGGTGATAATGAGGAGAAAAAGGATCATTTTCACATCACATACAAGTCCTACACCTACACACACACACACACAAACTATATGCATACTATTACATGATATATATATACACACACACATACATATACACACACACACACATACATACATTAAAGCCATGACACCATCTCATCCGAATGAATTTCATTATTCTATATTATTTATATAAATAATGAATCACTATTTACAAATATACCTTGACATGTGGGTCGAATTACCTCTCTTCCCTCTGAAGTACAATGATTTGTGGGAGGAGCTACAACCAAACCAATCTCATGATGTCACTAAATAAACTAACCCAATCATATGGGACTTTAGATGATGACGACGTTGATGCCGAGCGGTGTCCTGAAACGTACTTCTGCGCTTTAAGATTAACATCTAACTACCTTAGCGATGATGAGATGAGGGTTGCCATGGTAACGGTGAACTCGGTTACCATGGTATATGATCCGAGTACCTGCTGATAAATGAACCCCAGAGTGAGAAGTCGAGTAAATCCAGACGGTGATGTTAGTTCAGTTGCTTGCAGATGAACCATATTAGGAATCGAATTTGTTTTGTAATTTGCGTATTTATGAATATTCATGGATTCTGTAACGTGTCATCATAGGGTTGAACTGTAGGCATTTTTAAAAAATAATTCTACACTCATTACATTTTTTAATTTATTATCTTTAATCCAAACTCTACATCAAAAGAGATGTATTTAAACACATCAGCGCTGACCTTTGATCCCCGGCAGGTCGATACTGGCGTGCTCGTGGATTCCGATCCCATTCCGAATGATCCTTAAAGAACCTTCCTTAAACGCACCGGAGCAGGTCACCAGCTACGGCAAAAAAGACAGGACACTGAGTACCAAAACAGCAAAGTCCAAACTTCATACCAACATTCACAAGCCACGCCCCCCTCCAGGCTAATAACTAAAAGGACAAAACCTTTGCACGAGTATTAAAATTATTCTCTTTTATTACATTTTAAACTACTTTTATGGGGGGAAAAAACAAACAAACAAAAGAAGCGAGAGAGTTTTGTTATAACCTTCCCGTGGAGGTTATACGCAGGTGGGCGTGGTCTCACCTGTCCCTGTCCTTGCCGCTCCAGGTCCACAACACACATGTCCACGATCGGTCCCAGGTTAGTGAACGTTTCCATAACCGCCACATACGAGCCCTGATCGTTACTGTCCACGTTCAGCTACACACACACACACACGTTTTATTACACAATCAATATGTAAATCTTTCGTAGAGAGATAATCAAAGCCCGACTGACTTTAACCAGCTGAGAATCTCCAAGCCTGGAACCAACAAACACCACGCCGTTATCCAGGTACGTCAGACACTCAGCGATGGACGTCTGGAACACACAGACACAAACGCTATCAACGCCACGCAAACATGTAAAAATTATTTCTATTCAATCTCTCTCTTTCACACACACACACACACCTCTCCCAGCAGTTCCACCCTGAGATCTTTGAGCACCATGGTCCCATCGATCAGTTCCTCTTTCTCCAGCAGGAGCATGAAGAGCCTTCCATCCATATCCCCCAGGAGGTAGCGGGAGCCGTTCGGGTCCACGCGGTTATGACACACGATCGTGCTTTGCTACGGATTTATTTAAAATAAACTCACTTGGTAAACAGGTATCGGATGTTTTATTCCTCTTACAAAACAAGTTATTATTATTATTACTGAAACTGGAGACTCCTTCCAAAATAAACACACTTTTACAAAAAAAAAAACTTTCAACCTTCCGACCAATCGGAATCAGGATTTCATCACCTTGATTGTCGGAGGAGCGATGGCCAGGTATTTATCCCCGTTGTGATAAGTGATGGACTCCTGGCCGATGATTATCGCGCCGCCGAACGGCTCAGGAACTGCAGTAAACACACAATCCAATTAATAACTTTCTTATTTTTTCGCAGGTTACATCATACGAAGGTTCATCACTACTCCGTCCCGGGATCACAACACACCTGGAATGACCATCGAGGCCTCGGCTTCCACGTTCTCCTGTTTCCACGGACCCTTACTGAACTCCTTCTCCTTCAGAGACACCTCATACGTCTTCACGTGTCGTCCCTGAGGGTCCTGAACAAATTCACACAGAACAAGCCGAGCTATAAACACGCAGGATAAATTTTAATCACGTTTAAACGTGTTCTAACAAACTAAAAATCTAATCAACTCTAATAAAATTGGCATTAAAATATTTATTATTGATACCACTGAATAAATAACCCCCCACCCCGGAGTGTGAATTGTGTCCACTCTGTATTGTTGATCTGAAAGATTATAATTGGATACGTTTCAGTACCTGATATATAAAACAGACAGTCGGCGCCTGGCACCCATACAGGAAGTGCACGTCTATAACCTGCAGCTCCTCCAGTCGGATGTTGAAGGCTTTGAGCTCGCGGTTGTCCCGATCCAGAGGGATGACTTTAAACAGACCGTCGTAGAGCCGCAGACCGATCATACGACACTCCGGGTCCACGATCCCGATGATCCCGGTCTCCGACGGACGCCCGATCCGATCCTGAACATAAAAACATCAGGAATCGTGATTACCAGGTTTAATATGTGAATTCTTTTGCAAAAATATAACAGTTGCACCTCAGGACAGGTGTGTCATGCGGAAACCTCTCAGGGTCTCAAATGACAATGTATTAGCCACACCCCCGCCCAGTTCAGCCAGATAATTCTCCTGCTGTGCTCGTTAATATGGTAGTTATATAACCCAGAGCTCGAGCAGCTGAACATCAGACATGACACGCCCTGTTAACGCTAATTCGGTTCATCAGTTCAGGGGGTGGAGCCTTGTGTGCTTTCAACATATAAAAAAACCTCTTTAAAACTTCTATTCATCTCAAGTTTCTACACTGTTACCAGAACGGTCTCACTCCTCACACCGGCACTGCGGTTTGGGTTCGCACCTGAACGTTTCCATGAGCACGCGTGATGATATCAATACTGTCTCCGTTCTGCTTATACTCCAAAATGCAGGCGTTGTATTTGGCCGTCAAAATGAACAGAAGGTCCTTACTTTCACCCTGCACGCACACATACACACAGAGAACATAATTAACACAGTATAAATGATTATAATTAATAACCACTTAAAATCGCAACATGGCGACTCACTTTAGGTCTGAAGAGCTCCATGACGGCAATCTTGCCGTACATGCCGATCTCTTTGACCGGCCGCAATCCCTCTGCCGTGACCACATAGATCTCCAGACGTGTGTTCTTCGCTATGAGAAGGTTCAGATCCTCCGCCGAGGTGAAGTGACCTGTACATACAGGAGCCTCTGATCAGGTCACGAGAATGAACCTTCACTGTCATTATAATAATAATAACAATAATAATTAAAAGTACACAGGCAAACTCTTGATGGGACGCGTTCTTAAGAGAATTTAACTGGACGAACAAGACTAGTACAATATGAGTCATCTCTAGAAGTAACAAATTATAAAATTAAAAACAAAACTACATCTCTAAAACTCATTCATTCATTTTCTGAAGCACTTAATCCTAATTAGGGTCGCGGGGAGGCTGGCGCCCATTTCAGCCGACTCCGGGCGAGGGCAGAGTACACCCTGGACAGCTCGCCAGGCCATCGAAGGGCTATTTTTCCAAAATAGTTTCTTTGCCAACAAATTTCTTCTAATCACCAAATCTGGATAAAAAGTATCACAAGACCAGAAAAGGAAAATCTAATTTCTTAGATTTTTAATAAACCAAACTGTTTGTCCATAACACACAAATTAATCTGATGGCAACGTCACCAAACAGAATGTGAGGTCATATCTCAGTGATCATGTGACACACTTTGACCAAGCTTGGTGGATAACTAATGGGTCGCCCCCTGAGCAACTCCAAGAAGTTTTGTCTCAACTCTCATCTAGGTGGCGCTATAATCCCCAAATTTGTAAAACCGCTTTCAACTACTGAAATCTAAATTCTTGGATCTCGAATATTTCCCTGAACTTCAGTGATTTTAGATTTCTAAAAAAAAAGTCAGCCATTTTGAATTTTAAGAAAAGCAGGATTTTTTTTGGTCTTTCTTTGATGAATTTCATGCAAACATCACAAAATTAGGACCACAGCTTTGTAAAAATAAATAAAGAAAATACAAGCGTCAGTTCAGTTTTTTTTGAAGTGACGTTTCATCCATAACCTGCAATCAAACATCACAGTTGAAGCACACGAGCACATGACATCCATTAACATAGCAGATAGAAACAAGGAATGGGTAATGTTCCAGTCTCACTCAGTCATCACAGTGAAGTAACAGATGCTGAGCTTTCCCACCATGTTTTAACAGGACGCTACGGAGATCAGATATAACGTATAAATCATGAAGCAGCACATCAAGGGGACTGATGAATGCTTCACCACCGGTTTGCTCCGATTCCTACTTGATATCATTACAGAAAAAAGTGATACATAAATTTAATGTGAGTATCAATCGGGTAGAAATAACCAAACAGGAAGTGAGGGCTTCTCTATCTAATCAACACATTTAAGGCCTGATTTCATGTGCAACGTGAGAGGGCTACACAAAGCAGGTGGTATCTCAGTAACATCTTGATTACAAATTTAGTAGACTGCAAGCTCTCAAGGTTCCTCCAGGTTCTGGGTTTCCTTCATCTGTATGGGATGAGGACAGAATCTGCTTGGCCCCCTAAATTGCTGCTTGCAGTTATATCTTGTTGCTGTATCAGATTCGTCTTTGTGACACTATGAGAGGTATAAACAGCTTGTTTTTTATTTTAAGGGCACTTTAAGAGCATCATCATTCATTTTATGACTTTATTATTTAACTGGTTTAATTATTCCAAATTTCTTAAGTTCTAAACATTAAAAACAACAATAACCACCTCATATAAAATACTCAGACATCACAATGTCATTCAGTATCACATCTCCAGGAAAAGATATACAATCAAACACTAACATGTAAAATAAATAAACGTATTTAAATCAGGATTTGATTTTACTACGTCACACACGCGCTTAGCATAACCGAGACCTGTCCTGCAGTTAGCACGAGCTGCAGATTAACCTAGCATCACATCATGCTCTTCGCAAACGTACTAAATTCAGTGTGCGGGGTTTTTTATTTATTTATTTATTGTTTTTTTTTTTTTAGAACACTGTTCTATTCTAGAAGTTTGTGTACAACTACTACATCTGACATGAAATTAGCCCGAAACCTGATTAACGAAGTGCTAACGAGTGACATGCTAATTGGAGTTAGCCACAAACAGGCCTGTAGAACAGAAGGCGCGCGCCGACCACGTAAAGCGCGAGAGCAACAAATAAAGCTGAAAATCAGCCGCCGGTTCGACTGACCAGTGATACAGGCGTTCACCGCGGTGGGTTTCTGCGCCGTGACCACGTAGTTGTAGGACATGGCGTTCAAATTCGCAACACGAACACCTGAAAATTCGCTTTTTCAGCTTTTAGTTTTTACTGCTTCTGTGTACAACCATGGAGCCGCAGAAGAAGCCACGGGGGGGGGGGGGGACACACAGCGCCACCTGCGGTCCTGGAGGAATGACAGCGCTCTGTTTTTTTAAGCGTAAAAGCCTTTTTTGTGTCAATTTAAACGAATGCTATTTATTAGTTTTTTTTCATAAGATCATTTAGTATACACTACACATTTAAAAACAAATTGCTGTTTCTATGAACACTAAAATATGGCCTGGGCTCAATCAACTGCGCATTCGTTATGAATCTTTGATCCGACACGAAACTGATTCATGAATCATTGGTATTTGATTCAACTTTGATTTGGCAGCATTTGATTCAACAAACCTCACAAATGATTCGATTCAAAATTTAAATCTTAGCATCAGTAATAGAAATGATCTCCTAGACTGTATTTAAGAGCTACTGCCACAAGATGGTGCTGTATGTCCACCTTTAAATTCTTCTGCCTTCTATCAGCCTGTCCTGAAACCTACACCCCACTCACTCAGATGCTGATCCGCTTAATCCTACTAGGGTGGCAAGGAGGCTGGAGCCTGTGTCAGCCGACACGGGGCGAAGGCGGGGTACACCCTGAACAGCTTGCCAGATCATCATAGAGCCAACACACACACACACACCCAGAAACAGCCAATTAGCCTAATGTGCATTTGGTCTGTGGGGAGGAAACCAGAGTACTCGGAGGAAACCCGCGCAAGTACAAGGAGTATATGCAAACTCCAAACAAAAATGCCTGAGCCTGGGACTCGAACCCAGGACGTTCTTGCTGTGGGGCGGACATGCTAACCACTACTCCACCGGGCCGACTTCTACACACCACAACAAAATATTAACCAGAATTCGATTAGAACTCTAATATATTTAATGTTCAGGAAAATTATATTCAAGAAAATAAAAATGTGTGTTTACGAAAATAAACTATTTTTGCATCCTGAAGGTTGTAATATGAGGCATAAAACTCACTTGAAGTGCAAATGTTACACAATATTATTATATGACTTCAGTAGTAAAAGGATTACACATATAAACTCATTGTGCCACATAAGTGCATGGGTTATTTGTGTAATTTTTATCATTTATTTATGCATTAAAGGTACAGTGTGTACAATTTAACAGTATTTAGCGGCATCTAGTGGTGAGTTTTCAGATTGCAACAAACTAAAATTTCATTTCCGACCCTCCACTTGCTAGCCTGTATGGTTCTGGGTGACTGTAGAAAGATAGCAGATCTCTCTCTCTCTCTCTTTCTCTCTCTCTCTCTCTCTCTCTCTCTCTCTCTCTCTCTCTCTCTCTCTCTTTCTGTGTCATCGCCCCCCCCCCCCATTCACATCCGGTGTAATCTTGTGATAGCTGATTCTTTTCCTCGAACTGATTTTTTTTCAGTTCAACGTTCAAAGGCAAAACTCATGTATGAAAAACTAAAATACAAATATATCACATTTTATTTATCATCATGGTTCATGGTTTTTAATGAGCTTTTGATCCTCAGATGATGAAGTTGTGTGTGTGTGTGTGTGTGATGCTTCATCTCACTGCAGTCACCTCATTTCCATATGGCGCTGATGTCAAGCCTGTAGGAATTTAACCCAGAACGTCAAACACTGACGCTAAATCTGTGTAACCTCATAAATAAGGCGTAAAGCGTCCTCGATTGGGACCGATATCTCTGTGTGAAGACGTGTGAAGTGCTGACAGGGCTGAGAGGCTTCGAGGGGGAGAAACTCCATTCCACTCCTCCCCACTCCACTCCACTCGTCTACTGATGGAGAGAGCAGGACGAGGACGAGGACGAGGAGGAGGAGTGCTACCTGCACTGCACTGTGATTTATAGGTGCTAAGTGTGTGTGTGTGTGTGTGTGTGTGTGTGTGTTTGTGTGTGTGCCTTTTTGCATGACTGTAAGTGAGGAGGTTTAAAGCAAGACAGATTTATACATTCACACTCGAGCTCTAAAACACCAAACAGTTTTTTCCATCCAGTCTCCTTACAGTGAGCATGCAAAGATTCCCTTAACGTCGTTCATATTATAATTAACACACCGATTACACGGCATTCAAACCCAGCATTTAAGATTTGATTCATCTTTTAAATAATTAATAAACACCTTAATTAATATTCATAGTCTTTAATTGTGGGCGGTACAGTGGCGCAGTGGTTAGAATGTCCATCTCACAGCAAGAAGGTCCTGGGTTCAGGTCTCGAGCTTGGCGAGGGCGTTTCTGTGTGGAGTTTGCATGTTCCCCTCGTGCTTGTGTGGGTTTCCTCCGGGTACACTGGTTTCCTCCGACAGTCCAAAGACATGCACATTAGGCGAATTGGCTGCTAATTGCCCCTAGGTGTGAGTTTGAGTATGAATGGTTGTGTGTGTGTCGGCCCTGCAATGGTCTGGCGAGGTGTTCAGGGTGTACCCCGCCTTCACCCCGTATCAGTTGTGATAGGCTCCACCCTCCCCGTGACCCTACTAGGATTAAACGGTTCGTCAGATGGCTGAGTGAGGGTTTAATTGTTAAAATGACCTTGAATTACAGGTGCCAACTTCTATATCATCTTTAATTCCTCTCCTTATTAATTGAAAAGGTCGTAATAAAATGATTCCAAAGTAATGTAGATAAATGCACTCCGGTTACTTAAATGCATTCATTTGTCACCTAATGAAAGTTATTTAATTGCTCAATTATCATTCATGCCTTATTAATATTCATCATTACAGTAATCAATCATTAAAGTAAACTTCCATCCTGCAGATTAATTTATGCATGTTACATTACTGATGTTTATTTCTTTTTTGGCATTTTAACTTCAGGAGCGAGAATTAAGAGTCGCTGGTGAGGGAATGACGGTTTATTGCAACATTAACTGTGATATTATACACTGCCCCCTGCTGACCGTGGTGAGAAATATTACTGTATTACCACACAGCCACGAGATCAATCACAGCATGAGGAAACGGTGGGTCCACACGTTGTAGTGTTTTAACCCGAGGTGAGGTTTGTGTCTGTTATTAACAATAATGCCGTATTTAACTACAAGAGATTAAAGGACATCGTTATATTTCATCCTAAAATAAAAATGTAATAAAATTCAATCCAAATTCTCCATGTTTCATGTGTAATAGTACGGTGGTGTCATTGAGCAACAAATTCCACATTCCACATTCCTAATGTTATGATAGACTCCCGGAGACAAAAGGATAGGGGAAATAACGAGGGTTTATTTACTCACGAAATAAACATGGGCTCCGTGAGCCACAAAAAACACAGAAAACACAACACGGGGAAGGAAAGAAAACCTGCCGCGAGGGGCGAACCAA
>JBCNYH010000001.1:65695525-65708089 GCA_039654325.1 Tandanus tandanus
ACAGCTCGCCAGGCCATCGCAGGGCAGAAACACGCTGACGGCTATGCAGCCTACTCTTGACGAAAATCAGCAATGGAGAACAGGCCACATGTCACTTCTTTATAGCTTCAGGGCGTCTTAATGGCCTCGATATCAACAGTAACACCTTTAAAATGTTCCTTCCTGCTTTCCATCGAACACTGACCTTGGTGGGATATTTTATTGTTGTTATGGAAACTACACGCAAATGCTTGATTGAAGCGGCGTGGACCAGCGAGCGCTGCTGGTGCAGTAGGAGAGTTCGCGCCGCTGAAAGCAGCCAAACGCTGAGCAAAGGGACTGTTTGAGGGCTTCTGAGATAATTAAAACCTGGCTCGGACTTTTGTTTAGCGCCCCTCAGAGGAACTGGTTTGTGTACCTCGCTCGCTCAGACGCTGTTCACACACTTTCACACTGAATTTATTCCATTTCTCTCTTTCTTTATTAGGTTTTTTTCCCATCAAATAAATCTCATAAATTTCCGTCAATATGGTGCACACAGCCCGAAAAAAAACAAAAAAAACAAGCAGGAGGTGAAAATAAACTTCAGCATGGAAATACCCGAAATACATTTAATACACCTGAAGAACCTTCAGAGGCTCTGTATAGAACCCTTCAACTGAGGGGTTCTCTATCAGAACCTGAATAAAGAACCCTTACAGACCCCTTCAGGAAACAAACAAACAAAAACAAACAAACATACAAAAGACGAAAAAACAAAAGGTTCCTGTCAGAAGAAGTTAATATTTTTTTCCTCGCTAAAGTTTTTTCTTCTTGATAAGAAATAAAAATAAAATAAAATTAATTTATTATTTAAAAAAAAGGTTCTAGTTCTTACAGGAACATTTTCTGATAATTAAAAAAAAATTGATGTAGGGTTCTTCATAGAATCTTTAAAGTTTTTTTTTTTTCCCAGAAGTACAACAGCAAGTCTAGCAATTAATAAATATTTGTGGGATGAAACCGGAGTATCCGGAGGAAACCCACACAAGCAGGGCGAGAACATGCAAACTCCCCACAGAAACTCCTCGCCGAGCCAGGGACTGGAACTCAGGACCTCCTTGCTGTGAGGCGGATGTGCTAACCCAGGGGTGCTTAACCCTTTTTCCTGGACGCCCACCAACCATAATCATGCTCACCTGACCATCGCATCATCTAATTAAGACTCACACCTTTGAAATGAAGACTGAAGGCGATGGTTAGATCTGCCAGGTGGACACCATTATGGCTGGAGCTAAAGACTTCAGTGAGGTCGATTTTCAGGAACAGGGTTGGGCACCCTTGTGTGTAACCACTACGCCATCCAAAAGTGAAGTCAAAATCTCTCTGAGGCCCTCTAGTGGCTGGTTTCGGGTACCTTGTTTAAACCTGCGAATTACTACGTGAGTCAATGGGAAAATAATCAAAATTCCATTTGAACCCTTTGTCAGAGTACGCTGGCGTTCGATAGATGCATCAGATGTTTTCAGTCAGTTTAAAGAATTGAATTATTTGGGTTTCTGTGTGTAGAATATCGGGGTTCTGTGTTTAGCTGCTGGTGCGCAGGCTGATGGGGAAAGTGAAAGGTTTGAGCCCCTGCTGGCCAACATTGGTATACTTCCTAAAGAAATCAATCGTTCGACGCTCATATTAATTTAATACGATTTATTTGAAACAATATATAATATATAATAGAACAAAACTCTTGTGTTAAAAGTTTTTATATACGGGGTATAATGGGTTTGAAAGTATCACACTAACACATGAGGTATACAGAACGTGTTTTTACGGACGCAGATGTGAGACGTACATCTGGAAGAGACGAGACTTGACGCTTGAGTTTCATTTTACAAATAAAACATCTGTCTCCTCATCACATTTACATAAACTATTCTTTTTATTTATTTATTTTCTTGACAAAATTGCGACTTGCTAGTGTAGTGATTAGCGCATCAGCCTCACGGTAAGAAGGTCCTGTATTTCAGTTCCAGGCCCGGTGAGGGCGATTCTTTCTTTATTCCTCTTATATTCCTGCCACAGCAATTCATCAACAATTCCAATATTTTATTTATTAAAGATCGAGACATTCAGTTAATAGCTATATTAATAGCCATGAAATGAGTTATTTCCTGTTATCGCTTACATTATAGCAGCTAAAAACAGTCATAGCATCATCATCTTTCTTTATTTCTCTCTCTAAGCTTGTAACACAACAAGAAGCATCCTGAAACATCTTGCACATAAACAAACCTACAAACAAACAAACAAACAAACAAACAAACAAACAAACAAACAAACAAACAGGTGGAATATCACTGACAGGTGTAGGTAACCAGCGCATTAATAAAAGTTACTGCATACTACGCGAGAATATTGCAATCTGATTGCATTCTGAGGATAATAGACCTTATTAGTAGTCACCCGTTTATTCAGAATAATGTTTGAATTAATTACAAAATCTAAAAATAAACAATAATAATAAAAATTGCTTTTCGTTTTCTTTTCCTATGTTTCTGTGTAGTATATGCTTAAACAGTTATTCACCTCAGGCTCGGTGGATATCCACCTCGCCCTCAGGAAATAACTCTTATATAAACCTGTGCTTGGACCAATCAGAATACAGATAATCAGATTATATGGTATGATATGTTCCAGTTTTATCGCAGAATAGTTCTAAGAACTTAAAGAATCTCTTGTAATGATTACTGTGTGATTATTATTATTTCACATTATACATTTCTGATATTTATATATTTAATAATTTAACAGCCCAGATTAGAGTTAATGGTGGACTTGAGTACTTGGTGTCATCCTCGTTAAAATTCCCAGGACAAGTTGTAATTAGAGAGCGATGGCAACACGGTGGAGCAACGCAATCACGTAATGAAGGAACAATAAACAGAACCTTGAGTATGACAAAATATGAAACTAATTAAAGACCCCGGAGATTTGCAACGACAATAACAGGCGAGCGTCTGCTAATGCAGTTCCATCTGAGCGAAATGTCAATATTTCCACGAGTCCTTTTAATGAATTAAGCTTTTCTGTGTGGCGGAGCGAACATTCCTCTCCTCATTCAGCCTCGCTGAGAACTTTCCTTTTCTTTCTATTCTATCCCGAGCTCTGAAAAGCAGCAGTTCCTCCACCCCCCACCCTCTCTCTCTCTCTCTCTCTCTCTCTCTCTCTTTCTAAATCATCACGCCACTCACGTCGATCACGTCAACTCCGAAATATGACCGAGTGGCGTGCAAAATCGCCCGCTCGTACTTATAGCACGCAGCCATAAAGCCAGATCGATATACATTATAGTGTGGGATTGTGTTCTGTTTGCTGCTGTGTATAATAAAGTCTCTAATAGGATTTCAATGAAAATGCATGAAGAGAGAAATAAATAGACCACAAGAGCATCAAGGATCACTAAAGGAAAGCACCAGGGGATTTGTGGAGAAAAGAGAGAGAGAGAGAGAGAGACAGAGAGAGAGAGAGAGAGAGAGAGAGAGTGCGAAAGAGAGAGTGCAAGTGAGAGAAATGGAGAAAGAGAGAGTGCAAGAGAGAAAGAGAGAGAGTGTGAGAGAGAGAGTGCGTGAGAGATAGAGTGTGAAAGAGAGAATGCAAGTGAGAGAAAGGGAGAAAGAGAAAGTGGAAGAGAGTGCAAGAGAGAAAGAGAGAGAAAGAGAAAGAGAGAGAGAGAGTACAAAAGAGAGAGAGTGTGAGAGTGAGTGCGAGAGAGAGAGTGTGAGAGAGAGAGTAAGAGTGAGAGAGTGAGAAAGAAAAAGAGAGTGCGAGAGAGTGAGAGTGCGAGAGAGAGTATGAAAGAAAGAGAGAGAGTGCAAAAGAGAGATAGAGAGTGTGTGTTTGAGAGAGAGTGATAGAAACAGAGAGAGAGAGAGAGAGTGATAGAAACAGAGAGAGAGAGAGTGCGAGAGAGAGAGTGAGAGTGCGAGAGAGAGAGTATGAAAGAAATAGAGAGAGTGCAAAAGAGAGATAGAGAGTGTGAGAGTGTGGGAGAAACAGAGAGAGAGAAAGAGAGAGAGAGAGAGTGAGTGAGAGAGTGTGTGATAGAAACAGAGAAAGTGAGAGAGAGAGAGAGAAACAGAGAGAGTGTGAGAGAGAGAGAGAGAGAGAGTGAGACAGAGAGAGAGAGAGAGAGAGAGAGAGAGAGAGAGAGAGAGGGAGGAGATTTGGCCGTTCGGTGTCGGATGTTTGGAGCTATACAGGAAGTGAGTGTGGAAGAGGAAATGATCTCGAGGTTTAAGATTCCTGCTCAAGAACGAGAGATGAGAAATAAACAGATCTGTATGTGTAGAGTTTATTGTGCTGCTGCGTGAACTCACTCAGAACACCAACATCCAAAATAAATTAAAAATAAAAAGAAAAAAATCAGGAGAATTTTTTAAAGAAAATATTTGGGTAAGTATTACTCAAGCCGTTTGCTTCACAGAACTTTCCAGAGAAATGACCAAGGATGTTCCCCAAAATGTCATGATTCTGCATGCTCCCTAGGAGAACTTTAGTAGAACGTCTTCTGTACAGTATGGTTCTGAACTTTTAGGAGAATTTTGGGAGGTGGTTGTGGTTGTCCATGGTTCTAGGAACCTTTAACCCAACTTTGAGCGAAGATATTCTGAACAGGATGGTTCTATGAACTTTTAGGAAAGTTATAAGTGATGTATTTATAAATTCCTTTCCTAATGTCTCAGTGTATTTGGATCTTCTAGGAGAAATGTAGAATACGCTGTCTGGAGGGTTAGGGTGCTAGGGACTTTTAGGGAAGATGTTAGGATAACCTGTTCTGGGTGTTATAATTCTAGAACAGTTTAGAGGAACCTTTTCTGAACATCATTGTTTCATTGATTTTTAGGTGAACTTCAGGGTAAGGGTTTCAGAGCGCTGTGGTTCTATGAACTTTTAGGGTGAATTTAGCATTAGTTTTTTGTTTGTTTTTTTTGTTTTTGGAGTGTTGTGGTTCTGGGAACCCTTTAGGAGAAATCTAGGACAACTTTGTCTGATTGTTGTGCTTTTGAAAACCTTTAGAGGACCTGTTCTGAGTACCATAGTTCTAGGAACCCTTAGGGAGAACTTTAGGAAAACAATTTCTGAGTGTTATGGTTTTAGTAACCTTTAGGGGACTTTTTTTGAGCATCATACCTTGTGGTGATATTTTATGCATGTTGTAGTTCCTGAAACCCCTCATGGACTTTTCTAGGAACTTTTATTTTATATATTTTTAAAGAGTATAAACTGTATAAAATCTGTAATATCATTTTAAATATAAATGTGAGTTTTTAGTACATTTAGAGACCCACACCCGACTGGAACGACGTTATTGTGAGTTTATCTTTGCCCGGTTTTGTTCCCGCGCTCTTTTCCGTCCTGCTCTCATGTTTGTTTTTATTCTTTGCAGCTTCCTGGAAGAGATTTTCGGGTTGAAGGTGTATTAAAGCTGTTTTCTTGATTCCCTCTGACGTGAAACTCGACAGCTGAGGAGAGTTTTAATAAAGAGATGTTTTGATGATAAGGGCGGTTCACCTACTTTACGCTGAGCTACATTCAGGACGCTGTTGATGTCTAACGGCACGGCGTGCATCTCTGTTGCTAGGAAACAGACGTGACAAATCATTAGTGATTAGTCGAGATAGACAGGAAAAGGATTAAATATAAAGGGATATATTATTTTTAAATGTTCTGGTGAGCTGTCCAGGGTGTACCCCGCCCTTGCCCAGAGTCGGCTGAGATGAGCGCCAGCCTCCCTGCGACCCTAATTAGGATTAAGCGGCTTAGAAAATGAATGAATGAATGATTGAATATTATTTTTTACACTCCAGCAATTCACTAATGAGGAATAAATATTGACATGCTGTACTTTTTATCCATTTAGAGTCGCATTTAGTGATACTTTCATTCATTCATTCACACATTTGCCGAAACGCTTTGTCCCATTTGGGTCATGGAGAGACTGGAGCCTATCTCAGCTGACCCTGGACGAGGGCGGGGTACACCCTAAAGAGCTCACCCATCCATCACAGGGCCAAAACACACAACCATTCACACTCACTTACAGCTAATTAGTCAAATATGCATGACTTTGGTCTGTGGGAGGAAACCGGAGTACCTGGAGGAAACCCATGCAAGCACTGAGAAAACTCTCAAGGCCTCATCAAGCCCGGTACTCGAACCCAGCACCTTCCTGCTGTGAGACAGACGTGCTACACCACCTCCTCACAATGTCAAAAAAACCACGTACAGTTACAGCCGTACCTCTGACACTGGAGACTACTTCCATCAACGTCACATGAAGACAGAAATCATCCCTTACACGTACACGTCCCTGCGAATGAGCTGTTACTATAGAAACGATGACACATCGGAGCAGAAGCCCTTCTGAAGCACCGAGAGTGGCGCTTTATGTTCCCGGTTTAGGAAAGAATGTACATTTTGCCGTGAATGTGGAGCTGATTAATCTTATCATCACAACCTCTTTCAGGATGATGGTTTTTTTCTCCTCAAGCTGGAAAATGTTCCAGCAGCTGAAGCCTTTGTCTGAGTGATGAAATCCTGATTTATCATTCCGCACACAGCAGGTTCGTCTTTTCATGGTCAGAACACAAGGACAAGGTTCTCTTTGCATTTTCATGAACATAGAATGAATATATAACCACGAGGTACGTTGAGGAGGACTGAAGAACGTTTCCCGAATGGTACAGTTTCTTCTGGTACCTTTAATGAGAACATTATTTTCAGCATGATATGGTTCTAGGAACTTCTAGGAGAACTGAAGGTTTTTTTTTATCATGGTGATAAAAATACAGCATTGCATCATATTCTTGTCTTCTCCTGAGATTAAATAATCACATGATCATAGCCACAGGTCCGGATTGGCCGGAGTACACCTGAATCATGGGATGTAAGACCTCCTCCCACATCTACTAATCCTTGGAGCGACGTGCCCTTCTACTGCCATCACGGTTCACGGCATCACGTTTGCATGCTGTCTCCACTTCAGGGTGTGACACATCCATCTATCTATCCATCTATTCATTTACCCATCCTCCATCCATCAATCCATCCATCCATCCATCCATCCATCCATCTATACATTCATTCGCCCATCCTCCATCCATTCATTCATCCATCCATCCATCCATCCATCCACTGATCCATCTACATATCCATTCATTTACCCATCCTCCATCCATTCATCCATCAATCCATCCATCCATCCATCCATCCATCCATCCATCCATCCATCTATACATTCATTCACCCATCCTCCATCCATTCATTCATCCATCCATCCATCCATCCATCCACTGATCCATCTACATATCTATTCATTCACCCATCCTCCATTCATTCATCCATCCATCCATCTATTGATCCATCCTCCATCCATTCATCCATCCATCCATCCATCCATCTATCCATTCATTCACCCATCCTCCATCCATTCATTCATCCATCCATCCATCCATCCATCCATCTATCCATTCATGTATTGATCCATCCACCGATCCATACATACATCTATCTATCCATTCATTCACCCCTCCTCCATGCATTCATCCATCCATGCATCCATCCATCCATCCATCCATCCATCCATCCATCCATCCATCTATCCATTCATTCACCCATCCATCCATCCATCTATCTATCCATTCATTCACCCATCCTTCATCCATTCTTCCATTCATCCATCCATCCATCTATGAATTCATTCATCCATCCATCCATTGATTGACTTGGAACCAATCCCAGCTGCCTTCGGTCATCAGTCCACTGCATAAATTAAACAAGTAGATTAGATTCATTTTGCTGAACCGCTTAATCCTACCAGGGTCACAAGGCGGCTGGAGCCTATCTCAGCCCACTTTGGGAGAAGGCGGGTTAAACCTCGAACAGCTCATCAATCCATCACAGGGCAACACACACTTACGTGTAGGGACAATTTGGAACAGCTAATTAGGCTAATGTGTATGTCTTTTGACTGTGGGAGGAAACTGGAGTACCCAGAGGAAACCCACACAAGCACAGAACATGCATACTCCACACAGAAACACCCTCACTGAGCCTGGGACTCGAACCCAGGATTTTCTTGCTGTGAGGCAAAGTGTTAATCACTGTGTTTTCACAGGGAAAATCTGGCAACCTGGTTCAGTGAACTCACCCACGTGTGTTTTGCAGATGGAGTGCGCGAGGCAAGGTGTGAATCAGAAGAAAAGAATGAAGGAGAATTTGTGAATAATGGAAAGTAATTTAAAGATAATTTAACAAATGATTTATAAATGACATCCTGGCACAAACGCGCGTGAGATGAAACAGGAAGTCTGAGCCGTTATTCGAAGCTTCATCTACTGTAGAAAACATTTATTATTAATATATCGCTGATGAGTTCTGGCTCGTGATTGGTCAGGAGGTGTTTAGTTTTATAAGAGAAGAGAAGAGAGTTTTATATTGAAATGAATCTTTAATGTGGTGAAATTTTCTGTAAAGAGAAATGTGTTTATACAGGGATCTGTACATCCTTCCCTCCTGGCAGTCTCACTTTCACTGCCTGTCTCTCTGCGTCTTACTCCCCCTGTCTCTCTATCTTTGTCTCACTCTCTCCGTAGGTCTCTCTTTGTCTCACTTTCTCCGTCTTTCTCTCTTTGTATCACTCTCTCCGTCTGTCTCTCTTTGTCTCACTCTCTCCATCTGTCTCTCTTTGTCTTACTCCCCCGTCTCTCTCCTTGTCTCACTGTCTCCGTCTGTCTCTCTTTGTCTTACTCCCCGTCTCCCTCTCTTTGTCTCACTCGCTCCCTCTGTCTCTCTTTGTAATACTCTCTCCGTCTCTCTCTCTTTGTCTCACTCTCTTCGTCTGTCTCTCTTTGTAATACTCTCTCCGTCTGTCTCTCTTTGTCTCACTCGCTCCGTCTCTCTCTCTTTGTCTCAATCTCTCTGTCTGTCTCTCATTGTAATACTCTCTCCGTCTGTCTCTCTTTGTCTCACTCTCTTCGTCTGTCTCTCTTTGTCTTACTCCCCCTGCCTCTCTATCTTTGTCTCACTCTTTCCCTCTGTCTCTCTTTGTCTCACTCTCTCCGTCGGTCTCTCTTTGTCTCACTCTCTCGGTCTGTCTCTCTTTTTCTTACCTCCCGTCTCTCTCTCTTTGTCTCACTCTCTCTATGCCTGTCTCTCTTTGTCTCACTCTTTCCATCTGACTCTCTTTGTCTTACTGCCCTGTCTCTCTATCTTTGTCTCACTCTCTCCATCTGTCTCTTTTTGTCTCACTCTCTCCGTCTGTCTCTCTTTGTCTTACTCTCCCGTCTCTCTCTCTCCTTGTCTCGCTGTCTCCATCTGTCTCTCTTTGTCTTACTCCCTGTCTCTCTCTCTTTGTCTCACTCTCTCCGTCTGTCTCTCTTTGTATCACTCTCTCCGTCTGTCTCTCTTTGTCTTACTCTGTCCATCTGTCTCTCTTTGTCTTACTTCCCCTGCCTCTTTATCTTTGCCTCACTCTTTCCGTCTGTCTCTCTTTGTCTCACTCTCTCAATCTGTCTCTCTTTGTCTTACCCCCCTGTCTCACTCTCTCTGTCTGTCTGTCTTTGTATTACTTTCCTGACCTCTCTGTCTGATTCTCATCATCTGTCCCCCTGTGTATTACTCTCCCTGTCTCACTTTTTGTCACTGTCTCATTTTCTCGCTATTTTGCTCGCTGCACCACCCACACTTCATAGTGTTCAGTCCTGAATGCTACTGAAAGGCCACAGAGGCGAGACAATGTTCTAATCAAAGAGAGACAGAAAGACCGGTGAGGGACCGGTGGAGTAACACTGAGTGAGTACGGAAGAGAGCTGCTCAGGAAGAAATAAAATGAAATAAAAAATAACCATGACGTGCTGTTACAGGAAACTAATCAGCTTCAGGGTGGTAAGAGTGACTCGGTTTCATCCCATCAGCATGGTGTGTTTTATTCTTTACATAAATTATTGCAACACAAGCACTAATTTTAGTGGAAACTCTTTGATCGGAAATAATCGTGCACCAATCAAGCTGTCAGGGCGCTATTATATTTTGTGTAAGATGAGTATGTGTGTGTGTGTAAGAAAGCTACTTGTCATGTCATTTCCAAGTAAAATACAGCAGCAGCATCTTCACCAACAGAACTCTTGTCATTGTCGGTGTCATTATACATCAGTCTCAATTCGCCAAAACATCCTCCGCCGCTCTCGCGGGTCTGATTAAAGCTGATGACATGATTGATGGTGGAATAAAAATAACATCAGGCCAGACTCTGACCGCAGGCCTCCAGAATCATCTCATGCCCTTAAATCTACACACAACACACACACACACACACACACACACACACACACACACACACACACACACACACTCTTCAAGCCTCCATCTGCCAAACGTCAGCTAGCAAAGATGCAGGACAGACACTCGTTTATTCTCTCAGACCGGAGCCAAGTTTATTCATAAAGAAATATTTCACATCAATCCTCCAAAATTCTACTGAATGTTCCTGGAATCATAACTTTTGGAAAGCATTCACTTAAAAATCTTCTCAAGGTTCCTGTAACTGTGATATCTAATAGAATTTCTCCTAAAATATTCCTAAAAGTTCCTGGAACCATGATGTTAAGAAAATCTTCCTCTGAAATCTTCCTAAAGTTCAATGTAACCTTGATGTCTAGCAAAAATTCCCCTAAAATATATCTAGTTTCTGGAACCATGATGTTGAGAAAAGGTTCTTTTAAAAAATTTCCAAAAAGTTCATAGAACCTTGATGTGTAGAAAAGCTTCTCTGAAACACATTTCTGAAAGTTCGTAGAACCGTAATGTTAAAAAAAGGCTCTTCTAAAATATTTCTAAAAGATTTTGAAACCATGATGTTTCAAGAAAAGTTTCCATTAAAATATTTATTTAGTTCCTGGAACCATGATGCTGAGAAAAGATTTTCCTAAAAATATTCCTAACAGCTCCTGGAACCATGGTGCTCTGTGTACAGTTCTGGTATATGGTTCAGTTTGTGAGCTTGTAAGAGACCAGGTTGATCAGAAGTTGTTCCTCGTGTGTGTCGCCGTGTTCCCCTGATGAAAGACCTGCAGTGAGGAGAAGAACACATTCTGATGTTGGTGTATTTATTCGTATGGTTCTGGTTTGTGAATTTCTCCATCGATCCGCCGTCGGTATTCTGGAATAATTGCAAAACTTCACCATCCTGCCAGTTGGAGCAACAGAGGAACAGAGAGACATGATGATTTTTTAATTTTAATTTTAATTTTTATTTTGATATACTTCAGCCATGAATGTGATAGTGATGATGATGATGATGATGATGATGATTATGGTGATGGTGATGATGATGATGTGATGGTGATGATGATGATGATGGTGATGAAGATGATGATGATGATGGTGATGATGGTGATGATGATGGTGATGATGATGATGAAGGTGATGAAGATGATGATGATGATAGTGATGATGATGTGATGGTGATGATGGTGATGATGATGATGATGAAGGTAATGAAGATGATGATGATGGTGATGATGGTGTTAGTGATGATGGTGGTGATGATGATGAAAACCACAGTGAAGCATGTCATGGTATTTTCTGGAGCAGCTCTCTCTCCATCTGAACCCTCATCGTGTCTTTCGGGGTCCTGGACAGCCTTTGTCTTGCTCGCCGCGGTAATGGGCTATAATTGGTCTCCTGTAGAATGGAGGGAAAAACATGGAAAAGCGTAACTCATGGATGATTAGGGAGATAAAAGGCTTGCTGTGGAGATGGGGTCAGAGCTGAACAAAAGAGAGCAGAAATGCAGCTGATTATGAAGGATGAGTAAGGCAGGCTCATGGTCTGCTGCAATTTCGGTAATTTTTGAAGGATGGGCTCCATGAATCAACATTATAATCCTGAGTTTGTTTCAGAGAAGCAGTGGACGAGGTCACCGCAGGACATCAATCACTGTCATTCAGAAACACTGTGAAGTCCACTGTGAGGTCAGAGCTGGAAAAAAGCTTTAAGCAGAGCACATGGAGCTGCACATCAAACCAGCATCCTGCTTTTAATTAGGGGGTCTGTGACATCATCTCCTCTTCATCATCACTCCTCATCATCACTCCTCTCCATCATCTCCTCTTCATCATCACTCCTCTCCATCACTCCTCTCCATCCCTCCTCTTCATCATCACTCCTCTCCATCATCATCTCTTCATCATCCCTCCTCTTCATTATCACTCCTCTTCATCATCACTCCTCTCCATCAACTCCTCTTTATCATCACTCCTCTCCATCACTCCTCTTCATCATCACTCCTCTCCATCCCTCCTCTTCATTATCACTCCTCTCCATCATCTCCTCTTCATCATCACTCCTCTCCATCACTCCTCTTCATCATCACTCCTCTCCATCCCTCCTCTTCATCATCACTCCTCTCCATCACTCCTCTTCATCATCACTCCTCTCCATCCCTCCTCTTCATCATCATCATCTCTTCATTATCACTCCTCTCCATCACTCCTCTTCATCATCACTCCTCTCCATCCCTCCTCTTCATCATCACTCCTCTCCATCACT
>JBCNYH010000001.1:65711779-65729506 GCA_039654325.1 Tandanus tandanus
AGCTATATAAGTAGCTATCTTATATTTAGTGTTGCTGCAAAACAAAAAGGTTTTTTGATTCTCTTCCTTTTCACTGCATTTCCAAACATTATAAACTATAAATGCACTCAGAGAGTGCAGACCTCCACCAAGGTAGTGCAATCTCTAGTTTACATGGGTTGTTATGGCCGACAGTGCCCACTTGTGACCTGTCATTCACTCATTTTTTAAACCGCTTCATCCTAATTAGGGTCGCGGGGAGGCTGCTGCCCATCTCAGCTGACTGTGGGCGAGGGCAGGGTACACCCTGGACAGCTTGCCAGGCCATCACAGGGCAAACACACATACAACCATTCACACTCACGATCACACCTAGGGGAGATTTGGAACAGACAATTAGCCTACTGTGCATGTTTTTAGACTGTGGGAGGAAACCGGAGTACCTGGAGGAAACCCACGCAAGCACGCGGAGAACATGCAAACTCCACACAGAAACACCCAAGCTGGGAATCGAACCCAGGCCTTCTTGCTGTGAGGTGGACGTGCTAACCACTGCACCATTGTGCCGCCCCCTTGTGACCTGTTTCACAATTATTTATGAACTCTGTATCTTTTTTTTGCTTCAAAATCATCCTGGATCCGGATCCAGATTTAACCAGTTGTTTGTTGGCCCAAGAACCAAATTTGGTTTAAAATTATGTGGAAATCCGTCCATTAATTTTCAAGTTATCGTAGACATACACACACACACACACACACACACACACACACACACACACACACACGATCAAACTTCCTCCTTGAGTTTTGGAATCATCTCAGTACATCTTTGCAAATTAGCATTGTAGGATAATTACAGAAATGGTGATATTCCTTATAGTTTTCCCTTTTTCTTTAACATTAATATGCTTTCATTCATGACACAATGTCATATATAGCACTTATTTGCTAGCTTCTAGATAGCTAAATTATCGCGCTTAGTCAGTAGTGAGCGTATGCTTTGTGTATCATATTTAAAAATACTTTTTGACCATTTGTATCTATAAAAAATTATAACTGCATATGCCATATAAACAGCTCAAACTCACTTTTTTTTTTTTTTTTTTTTTTTTTAATTAGCATTGTGGTAAACATTGTATTTATACTTTCGAATTTAGTAAAGTTCCCTAAACCTTTGGACGTCTCGCTCTCTCGGATGAGGTAGGAACCGGGTTTGTTAGCAGGTGCTAGCAGCTGTCTCTCTGCATCTTTTCTTGTGATGTCTTTAAAGTACCATCTGCAAAGAAGCCACAAACAAACAAATAAATACATGGAAAACAATTTTGTAATACGTTTAGGTCCTACAAAAAAAAAAAAAAACTAATCATTTGTTGTCAAATACTTTCCTCCAGAGTAGAATACATTTCCTGCATTCAGGCATAATAGTTCAGGGATTTTGGCTTCCTAAAAATGTTCTAGGTGGAACCCTTTCTGAAAAGGAAACACTCTGTTGGTGGGTTCTACTAGCCAACCTAAAAAAAGCTTTAAGGGTTCTTGAATGAACAGTTTTTTTTTTATAGAGGGTAGAATCTTTCATAACATTGGTTCATTATTAGCACAAACCCACAATGCTAAGTTAAAATGCTAAGCTAAAGACCCATGTTCCTGATTAACTGGGTCAGGCGTTAAAAAAAACAACCCACAGTATGATAGTAAACATGTTGAGCATAGCACTTACTCCTCCGTCTCCATGGTGTTAATCTGGGCGACGTAATTGGAGGGGATGAAACCTTCCTTCTTTGTGCTTAGTGATTTGGCTTTCCACCATTCACCATGCCTGTACAATAATAATAATAACAATAATAATAATAACAACAACAACAACAACAACAACAACAACAACAATAATAATAATAATAACAGTTTTATCATTACCATTGTTACTTTAGAAATGATAAATACATTAACATAACTCTTACTAAGTCACCAGAAACAAATCTACACTTACTCTTCAAGGACCCT
This sequence comes from Tandanus tandanus, assembly GCA_039654325.1. Taxonomy (NCBI): domain Eukaryota; kingdom Metazoa; phylum Chordata; class Actinopteri; order Siluriformes; family Plotosidae; genus Tandanus; species Tandanus tandanus. The sequence goes on from JBCNYH010000001.1 coordinate 65,713,760, forward strand.
CATCTTCTCGCCCTTCTTAAATTCCAGATCTCCCTGATCGACCCCATCATACTGGTACAGAGCAACAACTATTTTGCCCTGCTCCTGTGGCTCTTTGGGAGAAAAGAAAAGTTATTTAGATAATCTGTGAGAATTTGAAGTGGGATATATTAAACGTTAATCATAGCAGTCATGTCAACCTTCCATTTGGAATCTCTGCCCAGGTAGGAGTCCTGACGGAGGGTTATAATCCTGCAATCAGAGAACCAAGAATGAAAATCCCAGATTGTGAACGTGGAAGGATGTTCACACTTGGTGTTTTTTTCTATTGCTGATACTAGCCAACACTAGCTGAAACTAGCCAATGCCATATGGAGCTGATATTAGCAAACAAAAGCTGACACTAGCTGATTACCAATCAGCATTAGCTGATAATAGCAAATATTATCTGATGCTACCAGATGCTAGCTGACAGGGCAATAGGTGAATACTAACAACACTAGCTGATACTAGAAAACAATAGCTGATACAAGCCAGAGCTAGCTGATACTTATGAACATTAGCTAAGAGAAAACCAGCAGTAGCCGCTACTTATACTAGCCAATGCTAGGTGATACTAGCCAACAATAGCTGATACCAGAAGACAGTAGCTGATACAAGCCAGAGCTAGCTGATACTTATGAACACTAGCTGATCAAGTCAACATTATTTGATACTAGCTAACATTGGCTGAGACTAGCCAACAATAGCATATGCTACCAAATGCTAGCTGATAGGGGTAACACTAGTTGAATACTAATCAACATTAGCTGATACTAGCCAATGCTATCTGAATACTAGTCAACATTAGCTGATACTAGCCAACACTAGCTGAATACTAACCAATTCCAGCTGTAGCTGATACTAGCAAACATTAGCTTATGCTACTAGATGCTAGCTGATAGGGACCAACAATAGGTGAATACTAATCAACACTAGCTGATACTAGAAAACAGTAGCTGATACAAGCCAGAGCTAGCTGATACTCATGAACACTAGCTGATAGAAAACCAGCAGTAGCCGCTATTTATGAACTACTAGCTGATACTAGCCAACACTAACTGATACTAACTAACACTAGCTGATCAAGTCAACATTATTTGATACTAGCTATCATTGGCTGACACTGGCCAACACTAGCATATGCTACCAAATGCTAGCTGATAGGGGTAACACTAGTTAAATACTAATCAACATTAGCTGATACTAACCAACACTAACTGATACTAACTAAAACTAGCTGATACGAGCCAACACTATGTAATTTTAACTAACATTAGCTGAGACTAGCTAATATGAGACGATATGATCACATGGTAAATATACCGTATGAGATTTTTCTGTTAGGGTATTAACACAGAAATGGAAAGAAAAAAACACCAAGTGTGAAAGAGTTTTTCAAAATGTCAGTGCTTTCTTTCTTTCTCTCTCTCTCTCTCTCTCTCTCTCTCTCTCTCTCACACACACACACTCTCTCTCACTCACTCTCTAATACAGATAAATCTTTACTCAGTTCCTATCTACAGAATAGTACATACCGGTACAGTACGTACATATTACAGTTTCAGACTCATTCCTGTGACATTGATTATGATTGACTGATATGATCTTAAAGTAAAGGTCTGTTGTAAGGTGTCAGCCATAGTGAGAGAACTTTTCCCGTCCTGACTCACTACTTACTATATTATGGGGTTTAGGGGAGGTTGGATCTCTCACATATACCGTTTTTTCAGGATGCACAGGCTCAGGCTTCTTCGTACCAAATGCACCTCCACTCTGCCCATTGTGAAGTTTGGATTTTTTAATACCCATGATTTCTGTCTGGGAAGAAATGAAGCGAGCAGTCAGCAGAGAGACACACCTTATAGGGTACTTCAGATAAAAACAATCTTTAAATCTTTTATCTACAAGGTGAATGTACTGTAGATAACAAGCAATATCAAGCTAACAGCTCCTGGGTTAGCACTGCGTCTAAATTATGATACCAAGTTATGATAATAAAATATGATACTATCATCTGTTGTGTGTAAACAGGAAATACAAGAAAAGTACGTTTTAAAAGAGAAAAAAAAGACAGAGAGATTGAGATTGTGTGTCTGGAGATAAACTGATGTCCCAAAATCCTGACCAGGATAAAGCTTTTACTGATGAATTACGAGTGATTAAATACATAAGTCTATTTAAAATAAGAAAAATCTATAATCAAATATGACGACAAGGTGGTGCCTCACAGCAGGAAGGTCCCAGGTTCGATTCCCTGGCTCGGGGTGTTTCTATGTGAAGTTTGCATGTTCTCCCCGTGCTTGCGTGGGTTTCCTCTGGGTACTCCAGTTTCTTCCCACAGTCCAAAAACATGCAGAATAGGCTAATTGGTTGTTCCAAATCGCCCCTAGGTGTGAGTGTGAGTGTGAATGGTTGTGTGTGTGTTGGCCCTGCGATGGCCTGATGAGCTGTTCAGGGTGTACCCCACCCTCGCCCAGAGTCCAGCCTTCCCGCGACCCTGATTAGGATGAAGCGGCTTAGAAAATGAATGAATGAATGAATGAATGAATGAATGAATGCATCTAATTATAATATTAATATTATAATTAGTTATTATATTATTATAATATTAATATACAGATGCCTAATAATGTACTAGGTTCGCGGGGAGGCTGGTGCTTATCTCATGCCTAATGTGCATGTCTTTTGACTGTCGGAGGAAACCAGGGTACCCGGAGGAATCGCATGCAAGTAAAGGGAGAACATGCAAATTCCTCAAAGAAATGCCCTCACCGAGTATGGGACTCGAATCCAAGACCTTGTTTTGCTGTGAGGTGGACATGCTAACCGCTACACCACTGTGCCGCCCTTCCTTTATTTGTTCTGTTAATAAAAGCTTGGTGAAAACATTTACACTGTTCTGTCTGTGTGTTTACACCAATTACACGCAGTGTATTTACTCATACACACACAACAAGATCAGCTGATGACCCGTAGATTTAGCATGCTGTGCATTTAAATCTGGATAAAATATATATTTACAAACCCCAAGTAATAAATAAATAAATGAATCGATAAATGAATCGATCGATCGATAGATAGATAAATAAAAATCCATATTTATTAACATTTCACTTTAAAACATCTGGAGCAGCCTGCTGCCTATTGAGAGGCCAGATAATTTCCAAAGTGCATCTGTGTGCCATTAAAGTGATTTAGAATTTCTTTTAAAATGTAAGTTTTAAATGGGATGTAGAGGAGTCTGTACTTGGACGTCAGGCACTGCACGTCCTGGTTAGTGTTGCATTATAATATTGCTGTAATTCAGTGTCGTATTTCACTCCTAATGCAACACACTACTAAAAAAACTTCAGCTGTAATTCACTTTTAGGAAATCTCCCTTTAAAAAAAAAAAATCAAAGAAACAAAACAAACAAAAAACTAAAAAAAAAAAAAACCTGAAAATCCCCGCTCTGCTTATCAATTACTAGAAATTAATCAGTAACAAACTCAAGCCAGGTGAAAGCAGGCAAGGTGACCTGCCACGTATAAACCTACAACGGTAAGCATGTGGGGTTAACCAGGAATTTTCTTTCTTTCTTTTTTTTTTTAACTTCCTGGTCAGGGGAAAAATAGCTCTCAAACTCTAACTGGTGATGTGATGCACACATGGTTGGCTCTGACCTGCTTTTTCTGATGAACTTTTAACAAAACATATCAGATTATCTCTGTCACCATCAGACCTTATATTCATTACCCACCTTATTAGGCACACCTGTACACTTATGCAGTAACATGCCAAAGATCAGCCAGTCGATTATGGAGCGGTCGTGTAAAGTACATATACATTTACGGTATTTGGCCGCCGCCCTTCTCCAGAGCGACTTACATTTTTATATAACTCAGCAATTATAGCTCAAGGGCCCAACAGTGGCAGCTTGCTGGGGCTTGAACCACTGACCTTCAGTTCACAACAAACATGAAAGAGGAAATTGTAGTGGCTCTGTGAATGCTATACAGAGAGGTGTGAGAGAAAACAATCAGTGAGGGAGTTTTCTGCGAAAAAAAAAAAAAAGCAAATAAGCAATAATCCTTCGAGGGTCACAGGGAGGATGGAGCCTCTCTCAGTCGACTCTGAGTGAAGGCAGGGTACAAATAGCTCACCAGACCAGGGCCAACACAAACGCACAACCATTCACAGTCACACCTAGGGGTAATTTGGAACAGCCAATGAGACTAATGTGCATGTCTTTGGACTGTAGGAGGAAACTGGAGTACCCGGAGGAAACCCACGCAAGCACAGAGAGAACATGCAAACTCCACATAGAAACAGCCTCATTGAGACCAGGACTCGAACCCAGCACCTTCTTGCTGTGAGGCGGACGTGCTAACCGCTACGCCACTGCGCCGCCCTGTTATCTGCTCAAAAAATATTCTGTGAAGTTCGTTAATATACAATGAAATTAAAATGAGCTGTGCTTCAGACACACCAACATAACACGCAAAGATGATGTCTTACTCTCAACTTCTCAACTGCTTTGTTAGAGTGTCAGTATTACTCAGCTCAGAAACCAGCGAGAAAGAACAAGCACATTTTGACCATCATTTATAGGAACTCTTATTAAGTGCGAGATGAGTTCATGCTAATTAGAGTAACTTCATTAAGCATGACCACTTCCTTGTGAAGCCTCTGCATCAAGTCGCAACTGTGAGAGAGTTTCAGCTGCTACAGAGCTTTCACCTTGCAAACACGCATTAAAGCAGGCAGGAGTCTTGAGTAAGCCCAGAACACAAGTATGTATTTATAAATAAATAAATTAATTAATTAATTAAGTTATGCCCTTCCGTTTAAGGGAGGATTTCTTTATAACACAGCTTTGTTTTCCAATTGATATACGTAATGAAAATAAGCGCAATTTCAAACAACGCATTCACAAATTATTAATAGATCTACTTAAAACTAATGATGAGCATCTTGGTGTATCAAAGATAGTCAGAGGTATATCCAAGAATACTGCCAGGTGTTGATAAGACACCTCTAAGGAAGAAAAGGGAAAAAGAGGGAAGAAGGAGGAGAGAGGGGGGAGGGGAAGGAAGGGGGGGGGGGTTCCCCTTTTCCTTCCTTTCATGTATATGTTTGGTTGGTTTATATCTCTTTTCATTTATATTTATAGTAGATGGTATATACATTCTTTCTTTTTTGCGGTTTTTTCTTTTCTTTTCTTTTTTTCTTATCCTTAATTTAATATTTAATCTGCCTTGAATAGCTGTGTGCTAATTGCAGTTGCTGGAAGATAGGAAAAAATTTGTAAATATGTAAAAAGTGAAATTGAAATAAAATGGTAAAAAAAAAAAAAATGGTACCAAACCACGCCCAGATTACATCACGCCTACACAAAAATACTAACTAGTCAGTCATATGCTTCTAAATCGGGTCAATAAGCTTTTAATATACTTATATTACTATATATACAGTTTATTATCTGCAATTCTGTAAAAGTTTTTTTTAAATAGATAAATTCCACAGCAGTAGATTTAGCCTCTGGTTAAGACGGGTGTAGAAGCTACAAAATAATTAATCAGAATTAAAACTGGATATTAACGCCTGGAAAGATCAATCTTGATTTCTGCCATGACTTGCACATTAATCCATTTATCCTGCCTGTGGGGTGTCAGAAGCTTAGAGTGGTGGGGGTTGTGTAGCGATGTGGGGGTGTTTTCTCATAGCCCTGAACAGCAACGGAGTGTTGTTTAAACGTTTTCATGTTTGATTCTTAATTCTTTAATTGGTTTGGTGAACATGTAAAGGACATAATGGGGAAATTTAATTGTGTGACACGCTTTCAACATGAACGAGCACAACTTTTACCCCCCTGTACACACAGGAGTGTTAGCGTTTACACTATTGAATTTTCTCCTGTAACAAAACCAGGTAAAAGAGCTGCAGCCTTTGTCTGTGGTTGATGTGAAAGGTTTTTTTTGTTTTTTCATCAGCTGTGGATAAAATGGCTGACTTTGCTTTAATGGTTTCAATTTGTGTCAAATTTATGGTTCTTAAAAAAAAAGGTGCATTACTTCACATGGTCTAATGCAATCACATGCATGCTATAGATTAGAGTTATTTAAATGCAAATCATATCCTTCTTCTCATCCTGTGGTCTTATTTCCTCTTCTATGGTATGAAAATATCACTTTTATATGTGAGTCCATATGTAGATGTTGATGTATACTTATAAAATGCATGCCACTGGCTGTTGGACAATAAACAAATATATTTGTGTACTGTGTTATTGTTCAAAGTTGACATTTAAACTTTGTCACCATTAAACCTTGGCATGTAGCAATAACAGGTATTTAAGAGTAAATAATTCAGAAGTGCATACCAGTACTGGAATCAATGCGATGATGGACAAGCCAGACAGTATATTTAGAAAGTTATCTGAAAACTTGCAACAAGCCGCAAAGGCCAGATCAGTGTGTGTGTGTGTGTGTGTGTGAGAGAGAGAGACAGTGTAGCAGACCACCAGAGCTGCGTACATCCGCTTCTGACCATCCGTTTTGCGGCTTTCGAACAGGAAGAAGAGAGCAGAGCGAGGCAGCCTGCAACATGCCACAGTCAACACAAGCCTTTGCACTCAGTGGTAGCCACAAAGAAGACGAGCGAAAAGCTGATCATTAAAGGTCATTCGTTTCACTGACACTTTTACATGAGTCAAGTCAGGAATGGCATCAAGGTTATTTATATATTTATTTACAGGATTTATTTATTTACCTACTTTACTGGTTTACGATGTGGGCATTATGTGGCCTGATCCGCTGTGCTTTATGATATTTATTATACCACAGTGCTTCTGAATTCTTTAATCTGATGTCTATAATGATAATACGCCTTATAAAAAGATTAATCATTGGCACAAAAGGAGGAATAAAACACTCCAACATGCACTGATATAACAAAAGGATCAATTTTGCACCAGTAGCTCCGCTTCACACAACACACTGCCCTTGATTATTATCCTGGAGTGTTTTATTACTTACATAACAGGGAGCGTGTATCCAAGTAAAGAAGAACCTTTCACCTTTGACAACAATTAATTTGCAGAAGAGACCTTGTATGTGTTTATGGCTCTTTGGAACAAAGAAAAATCATTTAACAAATTAATTCATTCATTTTCTAAGCCGTTTAATCCTAATTAGGGTCGCGTGGGTGCTGGCGCCCATCTCAGCCGTCTCTGGATGAAGGCGGGGTACACCCTGAACAGCTCACCAGGCCATCGCAGGGCCAACACACACACAACCATTCACACTCACACTCACACATCGGGGCGATTTGGAACAACCAATTAGCCTACTGTGCATGTTTTTGGACTATAGGAGGAAACCGGAGTACCCGGAGGAAACCCACGCAAGCACGGGAAGAACATGCGAACTCCACACAGAAACGCCCTCGCCGAGCCCGGGAATCTTGCCTTCTTGTTATACTTATGTCTGTTTGTTGTGCTGAAGTTCCATTCACACATATCTGAGTATAAATCATAGATACCTCTTGGACTCCTCGCTCCACTATATACACCAACATTAAGTGATCTTTTTGTTGGTTTTAAAGACGATTACATTTAACACGGTTTGGAGGAAGTGTACAATCCCAAACCAGCCAAATCGAGACTTAAGGGTTCCCTTTCAAAGAGAATTTCGATAGTAATAAAACCAGCTTTAGGAAGCAGGGTAGCAGGGTGGCGTAGCGGTTAGCACGTCCGCCTCACGGCAAGAGGGTGCTGGGTTCCAGTCCCAAGCTTGGTTGGCTCGGGCCTTTCTGAGTGGAGTTTCCATGTTCTTCCCTGTGCTTGCGTGGGTTTCCTCCATGTGCCACGGTTTCCTCCCACAGTCCAAAGACATGCACATCAGGCTGATTGGTAGTTCCAGATTGCCCCTAGGTGTGACTGTAGGTGTGAATGATTGTGGTCAATCTGGTCTGGCGAGCAGTTCAGGGCGCACACCTGAGTGAGTGAGAATGAGTTTTATGAAGCGCGGAACAGAAAACCGTCCAAAGTGTAGAGATGTAAGAGTTCCCTTTCGAACATGATTAAGAGTAAAAACACCTTCAACAACCATTAAACACACAACCAGCCAAAGCATTCAGACCGAACTAAGAACAAACGGTTCAGACCGATGGCTTAGGAAGCTAAAAAGTTGTAAAAGTTCGCTATGATAGAGGGTTTTAAATAAAATTCATTTTAGGAGCAGCAGAAACCAGACACATCCTAAGAATGGAGACTAAAGGGTTGCGTTCAGGAAGAACTCAGTGCCATTCATCTACAGACATGAGTTCTCTCTCAGAGATGATTCAAAGTGAAAACTATTTTTAGGAACTCTTAAATATCCTAGGAACTGTTTGAGAACCCTTTGGAGGAACTATTTCAGGAAGTTAAACCCCCTAGAAGTAAAGAGAACTTTTTTTTTTTTTTTTTTTGTGAGAACATGAACCTTCTGACCTCCGACAGCCCGCTGGTTTAATCTTTATAATAAGATAAGTTACTCAAGTTACTCTGTTGGCACACAACATCACTTTTAAGCTAGCTCTGTCAAAGATAAAAACAGTCTACCAGCAGAAAGCAGTCAGCTAACTATCGCCTGATCTAAACCATTATTCCGTTCCAGAGTCCACCAGTCAGGTTCTACATTTACACTTTCACAAAGCTCTAGTGCTTTTTTTCCCCCCAAAAGCGATTTTTATTGTCTTTTACACATATTTTCCAGGAAGAACTTTAATTCTCCAGTTAAGCAGTTTCACTTCCTTAAAAAAATCTCCTTCTGGGTCCTTCTTTGTACACCACTACACAATCCTGCCCTTAGAGATACACGCTTTTCTTCTCTAGATCTTCTCTTTTGTGCGAACCCTGGAAATCCCAGGCCGAAAAAGTTCTACATGGAAACTTTGTACATTTGAATTATTAGTCATTCTAAAAACGTTTGAGCAATAATATTTCTAAGAGCGTACTTATGCAACCTTTAGTTCTCAACAGTCCTGGAATTATAATGTAAGAGCCAGAAGAAGGTTACACTACGTTCCCGATGATGACCTGTGCCTTATATCTTACTCACATGTTCAGGTTTATAGTTTCTGTAAGAAGACGTTTACTATGCATTCACTGTATGGAAGGAGTCTCCAGTTTCATCATTTTGAGTTTCTTGATAACACGATGAATCATGTCTTAGTAACTACAAAAAAAAAAGAGGCTGGTGAAGGAACAAAAAGTTGGTGTGGTGTAAATGTAATAAACCGTGCAAAGAGTAAACCATCATTGGAAACTAATCCACTAATTACCTTCAGCTATCAATCAATAGGTAATGTTTTCACCAGTGTTGGTTTGATTGTGTGCAGGACAACTCAAAAAGTTATGCACGAATCAGGATTAATTTTCTTTCTAGAGTAGGATGTGGAACAAGTAACAAACCAATCAAATTTGGAGGTGATCCATGCATGGGATTGTGTTGAAAAAAAATTCCAGAAGTCTAGAAAAAGGTGTTAATATATGCGAAAATATTCATTAGACGAGCATGTCCGCCTCACAGCAAGACAGTCCAGGGTTCAAGTCCTGGGCTCGGCGAGGGCGTTTCTGTGTGGAGTTAGTATGTTCTCCCTGTGCTTGTGTGGGTTTCCTCTGGGTACTCTGGTTTCCTCCAACAGTCCAAAGGCATGCACATTACGCTAACTGGCTGTTCCAAATTGCCCCTAGGTGTGAGTAAGTGTGTTAGCCCCGCGATGGATTGGCGAGCTGTTCAGGGTGTATCTCGCCTTTGCCCAGAATTAGCTGATAGGCTCCAGCCTCTCCGCAACCCTAGTAGTATTAAAAAGTTTGGCAAAAAAATTGAATGAATGAAGTCATACAGTAAAAATTATAATTATTGGTGTGTTTGGTGAATCAGTTGAATTTAAGGAGATTAAACTAAGTGTCAGAACAGAAAGAACAGGATTTTACTGCATGTAAATACATTATGTGCATGAAATAACGCTGCGCTAACGTTTATGGTTAAATGCATTCCCCAGCCACAAAATATTTGAGAACAAATTAATCATGGGTCAATCAATGAAGACAGAGAAACTTCTGCACTTTATAATAAAACACAGATTTTTTTTTTTTATTATTATTTTTTTTTACTTATAGACATTGTCATTTTTTCTCATCAGGATGAGAAATGTATTTTCATCACCAAAGTGAAGCCGTGACACGTTCTGGATAAAAATCTACACACACACACACACACACACACACACACACACACACACACACACACACACACACACACACGGCAACCCCTTAACCTCCAAACCTGGCTTTGTTAATTTACTCTGATTTTATGGTAGTAATACTAATAATTAAAATAAATAAATAAATACATAAATAATAATAATAATAATAATTATAATTATTATTATTACTATTATTGATGGCTGCTTTTTTGTATTCTTAACCTTTTAATCACTGCCAAAAAAACAACAACAGTACTACTATTAGCAATAATAACAGGTGGCACGGTGGTGTAGTGGTTAACATGTCTGCCTCCCAGCAAGAAGGTCCTGGGTTCAAGTTCTGGGCTTGGTGATGGAGTTTGCATGTTCTCCCTGTGCTTGTGTGGGTGTCCTCTGGGTACTCCGGTTTCCTTGCCCTGGGTGTGAGTTTGGTTGTGTGTGTTGCCCTGTGATGTACTGGAGAACTGTTCATGGTCTACCCAGACTTGACCCATGATCCTAGTAGCTTTAAGCAGTTTGACGAATGAATAATAGTGATAATGTTCCATTTTGTACTTTTGTTTAATAATACTAGTCAAGTAATCTAAATTGTCCTGTGTTGTTTGTTTGTTTATTGTTTTTTAGCGGTTATTGCGGACTGTATTAGCACATTACCCTCACTCTAATGAGGACTAATTCAGACAGTTTACTCCAGCTTCTCTCTCTCTCAGCACTGGAAAGTCATTATAAATCTATATAAAGAAAAATGTTTTGCAAGTAAACCCGACAAAAAAACCCCACACACAGAGAAGTCACATGATCAACATGTGACCTAAAAGTGACATTATAAGAAGTCAAGTGACTTTAACCTCTCATTGCATGTGCGGATCATGTAACTTTTTTTGTGTATATTTCTTATTGTTACTTCCTGTGTGTGTGTGTGTGTGTGTGTGTGTGTGTGTGTGTGTGTGTGTGTGTGTGTGCATGTGTGTTCAGTGCTTGTTCTTCTGATCAGTACACAAATACTCACACACAAACAAGTTAATGACCACAAGGCTGTATTAGTATGAGGAACACAGAGTATGTCAAGCTTACACACACACACACACACACACACACACACACACACACACACACACACTCACACACACACACACACACACACACACACACACACATACTTGTCCTTTAGTGCGCTGTAAAGATCAGAGCTCATTACTATTCACACCACAACGACTTCACAGCTTTTACTGAGGGTGCACTTCATCCACATCACACTGAAACACTCCCAGCACTTTCACTCTCTACCTGTCTCTCTCTCTGTCTCACTCTCTACCTATTTCACTTTTTACCTGTCTCTCTGTCTCACTTTCTACCTGTCTCACTCTCTACCTGTCTCTCTCTGTCTCACTCTCTACCTGTTTCACTCTCTACCTGTCTCTCTGTTTCACTCTTTACCTGTCTCGCTCTTTCTGTCTCACTATCTACCGGTCTTACACTCTCACTGTCTCACCTGCTACATCTTTCACTCTCTGCCTGTATCAGTCCCTACCTGTCTCACTATTTCTCTGTCTCACACGTGTGTGTGTGTGTGTGTGTGTGTGTGTGTGTTTGAATGTGTGTGTGTGTGTGTGCATAAGTGATGTATATGTTGTCATGGCGACAGAGATGTAAAATATTTACTTTGTATTGACCTGAGTGATGTGTGAAGTTCTCTGGATGGCGTTTTGGCTCGTTGTGTTTGTTCTGCATGAGAAATCCGTCCCAGAGGAACTCGGGCAAGTGGGCAGCCATAAAATAATGAAACAGGCCGGAGGATGAAAACAAAGATGTGTGTATGTGTGTGTGTGTGTGTGTGTGTGTGTGTGTGTGTGTGTGTGTGTGTGTGAGAAAGAGAGAGAGAGAAAATGAAATATCAATCTCAGACACATCTCCCAGACCTCCACAGACCAGCTCTGAAGTTCCTCATGTGGTTTTTCGGTTCATGATGTTTCATGAGTTGGAAACACAAGTGAAGTAAAGAATGTCTCTGGTGGAGGAACCTGGAGAGGAGTACGGGTAAAACCACCTTCAAAAGCTGACAACCTCAGAACCATCCAAAGAACCCTAAAGAAACCCTTTTTATTCTGAAGGTTGTGAGTTCAACAAACCGATAACAGTAACGCAAACATGAAAACAAGACTTCATTCATGCTTAGAGTTATAAAGTGAATGTTTTCAGAAAGAACAAACTGGAAAAAATGCAGAAAGAGAGAGAGAGAGAGAAAGAGAGAGAGAGAGAGAGAGAGAGAGATTGCTGCACACCAGATTGGTCACTCGTCGTTCTCGCAGTTCTGTCTGTAATAAAGTGTTGCACAGCTTAAAATACTGCAACAAATAAAACTTTACACACTGAGTGTTTCCTTAGGAACTCTTTTCATAGATGCCGCATCATCAGATCTAGCAGATGGACTGTTCCGATGTCTAATGTACGTAGCAGGAATTACTTCACCATGGATGATTTTTAGCCTTCCAGGAGTCGACCAGCACTATCCCGTAAGTGTTCCGTACACTTCTGTCAGAATACCTGAGAACGTGGGGGTGTGGCTTCCATTCACGAAAAGTTAATGTTGTGTTGAAAGTTACCGAGGCAACAGGGAAGACGTCTGTAAGGCAAACATGGCCTACTGGATTCCTTTATTCACACATTTGCTGATCCTGTTAGGGTCGCAGGGAGGCTGGAGCCCATCTCGGCAATCTCTGGGTAAAGGCGGGGTACACCCTGAACAACATGCCAGTCCATCACATAGTCAACACCACACAACCATTCACATTTACACTCACACCTAGGGTCAGTTTGGAACAGCTAGTTAGTCTAATGTGCATGTTGCTGGACTGTCGAAGGAAACCAGAGTACCCGGAGCAAGCACGGGGAGGACGTTCAGACTCCACTCAGAAACGTCCTCGATGCCACTGGATTGTTCTGTAGATTTCTCCAGGATTTATGTACAAATTTATGTACTGACCCAACAGCTGTCTACTGACCACACAGCTTATAACTGACCCAACAGCTGTCTACTGACCACACAGCTGTCCTCTGTCCTCATACAATTGACCTACTTCCTTACAGAACAATCCAGTGGCATCGAGGGCATTTCTGTGTGGAGTCTGCAGGTTCTCCCGATGAAATGTAGAAATTGTAGAACGTTCCTCTGAACTTTTGTAAGTACTATGTTTTGTGTGTGTGTGTGTATGTGTGTGTGTGTGTGTGTGTGAGAGACTCGTGTAAATGCTCCTGTGAATGATTTAGGAATACATCTGTTCCATCATATCCAGCTTGCTGAATGAGAACCGTGTTTCTGTGCTAACTGGATTTTTATGAACATTTCTGGTGTAATTTTCTTTCATATCCAGAATGATAAATGATGAGCAGATTTGTAATTTTCTGATAAACAGATTTTATACTAAAATAAGAATGTCTGTGTTACATGTGCTACATGTAAAGCTCTGTGAAACTCGTGTGCTATTAAAATGCAGAAACACACCACACTGGTGTTAATAAGTGCAGATGTTTTTTTTATGTTCTGATATAAAGCTCTCTTTCCTGCACGCTCTCTATCTGCTGACGTGAAAACGATACAGATAATTTCACCATGCGGCTTACTGTTAAACAAGCAGCAGCCTACAGAGGGGTGATACGGAGCTGAGGAATATAAAATTATCTGAACCTTGACATGCTTATCTCAGTCCTGCGCCATGAGATGAATTCTGTTACAAACAGTAACTGAGCATACAGCCATCTACTGACCACACACCGTCTACTGACTGCACACACCTGTCTACTGACCACACACCATCTACTGACTGCACACACCTGTCTACTGACCACACACCTGTCTACTGACTGCACACACCTGTCTACTGACCACATACCCGTCTACTGACTGCACACACCTGTCTACTGACTGCACACACCTGTCTACTGACTGCACACACCTGTCTACTGACTGCACACACTTGTCTACTGACCACACACCTGTCTACTGACCACATACCCGTCTACTGACCACACACCTGTCTACTGACTGCACACACCTGTCTACTGACCACATACCCGTCTACTGACCACACACCTGTCTACTGACTGCACACAGCTATCTACTGACCACATACCTGTCTACTGACCACACACTTGTCTACTGACCACACACCTGTCTACTGACTGCACACACTTGTCTACTGACCACACACTTGTCTACTGACCACACAACTGTCTACTGACCACTTACTCGTCTACTGACTGCACACACCTGTCTACTGACTGCACACACTTGTCTACTGACTGCACACACTTGTCTACTGACCACACACTTGTCTACTGACCACACAACTGCCTACTGACCACATACCCGTCTACTGACTGCACACACCTGTCTACTGACTGCACACACTTGTCTACTGACCACACACTTGTCTACTGACCACACAACTGTCTCCTGACCACATACCCATCTACTGACTGCACACACCTGTCTACTGTCCACACACCTGTCTACTGACTGCAAATCTGTCTATTGACCACACACCTGTCTACTGTCCACATACCTCTCTACTGACCACACAGCTGTCTACTGAACCCCACTCTCTCTACTGTCCTTACACAGCTGTCTACTGACCACACAGCTTTCTACTGACCATAGAAATGAATACAGACTGCACAGTCATGTACTGATAAAACAGCTTTCTCCTGACTAGAGAGGCATTTACTGACCACACAGTGAAGAAAAAAAAGGATTAAAAAGAATTAAATGAAAAAAGACTGGATGAATTTGAATAAAGAGAAACAGAAATAAAAAAGCATTCACGTCTTTGTAATCTAAATGTAAGACTCTATGTTTGGTAAAATGGGCTCTGGAGTGAGGAATAAATAAAACTTCTCTGCATTCGAGTTGACGTAATTCAGCACTGATGTTTATAAACTGCAACAACAACTGAAAGGAATTTAAACAAGATCCAATTGTGCATATATACGATCTGTACAGTACAATAAAGTATTGTTATAAAATGGCTGCAGCTCCCTGAGCAGCGCGACTTCTGATGGAAGCTGAAAGCTTGGCCTCGGTCTGTCAGAGAAATATAACTGAATCAGCACGCCGAACTTGCTGAAGTGTCTCTTTTCATCTTTTTACCCCAGAGATGATCTTCTTCTGACCACTGCATGAAGATGACCACAATTTCTCAGACACTTGAGTCCAGGACGTGTTCTGATGTGTTCCAAAATAATTCAGTTAAAATCTTTATAATGTGTAAAAATATCACATACAATAACCTACGCACTCCAGCTGCTTTAATAATAATAATATTTAATAATACATTTATTTATAAAAAATTCTTGCAGTGATAACGAAAAGAATACCAACGATTATCTACATTTTAATGTATTCCTATTCTTTAAAATACATACTCTATCTATCTATCTATCTATCTATCTATCTATCTATCTATCTATCTATCTATCTATCTATCTATCTATCTATC
>JBCNYH010000001.1:65763969-65788780 GCA_039654325.1 Tandanus tandanus
ACACACACACACACACACACACACACACACACACACACACACACACAACCATTTACATTCACACTCACACCTAGGGGCAATTTGGATGTGGATGTCTTTGGACTGTTGGAGGAAACCGCAGTACCTGGAAGAAACCCACACAAGCATTGGGAGAACATGTAAACTCCACACAGAAACGTCCTTGCCGAGTCCGGGATTGAGACCCAGGACCTTCTTGCTGTAAAGCAAATATGCTAATCACTACACCTTAATCTTTTTATAGATTCGTATAAAAAGCAAAGTATACGAATCTATAATAAGATCAAGAGAGCTAATTGGCCGAGATTTGAGGCAGGGAGGGATGGAATACCATCTCTTCCCTGTCAATCATAGTGAAACTAGCCAATCTTGTGCACGTGTGAATTGATTCATACAAAGGTGGGTGGATAGCGCTTTCTTTCGAGTGTGTTGCACATGGTGTTCCAGCTTCACTGTCCTGGGAGAGGTCCGATGGGAGGGGACAGGCCATGAATAAAACCAGCGAGAAATCAGATGATGTAAACAGCAGATGGAATCCTTTAATCGTGTTTGCTTTGAAAAATTATATTTCTTTGTGTGCCGTCAAAGCAAGAAACAAATCAATAAACTAGAATTCAGTCAATTCAGGAACATTTCCTCTTTCAATATCACCAAATAAATTAAGGGTGCTGGCATAAATTGGCAATCGAGCAGGATGATTAGCATTGCCGAGGTGAAGCCCACCGCTGGGACTCGGGTCAGTTGATGGCACTTTTATTGGAAATGTAGCTCAGCAGTTGCGAGTGTTCCTGTTTGCAGGGTCTGAAGTGAACAGCAGGGTTTTTTGTACGGATCAGTTGAGCCAAGTGCCGGCTCTCTGCCCTTCTTATGAATTTTACATGAGATCGTGTGGGTACACTGTAAGTAAAAAAAATCTTATCGGGGTTATCCCTTTTATTATTTTGAGAGATGAGTGCTTAAATGTTTGATCAAGTCCAGGATTAATGGCATGCTCCAAAAGAGTGGTACAAAAAAACAACAACAGTATTGTGGTGTCGGACAGCAGAGACAGCTACGTGATCACAGGGAACGCTTTATTTAAAAAAAAAATTAAAAGAGACGGTCCAAAACAATACACAAGAGTATGGAAAAAACAAACAAACAAGCAAACAAGCAAGCAAACAAACAAACAAACAAACAAACAAACGAAAACAGGCAAGGATCAGGCAGTGAACAAAAGACAAAACCAGATTTCAGAAACTAGAGAAAAAAAAATCCAGATCCAGTTATTCATCACGTTGTGGGGACTTAAATCATTCAATGTTAAAGTGAAAGCAGGTTTTAAGGTCAGGAAGCCGTCAAGTTTTTTAATGAAATTGCTTAGACCTTGGTGCAGCACAGTGGTGCAGTGGTTAGCACATCCACCTCACAACAACAAGGACATGGTTCGAGTCCCGGGCTCGGTGAGGATGTTTCTGTGTAGAGTTTGCATGTGCTTCCTGTGCTTGCATGGGTTTCCTCTGAGTATTCTGGTTTCCTCCGACAGTTCAAAAGACAAACACATTAGACTAACTGGCTTTTCAATATGCCCCTTGGTGTGTGTGTGTGTGTGTGTGTGTGTGTGTGTGTGTGTGTGTGTGTGTGTGTGTGTGTGTGTGTGTGTGTGTGAAGAGTTTTGTGTATGTGTCTGTGTATGGTTGTGCATGTGTGTTGGCCTTGTGATGGACCGGCGAGCTGTACAGGGTGTACACCACCTTCACCCAAAGTTGGCTGAGATAGTCTCCAGTCTCTGTGTGACCCTGGTAGGATTAAGCGGTTCAGAAAACGAACAAATAAAAATGTAGCCGTAAATAAATAATGTACAAGTGTGGACATCACGAACCAACCGGTAGGCTTCAGGATTTGCAGGAAAAAACTGTCTCGGTAATTCCTTTAGAACTTTTACCGAAGAAAGTCTGACGTGAAAGCCGGTGAGATTCTCACCTGGGTCCTTTTAAATTACTTTCCCCAAATGGCAACTTGATAGGAATCACCCCATCTTTTAAAAGGCCAACCCAATCATACATAAAGTGACAGAAGTAATTCCCGGTGCAGGGACGGGAACGTCCAGCAGCGCCTCGCCAGCTGCCGAGGTTCTAACATCACTTTCACTTGATGTCCAATTTGACAGAAGAGTCTTCACACGGAGACACCCTGGGATTACACGGGGAGATCTTATTTTTTCGACATGTGAACCGTGGCATCTGCTTTGTGGGGTTCTAAGTGTTTGGTGATTGTATCTTTGGAGGCTTATTTCTCTACCTGTAACAGGATTTCTATCTCAAGATCAGATTTAAAAAAATGTAAATAAATAAGTTTTTCATTTCCTCTTATCCAAAAGACTTTCAATAATTAATCAAAAATAATTAAAATGTGAACGGATTCATCCGGCAGTGTGTCGCTGCCACGCAGGACAAAGAAAAGAAGACCAGGTTCACATTATAACATGAAAGGTTTATTGTTATAACATCAAATGGTTCACGTTATCACAGTATGTATCACATTAACATTAAACATATCGAGTTTTAATCAAATTCTAATACTTAATGAAGTTTTATTTATTTATTAGGAAATATCTTTACACTTTTATTACTTTATTATTTAGATTTGCCGGTAGAGTTTTATTATGAGGTGGCACAGTGGTTAGAACTTTCGCCTCACAGCAAGAAGGTCCTGGGTTCGATTCCTGGGCTCGCGGCGTTTCTGTGTGGAGTTTGCATGTTCTCCCCGTGCCTGCGTGAATTTCCTCCACGTACTCTGGTTTCCTCTCACAGTCCAAAAACATGGACAGTAGGCTAATTGGCTGTTCCAAATCACTTTTGTGTGTGAGTGTGAATGGTTGTGTGTGTGTTTCTGCCCTGTGAGTGTGGCATTGCAGGCTGTTCAGGATGTACCCCGCCCACACCCAGAGTCGGCTGAGATGGGCGCCAGCCTTAAGCAGCTTAGAAAATGAATGAACGAATGGGTTTGATTAAAGACAGAAACATGCTGTAGGTTTTAAGACTTTCAGTCGCTGTTTTCCAGTCGAGAGTTTATTTACTGTACAGGACGTTAACCTCTGTCGGTTTTGGCTTCAGGCATCAGTGTATGTTTCTCCCTCTTGTTCTGTTTCTGCTTTTGTTTGTGTTTGAAGTTTTTTATTTTTCTGCCAGTTTTTGGATGAATATTACAGCGCCTGTATCCTAGCCTTGATTCTTGACTTGTGGAATGTCAGGCTTGCTCTAGTTTTTATTCTACTACATGCTCTCCTTATTTCTTAGCTGGGTCGACTCTGATTCTCTTATCTCTGACCGTGTACCAATTTGATTCACAGTCAATTTGGTACTAAATCATATTAGAAATTTATCCAGAATATGATTTAGCAGAGTCGGACCCATTTTACATCCAGGAATAGGAATGAAACCCTAAATCTACGATACGAGAGAGAAATCCCAGTACAGACTTAATGAAACAATATTGACACAAATACAAAATTCCTTCCTAATATATTTAATTTATTACACTTATACAGATTAAACCGTGCTGTATTGTAGAATAGTAGACCAGGATTTATAATACAGTATATTTATATATTTTCTCATCCCACTGGAGCTAATTTCTGGTTAGTCCTCCGAACATAATGTGCCTCTGAATTGCATTTAGACCCCAGCGGAACGTACATCAAGCACAGCACACCGGTGTCACATTAAATCTGCATTTCAGACCACAGTCAACGTAGCAAGTTCATCCTGCTAGTATTGTGTATCACGATATTTCAAACAAGGATAGACTTCGGTTTGCATGTTCTCCCTGTGCTGGCATGGGTTTCCTCCGGGTACCCCTAGGTGTGAGAGTGAGTGTGAATGGTTGTGTGTGTTGGCCCTGTTCAGGGTGTACCCCGTCTTCACTCAGAGACGACTGAGATAAGCTCCAGCATCCCTGTGACCCTAGTGTAATTAAGTGGTTCAGCAAAACGAATGCGGTGCACAGCATTGTAGTGGTTAGCGCATCCGCCTAACAGCAAGGTTCGAATCCCGGGCTCGGTGAGGGCATTTCTGTGTCATGTTTGCATGTTCTCCTGTGCTTGCATGGGTTCCCTCCAGGTACTCCGGTTTCTTCCCACAGTCCAAAAACATGCACCGTAGGCTAACTGGCTGTTCCGAATTGCCCCTAGGTGTGAGTCTGAGTGTAAATGGATGTGTGTGTTGCCCTGCGATTGGACAGGTGTGCTGCTCAGGGTATAGGTGAACTTCGCCTAGTGTCGGCTGAGATGGGCTCCAGCCTCCTGCCACGGAAACGTTCAGATCTTCCTAATATGCACCAGAGAAACCTGCATGGCCTAGTCTAAAGCAGAGCATAATTGTTTAACAGTCAGAAGGTTGTCAGGTGGAGTGATGTGGAAGTGATGAGGTGGGGCCAATGGTGTAGAGGAAAGGGTGGATTGACAGGTCATGGGTTCAAATCCCTTTTAGACCCCCACCATGCTTAGAACCCTGGACAAGCTCTTAACCACAAGTGTGCCTCCGTTCACCCAGTGGTATTAATCCTACCAGTAAACATACTGGGAAGGTAACCTGCGATGCGATGTCCCATCTCCTAGGAGTTCACGCCACGGAAACTGGGATAAGTGATGAGCCACGATGCTTGGGTGTAAAAGAGGTAGCGGGTAAAACAGGCCAAAATATGAGGCCAGTGAACGAAGTAGCGCACAGAATTAGTAATGAATATGTTAGAGGGACAGCACAGGTAGGAGCGCCCGAGGATAACGAGAGAGTGAAAGAGATGTGTGTGGGTCAGGGATACAACGGCGAAGTCTTCAGGCGACGGGGGTATTTTTATTTTTTTTCCATGCTACTCATTTGCTTGACATTCTGAGGTTATACGGTGAGTATTGTACCGAGGCCAGCTGCTCCGTTTTTAGACCGGTCTACTTGTTATTCAGGTTTTGTTCTAATTCTCGCCAGCCATGTAAAACAATCCCAGATGGTCCTGAACTACATGTAAACAAATATATTCAGACTAAGCCACCATGGACCCCTTTGTGAATTCTAAGCAGCTTTGAGTGAAATAGCGGATGATGACACACCGAATGCAGCCACGAGAGATAAATTATATATAAGAATAGATAGAATTTCGCTATTGTAGATGAAGTATAATCCTTATTTCTTCTTCTCAGAGTGGATGTATCGTGAAATACAGGAAATAGGGCGGAACCGTAGCCCAGTCATTAGAGCTGTCGCCTTACAGCAAGAAATTTTACCAAAGATTCAACTTGATTCTATGCTGAAAGTCCAAACCAATCCAATCCCAGTCTGGCAAATTTAGGACTTTGTGGTTTACACACAGTTTGTGTGTTTACTTGATGAAAGTTCTACCAGAGGTGGGGCTTTGGATCAGGAAAACTTCATTATATTTTGGAGATGATCCGGATCAAATTCTGGATCCAGAGCATTGTGAGATTCGTCAATTTTTTGTAAGTGTCATATTATGGCAGGTCCATCAGGGGGTGCTGTGTACATTTTGTTATTTGTTAAAACAAACAAACAAACAGATTGCTGGGCTTGGCAAAGGTTTGCACTCTCTGAACTTTAGCTCAGCAGTTCTCTTGACGGAAATAAGCTTCCAGTTTCATGAGCCCCCATCCACATGACTGACGGACGCATGACTCACACGAACAGCATGGCTTCAACTCTGAAACCTTCACATGTCCCTGTGTTTTAGAAAACAGGAGTTCCATGCAGCATCCTGCGGGGTTATTTCTTTTCTTTCGGTGCAACAAAAGGTCGTCCTTTCACCCATCTGGATCGGTTCGCTTTCATGTTTTATCTAGGCAGCACCAGTCGATACAGGTATCTCCGGCTAATGGAAAGGAATTGATTTTTAATGTTCCCTCCTGTCTCTCCATGCTGGGAATCCATGTGACACAAATTACACTGCGGAGTGTGTGAATGAATCCATCACTGCTACCTGCTTCCAGGAGAATGTGGCCAAAGGGAGAGAATCAACAGTTGGGGGAAAAGTTTGGGAAAAAAGATTTTTTTTATCCTCTAATGACTTTACAATCTCTCACTCACTCATTTGCTGAACCTCTTAATCCTACTGGGGTCGTGGTGCGATCTCAGCCGACACTTGGCGAAGGCTGGGTACACCCTAAACAAATTGTGTTTCGCAGGGCAAAACACAATTTTAACCAGCCAGTTAGTCTAATATGCATGTCTTTTGACTTTTGGAGAAAACCAGAGAACCTGGAGGGAACCAGTGCAAGCATGGGGAGAGCATGCAAACTCCTCATAGAAACACCCCCACTGAGCCCGGGACTGGAACCCAGGACCTTTTTGCTGTGAGGCAGACATGCTAACCACTACATGCTAAATCTCATCATTCGCGGATTTCTTTAAAAGTACGGAGCGATATTAAGGGTCCCGGATTGATCAGACGGAATTGCATTGCAAGCTTTTACAAGGAAATGATATATTATTTATAAGCTGTAAATCAAAATGTGGCTTTTAAATGTGCACTCTGAGTTGGAAGCTATTAGCTGCTGTAGAGTACACGGCATGTTGCGCTGCACTTGGACTGGCTGATGTAATTTCTCGATGTATATCAACATCATTCCTTCCCTGATTGATTGCATTCCGACAAATGCGTGTGATTTGTGAAGCTTTTAAGCCGTGCATTTGTGCTCACCGCGTGCACAGCAGTGGAGTGGTGTGTTTTCGAAAGTTTGTATTTATTTACTTTTCTCCTGAACAGTAAAAAGCTTTGTTGATATTTGGGTAATTCTATGACTGCAGTGCCATTAACCCTCCTAACTTTAATATTTATTTTAAAAATTAAAATTTTCAAGGCGCAGTGGTTAGCACGTTCGCCTTACAGTAAGAAGGTCCTGGGTTTGACTCCTGGGCTTGGGGCGTTTCTGTGTGGAGTTTGCATGTTCTCCTCATGCTTGTGTGGGTTTCCTCTGGGTACTCTAGTTTCCTCCCACAGTCCAAAAACATGCACAGTAGGATGTTCCTAGGTGTGAGTGTGAATGGTTGTGTGTGTGTGTTGGCCAGCGATGGCCTGGCGAGCTGTTCAGGGTGTACCCCGCCCTCACCCAGAGTCGGCTGAGATGGCCTCCCCGTGACCCTAATTAGGATTAAGCAGCTTAAAAAATGAATGAAGTTAAGGGTTACGAGGTTAAGAAAAGTCTATTTGGGCTTTTACAGCCTAGCAGTTCAATTCCACCTGGATGGGACGCTAGTCCATCACTGGTTACCTTCCCAGTATTTACTGGTACCCATTTATACTGCTGGGTGGACAAAAGCACACGAGGTTGAAATCTTACCCAGGAGTTTTAGGAGTTTTAGGTAGGAGTCTGAAGGGATTTGAACTCACGACCCCTAGAACATGACCCCAGCACCCTAATCACCTGAAATATGCACCATAAGTCATGCCGTATGTATAAGAGTGATATCTGGAAACACGCATAGTCAGCTAAGATAGGCTCCTGCCTCTCCGTGACCCTGTTAGGAGGAAGCGGTTTGGGAAAAATGAATAAACGTTTTGAGTGGGATCTGGCAACCTTTCCCATAACCAAAAGAGGCTCACGCATGTCGGTAAATTTGTTTGGAACAGCAATTTGTTGTGTAGTGAGAAGTATGCGAGTTGGGAATGTGATTTTGGAAGCCTGGAGTAAGGAGGAAGGAGCTGTAGAGCTGACTTCAGTGAATTTTCTCTACAGAATAAAAAAAACACAGCATTAGTGCACAGTCAAGCATGCTAACACTAACACATCGACCTTATCTTGCTAGCGAGCATGCAGCTCTCTCATGTTTTCCTGTTAGCCGTGGTTGCACAATGTAATTATCACCCTGCAGCTATGGGGGATTAGATTTACCCCAACTGCCCCCAACCGGCACACACATTTCTTTATCCTTACTGTAAGAACTGTTCTTGTGGTTTCACTGAATAAAGCTGCTGCGATGCTTCGATTTATATCTGTGTGTGAGAACCTGCATACTCCACACAGAAACGCCCGAGCCTGGGAATTGAACCCAGGACCTTCTTGCTGTGAGGCAGACGTGCTAACCATTGCACCACCGTACAGCCCCCAACCCCCGAAAATGGATTTGATGAAATTAAAGCTTTGTGTAATGAAATAAAGTATGATTGGCTGATTGAGAAGCTGTTCAGGTGATTCTATTAAACGTATAAAGAAGCTAAATAGATAGATAGATAGATAGATAGATAGATAGATAGATAGACAGACAGACAGACAGACAGACAGACAGACAGACTGACTGACTGACTGACTGACTGACAGATAGATAGTAAATCCAGCCAGTCGGAAATATATTGCTAATATTCTACAATAACACCTCACGAGTTTCAGTGGAAAGAAAAAGAGTTTCTGGAGATATACTGCTGTCATAGATTTATAGTTTTCCTTTCTGTTTCCCGAAGGTGATGATGGTATACTGCACCCACTGTAGTTTATCCACTAAACCTCGAGCTCACGGCTGTAACTCAGATTCAGAATGCATGTTTTGTGACCTTTCTCCAGCCAGGCAACACAGCTATCCATATTGAATTTTTTATTTTTTTTTCAATTGCACCTCTGGTGACAAACTACACCTACCCCCTCAGTGGGTAAAAAGCAAGCAAACAATTTATGGATTTGTTTTTGACAGAGGGGCATGCCTGGTTAAGGGAAAGTGGAAAATAAATACATTTAAAAACAACAACAACAACAACAACAACAACAACAACAATAATAATAATAATAATAATAACGATAATGATAATAATAATAATAATAATAATAATAATAATGATAATGATAATAATAATAATAATAATGGTACGGTGCACTGAGCAGCACTTACCTGAAATTTTATTTTCAGCACATAATTACACTGAGGGCAAAAATCAAACACAATTCAACAAAGCACGGAGGATTGAGCTGCTTAAGATGGAGTTAAAAACACAAACCCACTTATTTTCTTCCTATTTTTATTCATAGCTGAAATCTTGTTTATCCTTTTTATAATGAATAAATAAATGAGTGAATGAATGAATCCATACTTGCACTCGACCAGTCTAACCTCAGGTACTTTGGCTTAAAATAGTGATTTTCCTGAAAGTTTAAAAATTACTGTCTAAATATAATAATAAAATATAAAAATAAAGTTTAAATATTTCTATATTTCTATATTTCTCACTCCCGGTGTTTTGGTGTTTGCTCTTTACTAAAGCTTCTAATTGCTGATAAGTGAGATGTTATTTAACATTTATGGGAGGAGTCTTCAGTGTCAGTATTTCAGTTTTGATTTTGAGTTGAATATCTCGTACTGCGGATGTGTACCATGTTGTGACCTCTGACCCGTTCTCATGGTCAGGGCTACGTTGTGTCGTGTCATGTCGTGTCGCGATCTCTCCAGAATGCATTTCTCTCTCATCAGGAAGAAACTCTAAATGTCTAAATGAAGAACTTCCTGTTTATTATCAGGACGTGAAAACAGCAGCTTAAAGAATTCAGCATATGCTTCAGTAGATACTGATTAAATAATATGAAAAAAATTATATGCAGCGTTAATTAGTGACTTTTTAGCCTTTTATGTGTCTTTGATGTTCTGTGTATAATTTGACACTGAGACAACACAGAGAGAATATTTTTACATATTAATTATTTTATATCGTCCAAGATATCGTCCAGATAGCTTCCATCTTTGACCCAGACACAATTTATATCACAAAACATAATATATTAAAAATACTTTAACTGTGGTTTACAGTTTCATATTTATGAAACATAAAATTAAATAAAGAACTGTATTATGACAATAAAGGTATAATAAATGTGTAATATGCAATGTTAATTAAGAGCTTTGATCAGTTTAAATCATAAAACTCAGCAAAAATAAATTAATAAATAAATAGAAATCCTAATAAAATTATTTGCCCGTAGATAAATTTTCCTAATTTTCTATTAATTACTTTATAAATAAACAAATAATGTAATAATGTTATCAGAACAAGGCTGAGACATTTTTTATATATTATCCATATATTAGAGTACTGATTAATGAACTGATTGATGAACTGATTGATGAACTGATTGATGAACCGATTGATAAATTGATTGACTGTTTTAATTATTACCCACAGTTATGTGTTTATTTTTATTTTTGTTTATTTATGTTGCACTTTGTACTTTTCACACACTGCCATCACAGTTACTCAGTGGATTTCTTTCTTTTGTTCTTTCTTCTTTTACTTTCTTTCTTTTCTTCCTCCTGTGTGTGGTGTGTTTGTCTTGGTGTGAATAAATATCATGTGGGAAGAGAAACTTTTCTATTAAAACTAAAGTTCCACCTCATATCTCAGGATATAATGTATTTATTATTACTCTTTTTATTAGTATTTTTGTGTGTGTACATTTTTTAAACTTTTTTTTAAAATTTATAATTAAATATTTTTTAATTATATTTAGAAATAAACAAATTGTTACAATAAATACTATTTCTTTTAGATGATAACACGAGTTTATTTCTGTCTGTTTGTGTATCATGAGGTTTGATTTTCTGTGGATGTGATGCACAAAATCTTTTGCACCCTTTTCAAGTGAGGCCACACACAAGAAAAAGGTAAAAATGTTTTTGTTTTCCTTTTTCTCTTGTAGTTATGAAGTGCTGGAGAAGAAGCTGAAAGAGGCGTTTACGGAGAGAACAGGGATTTTACGACAACTTTCAAAAACATCAAAGGAGCTGGACAGCATCAAAGGCAACCTGCAGGTGAGAACAAACTTCACACCGGATCGTATCGATCAAAGCTGCATGGAAATGAGAGTAAACAGAATTACAAAAAATCTTATTTATCAAAATTAAATTTATGAATCAGCTTTAGCTGCAGGGCCAAAAAGCTCCACCCGCTAACTGATCCGATAACTTAATATATACAAACAACACACCCAAATTTTATCTCATATACCTCTCATTCGAATAAAACACACCCTAATTCATTTAATTGTTATAATTTATGCTGACTATGAGACATTTATTCATCAGGCTACATCATCACTGAGATCTGATGAAAGGGAGTGAAAAGAAAAGGCCAAAATTAACCACACTACGAGGTCACACTGCTGTAGCTCATGCAGATTGAGGCTTGGTATTGTCCTGCTAAAATAATCATGGACTTTTCAGGAAAAGACACTCTCTTAATGGCAACATATGTCTCTCTAAAGACCCAATACCCTCCTCTGGGTCAACGGTATGTTCGAATGCATAAAGCTCACCCATGCTGTGGGTACTGATGCAGCCCCGTACCATCAGAGATGCTGGTGTTTACACCTTTTTGCTGATGAAAATTCAGATGGTTGTTTTCATCTTTGGCATGAAGAACTCAACATCTGTATTCCCCCAAAACAAGATGAACTGTGGACTCATCTGACCAGAGCACAACATTCCACTGTGTTTTAGTCCATCTGAGATGAGCCCGGTCCAGTTTTATTTTAGTTTATGGTAATGAAAAGACATTTAAACTTTACCCAAATGTTCAGCTAAAAGTCTGTAAAAGTCTAACCTGCCAGTTCTGCTCATTACTCAGTCGGTGACCATTTTTTATTTATTTTTTATTTTTTTATTTTGATTTGAGTTTAAAAAAAAAACATTCGAACAAAGACATTTTTTTCCTCCCACAGTCTAAAAACAAGCAGAGTAGGTTGACTGGCTGATCCCAATCTCCCCTAAGGGTGAATGGTTGTGTGTGTTGCCCTGAGATGGCCTGGCGAGCTGTTCAGGGTGTACCCCGCCTTCGCCCAGAGTCGGCTGAGATGGGCACCAGCCTCCACGCGACCCTAATTAGGATTAAGTGACTTAGAAAATAAATGAATGAATGATATATATACATCTATATTTATATTCTGTGTTTTTCTGTGTAGTATATACCAAACTTTGAATGAGTAGACTATAAACAGACACCATAAGCTACACAGCGCTAGCTAAACTTGAAATGCAGAGGTCACCTGACCTGTCTCTGTCAAGGTTAAAATATGTAAATATGAAGAATAAAAATCTTGTTTAATTTTTTTTTTTAGGTTTTTGTGTAGTATATACTAAAACTCGTAAAGAGAGTTAAAGAGATGTCGATGAATAGATCTTATGGACCTGCTCATGCATGCACTCAGAGCTCACCTGTGTTTTTTCAAAATTGAATAAATATAGATGTAATAATTTTATATAGATCATTATTTGTCTTTGTTTTAAAGGCACACTGTAAAGATATTCGAATTTCAAATTGAAAATATAAATATATCATTTAAATACTTGTGTAATAAATAAAATGCACTCGGGCTGCTGCTGGTGTGATGATGCGACCTCGTTGCTCCTCTTTAGAATGTTCACACTGCAGCGGTTAATGGAACCAAACAATGAGTCACATGTTTATTTCTCTAAAATTCACTTTTAATTAGCAGAGCCTTCGGATGATTAAAAGGGGCTTTGGGACGGACTTCAGCCTCGTTTACATAAGAACCTTCAGTAACTTCAGCTCTTCATCCTGAGTCACTGGATATCTCTGGAGTCTCTGGGGTGTGTATGGGGGTTGTGTTTCTGGGACTTCAGCCAAAGTGATATATAATGATATATATTTATATTATATATACGTATATGACCCAAAGACGATGTGAGACGGTGCTTGCTGTCCTGTTGGATCTGCTGTGAAACCATGCTAATTTATTCACACGGGATTTTTCTGTAGCTGCGTCCGTCTTCATCCTGTTGATTCTAACCATGACATCAAGCCCGGGTTTGGCTGATCATCATTAAACTTGGCCTAATTAGGCCTGTAATGTCGGCACACCAGCACTGTGAACTGAACTCTGATTGCTTGAATTCCTGCCAACTTTCCTTCAAGACATGATGATGCGTCCATCTTAATCAGGATCAGTGGCGTTTCGGGCAGAGCATGAGTAACAAATGTGCTGATGTTAGCCATCAAACTGAGTCGATTTTTCTTCCCATCATGGATGTTGTTGCGCTCATCATGGAGCTGTTACCATAATATTACATGGTTTGACTATGGCATAATACTGAGCTCTGGATTGTGATTGGTCAGAAGGTTCTGGTTAACTTCCTTTGTACTTAGAGCAGCACAGTCACAAACTTTATTATTATAGGTTTATTTATTCCATCTGTCATAAAAACATGGCACGTTATTGTTTGTTCATTTGCTTGTTTGTCTGTGAACAAAATCTTGACCACACCCATACACGGATTTTCACCAAACTTGGTGGGAACACTACCCTAGCTGTGCCCAAGGCAGTATTTGATTTAAAAAAATATATATTTTAAAATATCAAGGTCAAAGGTCAAGGTCAGATTAGAACTTTTAAATCAAAATCGATAAACATGCCATTACTATGGAACACTAATAGGATGCCATATGTAGACTAATGAGGCAATTTGACCTTTGACCTTGAATGACCTTCAAAGGTCAAACCCCAGCCATCTTGTAAATTCTTCAAACGAGAGTTTTTTTGCTAATTTGGTCAGGTTCATATACTATATATCATGTAGTTAGATGAGAACATGGCTAATGTGTACAGTGTAGCGTATGTACCTTACACGCCATGAGTGCCTCTGCGGTTATTAAATGCGCTCGTTCTAGTATGTTATTGTTGCTATAGTAACAGCTCACGTACAGGGATGTGAACATCGGTCGCTCTGCAAATAACAAGTCAAATCTGTGTTGGTTGTTGTGCACGGCTCTTTAATTCTTCTATTCACTTTCCTTCAAATCAAAATATGAATTGAATTCTGTCTCCATCATGTCCTTTAAGGTGACGCATAAGGATAATACATTTTTCACACCTTGATAAGAAAGGAGGCGATTACGCTTCTGTTCTCTCTGCGATTCAAATCAGCTTCAGAAATCAGCCGTGTTTACTGCATTTAACAACAAACCTGAATATCATCGGAACATCTCTGAGTAATCAGCACCACATAGCAAACAGCAGAAAAATCTTCAATTTCTTCTTTTTTTCTTCTTTCAGTCTCTGAAGAATGATGACTCAGTGCCCAAAAAGGATGTGCAAAGGATTCTGGAACTGAGTCACAAACAAAGGTACAGAAATTTTATTTATTTATTTATGATAATTCTGCAGCAGATAATAACCGCTACCCCTGCTGAGCTCTGGGCTGTGATTGGTCAGAAGGTTGTTGGTTGGTTGGTTTGCTATAACAGCGGTTCTGATTGTAGTACATCTGCACATCACAGGTTTATATATAATTAGCATATTATATTTAAAAAACCTTTTTCCAGTAGCTTTCAAAAACGTTTTTTTTTCATTAGCTTTAAAATGAAACTACTGAAAAAGTTGTTTTTCTCATAATTAAAACTGGCACTTATCTGTTTTTGAGCTAAAACTCTTCATATACTACACCGGAACGACGCGATCTGATTGGATCCCCATCTCAGGATTAAGAAACAATGTCACGGTCATTCGGAGGAGGTGGGATTATCATTATCTCTGGGACGATACAGCGATATCCACCTCTCCTTTGGTGTGTAAATAAAGTTATAGAGGTTTTTATAGCAACAGCCTATTCAGAGGGTTAACAGTGGACGCTATGCTTTAACGTAAGAGTCTCAGGTGGCACAGTGGCACTGTAGTTAACCCGTCCTTGGCTTGGTGAGGGTGTTTTTGTGTGGAGTCCCTCCAGGTACTCCAGTTTCCTCCAGCAGTGTAAAGACATGCACATTGCACATGATGTGATTTTCTGGCATTCCTCCACTGCCCTTTTTTGGATTAGGAATCGTTTTTTTTTTTTTTTTGGATTAGGAACCGCATGGTGGTGTAGTCGTTAGCACGTCAGCCTCACAGCAAGAAGGCCTGGGTTCGGTTCCCTGGTTCGGGTCTGGTGTTTCTGTGTGGAGTTCTCCACATGCTTGCCGTGGGTTTCCTCCAGGTACTCCAGTTTCCTCCAACATTCAAAAAACATGCACAGTAGGCTAATTAGTTGTTCCAAATCACCCCTAGGTGTGAGAGTGAGTGGTTTTGTGTGTGTTGGCCCTGCGATGGCCTGGTGAGCTGTTCAGGGTATACCCTGCCCTCGCCCAGAGTCGGCTGAGATGGGCGCCAGCCTCCCCGCGATCCTGATTAGGATTAAACGGCTTAGAAAATGAATTAATTAATAGTACTGTGGTGCTGTACTGGTATTCGGAAGAAAACAGAAAGTTCTGAAAAGGGGGATAATGTTTGGGCCTTAAGGCGGAAGGGTTGGGTTTTTTTTTGTGGGGTTTTTTTTTTTTTTTTTTTTTTTTTTTTTTTGAGTTATTAAATGGTTTCTGCTGCTTTGTGCCCTTCGTTTGCTCTGATTTTAGCTCAGCTGCTTTTGGCCTGTGACTAGGGAGAGACCAGAGAAGCTTTCTGCCATACATCACAACTAATAGCCCTCCGGTTTGTGTTGAAGAACTCACACAGCAGAGGGTTTTTTTAAGTCATCAGATTTATAATGGACCGCATTTTTACCCCACGGACAGTAAGAAATATAGCACAAGTTTAAAAACCTGACCTTTCTGCCTCCAATCACCGTTAGCAATCAAACACTGTCTGCAATTAGCCTGTGCTGGTTAAACATAGACTTACACTTGCTGTCATTGGCAAAAATCACACGTTGTAAAGAATCGTTTGGTTGTGAGTTGAGGTGGAGGATGGGAGGGAATGCTGCAAATCTCACCAACAAAAAAACCCACCAATGGGAGACCAGGGCAGAATAATATTCACTTTGAACAATGTGTGTGTTCACGTGAGTTAGTTTTCTGCGCTCGCTGATTGATCAGAAAGGAGGTACGTATATATTGTGCACTTCTACCTCTAGGGGGCGATATGGTGCTGCAGTGTTTGGCACTGTTGCTTCACAACGAGACGGTTCGGTGAAATGCGAAACAACTGCAGCCTTTCGGTCTGGAGTTTGCATATTCTTTCCATGCTTGTGTAGGTTTCCTCTGGGTTCTGCAGTTTCCTCCTACAGTCCAAATCTTGCATATTAGGTCACATGGCAACTGTAAACTTTCCATAGGTGTAAATGTGAGTCTGAATGGTTGTTTTTTTTTTGTTCTGTGATGGACTGGTGACCTGTTCAGGGTGTAATACGCCTCCCACCTGAAGTCAGCAGGTATTGGCTTCAGCTTTCATGCAACCCTGAGGGATAAGTGCTACAGATTATGGATGGATCGATGGATGGATGGATGGAAGAACATCTAATGTTCAATTAAAATTAGGATATCCATAGCAATTTGTAGATACCGTTTCCTCCATCATAGGGCTCATCGTCTCTTTAATTTACAGACTTTTTGTATTTCCGCTGATGCACTCAGTTTAATTAACGGTCCACTTCCTGACTATGGACAGAGCTGCTGCTTCGAGAAAATCAAACAACTTTGATGCTCCAAATATCTGACTCTCATATAATTTGATTGAGGAAATCAGAGCTTGTGCCCTTTGCACATTTATTGATTTTGTTTACTCTGACTCCCACAGATTTCTGCAGTCTAGCGCAGATTCAGCTGGACTATAAATTAGGGCTAACAAAGAAAAATAACCCCAGTAAAACTAGATACCGTAAACCAGACATCAGCATAAATAGCTCTTTAAATATGAGCGAACTCATTTTTATTCTCTCATTCTTTCATTTGCTAAAGCGCTTAATCTTACCAGAGACGCAGGAAGGCTGAAGCCTATAAGGCAGGGTACACCCTGATCATCTCTACAGTCCATTTCAAGGCACAATCACTTACACTCACACCTAGGGGGGGGCAATTTGGAGCAGCCAATTAGCTAAATGTGGATGTCTTCGGACTGTGGGAGAAAACTAAATTGCCCATAAGTGTGAATTTAAACGGTTGTGTCTATGTCAACCCTGTGATGGACTGGCAAACTGTTCAGGGTGTACCATACCTTCGCCCAGAGTCAGCTGAGATAGGCTCAGGCCTCCCTGCGACCCTAGTATGATTAGGTGGTTTGGCGAATAGATGAATGGATGGAATGAATTTCAGAGCTGATCTGGGATCTTAAGCGTGTTAGCAACTTAACCTCCATTTCTCAGAAGCTTGACCAGGAGAGCGTCAGGTGGAGAGCAGGACTCGGCTCTCTTGACATTATTACCTGCGGCGAAATATCAGGTGTTCAGTGAAATGTCAGCATGTGGAATAAGTCAAAAATTGAGGCGGGAAGTTAATAAAGAGAGCTCAGCTTCCTCTGGAGTTCCTGACCAGCATGTAAAAGCTATAAGGAGCATTAATACCAGCACTACTAATACTACTACTACTACTACTAAAAATATATATATAAATACAAATGGTGTGGTGTTTTGAGCATGACCAACCAGGAAGAGACCCTCTGGAGACACGCTGGAGGGAACCCGGGGTCAACCCAGAACACGCTGGAGGGACTACGTCTCTCGGCTGGTCTGGGAATGCCTCGTGTCCCCCCTGAAGAGCTGGAGGAAGTGGCTGGGGAGAGGGACGTCTGAACCTCACTGCTTAGGCTGCTGCCCTCGCGACCCAGGAACAAGCTGAAGAAGATGACTGACTGATTATAATAATAATAATATCAAATAATAATAATAATAATAATAATAATAAAACTATAAAGCTAAGATCCAGTCAAAAGCTCTTCTGTATCAAGCAGAGCAGCTTCCTTTTGTGGTTCCACCATGCCGGCTGTGTGACACACAAACCCGTGTTTGCGGGTGCATATTTATTACGTTTGGTGTTTATTAGAGGAAGAAGGACAGAAAAGAGTGTGTTTATGCTCTGGGATTCTTACTCGTCCTCGAAGACCCAGTGGTTCTGGTTTTGTCTGATGATTGTTGGAAGATAAACAGACAAAATATACAATTACGCCCAGCTGGTGGGCTTTCAGACTGGCACATCTCCACCTTCCTGGATCGCTGTCAGGCAGGAGGGATAATTATGCTGATCGCTCTCCAGTCATGTGTGCTTAGTGGTGGCATGTCTTTTACTTCATATTTTAGTTTCCTTTCTTCACTTCATTATCCGGCGCGGATGCTGGCGTGGATAGTAGGAAGGCGAACTGGACCAGACACCAGCTCCGATTCGACACTGACTCCTTTCCTTGGATATTTTTAGACAAAAGAAAAAAGGAACGCACTGGACTGGACTGACCCAGGAACCCTGGAGCTGTAAAGCAGCAACGCAAACAAATGATCTCCATCGTTTAGTTAAAATGTAGAACACGAACACAGCGATAACAAGTCCAGGTTTCAAACGAGTCGGATTCAGATTTAGCTCCGATCGATACTCACTCATCATTCTGTCCACATTTCATTCTGTCATCAAAGTTACAACATGCCTAAAGCCCAGACCGGCTGAGCAGATTCATTATTTATTATTCATTTTTATTTCCGTGAGGTCAGACTGGGATATACCAACATCTTATTCTAGATCATTCCGCATCATTATTCTTCCCTCCAGCACTAAAATACTCGAGCAGTGTTTATCAGAAGCTCCAGAAAAATTCTAATATGATTCATTATGAAGCAGCGCAGCGGTGTAGTGGCAGAAGGTCCTGGGTTCGAGTCCCAGGTGCAACAAGGGTGTTTCTATGAGGAGTTTGTTCACCACGTCCTTGCATGGGTTTCCTCCGGGTACTCCGGTTTCCTAAGTTTCAAAACCATGCACATTAGGCTAATTGGTTGTTCCAGATTGCCCCTAGGCGTGAGTGTGAGTGGTTGTGTGTAATATTTGGCGAGCTGTTCTGGGTGTACCCCGCCTTCGCTCAGAGATAGGCTCCAGTCTCCCCTCAACCCTAATAGCATTAAGTGGTTCGGATTATAAATAAATATTACAGAAAAGAATTACAATTTATTCATCGATGTATTCATCTTTATCCCTTATTAGGGTTTATTTACTGAACCGCTTAATCCTACTATGGTCGCGGGGAGGCTGGGGCCTATCTTAGTCAACTCTGGGTGAGGGTGGGGTACACTCTGAACAGCTCGCCAGTCCATCACAGAACAACACACACAACCAGAACATGCAAACTCCACACAGAAAGCCATTTTCGAGCCCGGGAATCGAACCCGGGACCTTCTTGCTGTGAGGAGGACGTGCTAACCACGACATCGCCAATCGATCGTTGAAACCAGTGTCTCATATCGAGAAATACGACCCCGTGACATCCAACCAGTTTGGTCCTGGAGGGTCACATGCAGTATGTAGGAGAAGTCTCCAATGTGAGCGCCTTGTAAGAGGCAGAGTTAAATCAGCTTCAGAACGGATAAGCTTTGCCGTTTCTTGGTGACATGACAAGTTCCATGTTGTTGTTGTTGTTTTATTAACTTTACAAGAGAGAGAATAAGAGATCTCTGCTGAGAAAAACACTGTTTATAGCTGTTTGGCCTGAAGGCATTTTCTGGTGTCGAGCGTCTCTTATTTTCATTTTGTCCTCACGAAACGCTCGCTCTGTTCAATCCCGCTGTTATAGAAAGTGACAGGTTCGTAGGAGGTTTCAGTGATGATCTTCTGCCCTAAACAATAACTGTGAAAATGTTCCAGCACTGGAGCAGCTGTGATTTTTTCTCCCCATACAATCTGAATCCTCTCCTGCTGAGCGTTTGATTTAAAGCATACATGAACACCTCCACATGAACACGTTCTACCAGCATCGTACCGAAAAATACCCGCAGAGAGGAACCCGGTCAAAGAGCCAGCAAGTTAATCCAGCTTGATTTAATTTTAAGATCTAATTTAATCATGCGTAATATTCCTGAAGACCAACGTATGTAGCAACCCACTCACACACCCACACACACACACACACACACACACACACACACACACTGTACTAAATAACATCTTTGCCAAACCGTTTAATCCTACTAGGGTCGCAGAGAGGCTGGAGAATTATCCATCTTAACCATCTCTGGACGAAAGCACCCTAAACAGCTCGCCATTCCATCACAGACACAACCATACACATCACACCTAGGGGCAATTTAGAACAGCCAATTAGCCTAATGTGCATGTCTTTAGACTGTAAGAGAAAACCAGAGTACCCTGAGGACACCCACACAGAATCACCCTTGCTGAGCCCGGGTCTCAAACCCAGGACCTTCTTGCCGTGACGTGCTAACCGCTACACCACTGTGCCGTCCTGTGAAAAACAAAAACATAAAAAACATTCATGTGATCTTAAACTTCAACTTTAATGTCAAAGAATCCTTTAAACAATTCCAGGATCCAGAATTTGATCCGGATCATCTCCAAAAATCTAATGGAGTCTTCCTTCTCTGAAGCTCCGCCTCTTGTAGAAATTCCATCATACATTGTGCATAAAATATAAACATAAAACAAGCCCTTAAACATTACCTTCACCGCGGTATTTGATTTATATCAGCTGGATGTTTGATGTATTTGCTCAGGAAGTTAGTGGAAAGATAAATATCTGGTGTACTTGGTCAGGGTGGGGCGCAGCGGGTCAGTTAAACATTTGGTAAATACCAATAACACTGAGCCACAGGTGTTTAAGCGTAAAGAGCAGATCTGGAAATGAAATAAATAAATGAATTTGCTCTTTTTTTTCCTGTCGAGGTATTAAACTAAATGGGAACATTGAGATTTTTCTGAGCAGTACCACAAGCTTGGGGAATCATTTTCCCTGAACTGATACCAAACCATCTGTTTTATCAGCCAATATTGTGCCAATGATGTGCTTAATAATAACGTTTGAATGTTTGAATGCAGGACGAAGGAAAGTGTTTCTGTAAACTGCACTTCAAATCCTGAAGCTTCCTAAAATTATCAAATAGATACTTTATATATAATGTTCTGTATTGTATTTTATACTCTTTAATTTTTTTTATATTCATTAATTTTTCCGAGCCGCTTAATGCTCCTGGGGTCGCAGGGAGGCTGGAGCCTATCTCAACCGTATGTATGCGACGGCGGGCTACACCCTGAACAGCTTGCAAGTCCATTGCAGAGCCAACACAACACACACACAACCATTCACATTCACACTTACCCCCAGGGGCAATTTGAAACAGCCAATTAGCCTAATGTGTATGTCTTTGGACTGTGGGAGAAAACTGGAGCACCAGGAGGAAACCCACGCAAGCTCTGACGAAACATGCAAACTTCACCCAGAAACGCCCTCGTCGAGCCCGGGACTCGAACCCAGGACCTTCTAGCTGTGAGGGGGATGTGCTAACCACTACACCACTGTATCATCCTCCTTTGTTTTAAAGTGACCCATAAATGTTGTAGCAGTGTTAAATAGCCATGTTAAACAACACCAGAGTGTCAAGTAAAAAGGTTCAATTTTATTTATTTTTCGTGGGTTTAGTGAAGATTTCACAGTAGTGCCTGCCCACTAGTGTATCTCCGCCCATCCTGGTCTTTCTCCCAGCGCACTGAGATTGGAGCTTTCACACAACCAATCAGAGCAGAGGAGGCCACAACAGACCACAAATGGCAGGAGGACGCCAGCGTGTGCATGCAAAATTGGGTTGGGGGGGCTTCCTACAGAACCACAGAGATTAGGAATGTAACTTTGGTCCGAAATAAAAAATAAAGGTCAGAAAACGGGGATAATATCTGACCTTTAAACAGAAATGACAAATTACTGCGTGGTACCTCACATCATTAACCCGCCACCCTGGACACGCCCGCTAGCGATTATTACCAACCGCTTAAACAAGACAAAAACATTCCAAAAAACAAAGCGATGTTAAAAAAAAGACTGAGGAAGTGTGTGAGGAATAAAACACTGTGGGTTGCTGTTAGAGTGAAATACTGAGTGATTACAACACTTTGTTGTGGTACAGTGGCGTAGTGGTTAGCACTCTCGTCTCACAGCATGTAGGTTCTGGGTTTGAGCCCATCTCTGTGTGGAGGTTGCATGGTCTCATTGTGCTTTCATGAACAATAAGCTCATTGACTATTCTTAAAAATAGACCACAGGGGTCCAGACTCTCCCGCCAAAAGGACCATTTCATAATATGCCAATACAGAACAAGCGTAGCAAGTTTGAAAGCCCCATTATCAGCACGCGGCAAGTAAATGTCCAGAAACCTAATATACAGTTTTGCCCCTGTGACCTTGAAAACTCGGTCAAGGTCACTCAGACTTGTACAAATTACTTTTTGTAATTTGTACTTTTTATTCCATTTCTAATTCCTGTATATTCAGTGTTGTGGGACGTCTGGAAATAAACTTGTTCCTGTTTTCGTTTATGTGAAGACAGCTTTAAACAACCAGTTATTTATTTATTTTTTTTCTCTCTTTCTTACTAAAACTGTCCCAGTGAACGAGCTCCTGAGGACTCATTAGCGCTCCTGAGCTTTATAAGAAATTAAATAATAAGTTTGGTGTCAATATTTTTTTACTATTAGTTGATCAGAAATGAAACGCAGAGCCAGCAGCTCGATGCGATGTGTCATTTGGTATGCCTCCGCCGTAAACCGTTTTAGCGCCTGCGAAAACTGTGACCCTGTTCTCTGACCTGTGTCCTTAAACCCTGGACCAGTTCCTGGGCATTCGGTAATGAGGAACTGGTGAAAGTTTGGTCTGAATCCATGCAGACATCCAGCCTACAGAGTGTGTGCAAGATTTTTCTAAGATGGCCTGATGTGACCTTTGACCTACGACCTCAGAACCAGTACCAGTTCATGGGTGTTTAGTAGAGAGTAATTGGTAAAAGTTCAGTCAAAGTCTGTTGAGGGATTTAGGAGATAGAGAGCCCACGAGGAAGGACGGAAACACAGACAGGGTGAAAGAATAATGCCTCTGGCACCACCATGGTGGGAGGAGGGATACGTTTCTTAGATTGTCATGCCTTTTCTTGTCAGAGGTAAAACTATCCAGGAAAAAAACAAACAAACAGGCAGAATTCAATCAATCAGGTGAACAGAATATCAGAGGCAAAACAGTCATCAAATAAAGAGGCAGGCAAAGATCAAAGCACCGAGCGATCACGAAACACAAAGGCTCGGCACATACCGGTAACGAGATACAGGAGCAATACTTCACTCTGAGCATTATTGTTTGTTGTTTTTGTTGTTGTTTATTGTTTTTTAACGGCGATTGTACTGTACTAGTGCATTATCGAATCTCTTCGGTCTAGAGTTCTCTCCTTTGGCTTACAGACTCATTCCTGTACACGTGAAAACGAATTCCTTATATAGCGTGAGCAATTAGTTCAATTAGTGCATGTGACAGAGTCATGTGATGATCGTGTCAGTAGTCAGGTGACTGAGATGGGTGAGGTGCATGCTGGGAAGTGTAGTGCGAGTTCTGAGGGCGCTGTAAGGAAGCTGTGACAGGTTTTCATAATCCTGCCGTCTAAACGCTGCCGAGTTGCTTTTCTTTTCTTTACTGTACAGTTTTCCTTGGCGTCCAAACCGATGTTTAGAAATTCAGCCTCCTCTTTTACAGAGTTTGATTAAATATTAAAAATGGGATCCTTTGTGTTATTACTAGCCTAGAATTCAGTGGTAGTGTTGTTATGGTTACAGTTTTTGATATTAGCCTGGAAAGCAGTCCATCCAGCATTTTTATCTGTTAGGAAAATAAAAACACCTCGTATAAAAACAGCCTTAAATACCACTTCCTGTTCATTGGTAATCGCGGCAGGAATCCGTGTCTGACACAGCTTGCCATTCTAAGCCGTGTTTACTCTTGATTTTCTCATTGCTTGCTTTATTAGATTCCTTATCGACGTGTTTCTCGTTTCTAGTCTGAAAGCAGCGATGGCTGCGGAATCAGCTCCGAATGTTCTGCCGCACCGTATCATGTATGAATATCCCAATCAGCGCTTTTCAATGAAAATGACCTCCATTATGACCCTACACTGGCAGAAATTACACTTACTCTCTTATATTTTCTCTCTCTCTCTTTTTCTTTCCTTTCAATATCAGAGAAGAGATGAGATCACTCCAGGCAGCCCTTCAGAAGCAACTGGACGAGGCGGCAGAGCGAGCCGAGAAACATCAAGCCACGGTGAGACACCTGAATAAAATGGAGGTGTAAAATGATGAAGTGTTTCTGCTCTGGTGATTCATCCCCCATCTGATGATGACAAAATCAACATCATACTCATTTAATTTCCAATGCACAGGGAGTTTACTTGTATTATTTTTTAAAAGAGACTTTTTATTGACCTTCTCCTGCTACAGAGTCTTGTCGTGCCCTTTCCTCGTCCTCCCGGACAAAACTCATTATCAGAAATGTTTATTACTGCCTCAGAGACATCACGCAGAGAGGACAGACATCAGCTATTTTGAGCCCTGGCTGATAAGGGTACAGAGTAGTAATTATTAAAAAAAAAAAAGGTATCTGTGCACTAGAACTTTTCTCTCCCACCTGCTGTGTTTTGCAAGAGAGAGAGAGAGAGAGAAAGAGAGAGAGAGAGAGAGAGAGAGAGAGAGAGAGAGAGAATGAGAGAGAGATGGTAAGAGAGAGAAAGAGACAGAGAGAGAGTGAGACAGAAACAGTGAGAGAAAGATGGTAAGAGAGAAAGAGAGAGAGATGGTGGAGAGAGAGACAGAGAGAGAGAGAGACAGAAACAACGAGAGAAAGATGGTAAGAGAGAAAGAGAGAGAGATGGTGGAGAGAGAGACAGAGAGAGAGAGAGAGAGAGAGACAGAAACAATGAGAGAAAGATGGTAAGAGAGAAAGAGAGAGAGATGGTGGAGAGAGAGACAGAGAGAGAAACAGAAACAACGAGAGAAAGATGGTAAGAGAGAAAGAGAGAGAGATGGTGGAGAGAGAGACAGAGAGAGAGAGAGAG
>JBCNYH010000001.1:65836435-65849866 GCA_039654325.1 Tandanus tandanus
GAGAGAGAGAGAGAGAGAGAGAGAGAGAGAGAGAGAGAGAGAGAGAGAGAGAGAGAGAGAGAGAGAGAAATAAAGAGGGACAAAAAGAGAGAGTTAAACCAAGAGAGGGACAAGGAGAGCTAGATAGAGAGACAGAGAAATAAAGAAACACAAAGAAAAAGAGAGAGAAAGATATGGATACTGATAGAGACAGAAAAGAGAAAGGGAGAGACAGAGAGAGAGAGAGAGAGAGAGAGAGAGAGAGGAATGGTGGGAGCGATAGAGAGAGAGAGAGAGAGAGAGAGAGAGAGAGAGTATCCTTTCAGACTGGGGACTCTGTTTCCCACCGATATCACTAAAATCTTCCATCCATCCATTATATATTTTTATCCATCGGGGTTGTGAGGGACTCTGGAGTTTATTTACATCTATATTTTAGCAAGATATATTTATGTGTGGTTTCAGTCAGATGGTGGCACTGTACTTATCACTGCTTCTCATTTTTAATGTAATTTGCAGCTGACGTACACACCCCAGGGCATGGCGCAGATCAAACCACGCCCTCTTACTCTCTAAATCCTCATTAAAAATCAAATAAAGAAAGTTTCAGAACATCTCAAAACACATTCACCCACAAGCAGGCTATTCCCAGTTCAGTAACCCCACCCCCTCTGCCACAGCGACATTCTCTGAGTCGCCTCGCATTTCCATTAAAAGTACTGCGGTGTGTGAACTTGGAGCAGGTCTGCGATGATGTGCAGATTTGGGTTTGTTTGTTCTCCTGTCTCGGAGACTCAAGTTACAGATCAAAGTGTTCCTGATCGCCGTGTTTTATCACCGCGCTGGCGGCTCGGGCTTCGCCTCATCAAATATCCTGCAGCCTTTGTTCTCACGGATTTCTACTGTGGGAAATCCGGTCGCATTGATTTACTAACACGGCTCTCCAACAGCTGCACTGGATCCTGTTATCTCTCCTCTCTCATTAATTAATGGCACCCCTTCTCCTTGTTTTGTAGTGAGCTTCAGCGGAAGTTAAAGCTCTTAGGAGAGCAAAAGAATAAAAATAAAAATATCCGCACAAACAAGATGGCAGCGATAAGAGTCCAGTACAGTGTGCAGCAGGATAGAAAGGGTTAAATGTTTAAATAATTTGGGATTGTTACTCCGAGCTCCTTCTTTAGTTTGGGTTCGCGTCTAAACTGGAGATATGTTTAATAAACGAACTGAGGGAGTCTCAGGGCAGAATCTGAACAGCTTCAGGGCACGATATTGAGAAGTTTGACTCGATGTGACTTTCCATTGACTCGGAGAAGTTTCCAAAATGGTTTGGGATTTAGGGAACATGAGGGCAGCACGGCGGTTAGCACGTTTCTGGGTGATGTTCTTCCTGTGCTCTTGTGGGTTTTTTCCAGGTACTTCCGGTTTCCTCCCACAGTCCAAACCCATGCTCATTAAGCTAACTGCTGGGAGCTTTTCAGGGAGTAACCCGCCTTCATCCAGAGTTTAGACTGTAGGAAGACTGGAGCCGGGGGGAGGCGGGGTACACCCGAAAAGCTCAACAGCGCACTGCAGGCCAACGCACACAATTCTTCACATTGACACTCACACTTAGGGGCAATTTAAAACAGCCAGTAATCCTGATGTGCATGTCTTTGGACTGTAGGGGAAAACCGGAGTACCTGGAGGAAACCCACGTAAGCATGAGGAGAACATGCGAACTCCACGCAGACACACCTGCACCGAGCCCGGAACTCAAACCCAGGACCTTCTTGCTGTGAGGCGCACGTGCTAACCACAACTGATTACTTTTTTTATGTCAGTGTTTTAATGCTTTTAATTATTATGGAAAAATCTAAATTAAATACATTTACACCCTAATCCAGAGTGACTTACATTTGAGGGTTAAGGGCCTTGCTCAAGGGCCCAACAGAGGAAGTTGGTAATACTGGGGCTTGAACCCCCAACCTTCAGATCAGTAACCCAGAGCCTTAACCACTGAGCCACCACTGATGGTTTAAGGCTGCGTTTAAGGTCTGTTTTTGGGCAGTACAGATTTTTACCAAATTTGGTGCAGGGACACACTTCCCTACCTGAGATGATTTGACTTTAGAATGTCAAGGTCAAAGATGTAGGTCAGAGCAAGGTCACAAAGTTTTGGAGATAGAGCGCATATAACTTCGAAACGAGTGATGATAGACATGCCGTCACTATGGAACATTAACAGGAAACCATACATGTACCTTTGACCTTGAGAGACTCTGAAAGGTCAAACCTAAACAATCTTGTAAAACCTTTAAATGAGAGAGCTTTTGCAAATTTGATCATGTTTATGTACTATAGAATATATCCTAAGATGAGTACATGGGTATTTACCAGCAGAACCATGGAGATACCTTACATGCGATGGGTTTTTATACTGTTGCGAGCAGTGTATCAGGATTGATTTTACTGCAAACCGCTAAACACTAACCGATGCAAGTTCATTACCATTTCAGGAAAGTGATATTTCTGACACGGGGTAATAATCCGGTTTTATTTACTCTCTGGTATTTAAAGCAGGTCAAAGTTGTGAAATAGAAGCTTTTTGTATCATGCATCATGTATCGTTGTTGCCTGAAATAATTCCACATTCTATCGTTTAACAGCGCGGTTCTGTCATGCAGGTGAAATATTAGCTCTGGCTGCTTTAGCTATGTGCCAAGGGCAAGTCATTTACACAGCGAGGCAGCTGAACGATGCTGCTTTCTGCTCCGGGACTGGGAATGAACTCCGCCAGAGTGATGGGAGATTTTAATAAACTAATATGACAGCAGTGGGAGATTCACTGACCTCCCAAGATCAAGCTAGCACATGCCGGGACTGGTTATATGTTTCCATGATGGGGGGAAAAACTCCCAACAACAACCAAATCCAGATGGGGCATCCATTTTTTGCATTTTTTTGAACGATTAGTTGTTTCGGATCGAAATCGATGGCACAGCTTCGCCTAGGTGACGATGTGACGGCTATAAATATTTAATCTAAATGTTAATGGCTGCACGGATGCTCTTGCGTAGGTCATTATGAGCTTGTGGATGTGTTTCAATGCAGCATGGACTGTTTAAGAAGCTGGATTCTCATCTCAGGCCCAGGGTTCCGGGATAAAGTGCTCACTGAAGATGAATGATTATAAACCATTCCGGTACACCAGCGTAGATGAGTGAAGACAAACGGTTAATTATGGATAGTTAATTAAGTCACTAAATCGAGGTCATGAAATCGTCAGGGTTGTACGTGTCCATGTCGGTTATTTTATCCTGATTTTTATTTGTGTGACGGTTTAATTAACAGGATTTGTTGTAGTAATAAAATGATGCCAATGTTTTGGTGTAGTCAGTGCGCGCTCCCGTAAAAGAAAACATCCCAAAAGCATGTGTACTGTGCACTGCATATCGAATTTCGTCCTTGCCGCTCGCACGCAGAGATTTCTCCAGATTTTTGGAATCTCTTGAAGATATTCCGATGTTCTCCAGATGATGAGATATTCAAAGTGTTCGCAGCTTTACGTTAAGGAACATTATTTTGAAATTGTTCCACAACTTGTAAACAAAGTCCATTCATTCATTTTTAAGCTGCTTAATCCTGATTAGGGTCGCGGGAAGGCTGGTGCCCATGTCAGCCGACTCTGGGTGAGGGCGGGGCACACCCTGAACACATCACAGGGCAACACATACATAACCATTCACACTCACACTCACACCTAGGGGTAATTTGGAACAGCCAATTAGCCTGCTGTGCATGTTTTTGGACTGTGGAAGGAAACCGGGGAGAACATGCAGACTCCACACAGAAACACCAGGACCTGCTTGGTGTGAGGCGGACGTGCTAACCACTGCACCACCGTGCCGCTCTTGTAGACAAAGGGTTATTTTTTGCTAATTAGTGAACCTTTGCCCAGATGTACTTTTTATACCCAATCATGTTACTGATCTGTTACCAGTTAACTTCAGCTGTTTCGTTTGAGACCCACTTACTTTTCCAGCCTCTTGATGCCCCGTCCCAACTTTTCTGAAATGTGTTGCTGCCATCAGATTAAAAATAAGCAAATATTTTTCATGCCTTTATCACCACGCTGGTATGTGTAGTATGCTGGTATGTCTGATATGTTTTCTATGTTCTATTGTGAATAAAATTGCAA
The DNA here is from genome assembly GCA_039654325.1 of Tandanus tandanus. Classification (NCBI taxonomy): domain Eukaryota; kingdom Metazoa; phylum Chordata; class Actinopteri; order Siluriformes; family Plotosidae; genus Tandanus; species Tandanus tandanus. Next base: position 65,840,592 of record JBCNYH010000001.1, read on the forward strand.
TGCAATTTTTTTTTTGCAAGAGATTTGCAAATGATTTGTGAATTACACAGCGTCCCAACATTTTTGGAATTGGGGTAGTAATACTTTATATAATAGTACACTTTACTTTATTACCCCCACAATGTTGTTGATTATTTTTGTTGCTGTGTGGTTTTATGATTTTATTTAGGTTTATTGTTAAATTATTTAAATATATTTATGCACAGAGAGTCACCTACAGCATACCTGCATTATTTATACAGCTATAACTGTCTGGGATATTTTTCAACTCTGGCACAACTGTAGAACTGAAAGTAACAATGCTCCATCTTTGACCTTAGTGCTATTAAATATAAATTTATCTGGCCGTACACAGCTCCACTTCATCTCGCCTTGAGGTCACTGGGTTATTATAAACAGAAACTGCCAATAAATCAAGTGTTGGTAAACTAAGTTTATCATTTCGTTTATAAACGTGTATTTTACTATAATGTTGGTCATGTGGGTCTAAAAACACTTTCTATTGGTTGCTATAGACACTTTGTGTCATAAACCATGTCAGGAGTGCAGAGAGTTTAGGTCCAATGATGCGGTTGAATTATCCTGAAGCCGACGTATTCTCTAACAGCATCACATCATTGTCTCAAACACACTCCATGTATCATGCATAATAAACTATATATTGAGTCTGCCTTGTTTTTTTAAAGTATGCAACAAAACACACAAATGAAATAATAAAATACATTAAGCACATGGTTTGTTAATAAAAATGTACACAGAGTGATAAGAGGTGATCATTTTGTTTTCTATTTTCAATTTTAGCTCAGAAGTAAACATTTACATACCTTGTTGATGTCTCGACTCATCTTTATTGATATTCCAATGAGGAATTGGTATTAAAGGGTCTGATGTTTTCCGAAAGTATTCCCCACAGCATCACAAAACCCCCACCAGCCTGAACTGTTTGACACTGATAGATTAGGTCCAGTGTTTCAAGCTTGACAGGATGAAATGCCAAAACCTTATACACTGTACTCTTAGGATGAGTAAAGAACATTTAAACAGGAATGTTTAATCCTAATCTGAGCTCAGAGTAATTACAGCAAAGGCGAGTAACAGTGAATGAGTTCATTAAAATGCACCACATTCAATGTAACGCCCCCCCCCCCCTTTTCCACTCACTCATTAGAGTTCATCTGCATCTTATGTAAAATCAGGCTGGCGTCAGATGTGATGTAATGATATTTAGAAGCATTTCTACGTTGTGATTAGGTTTTGGGGGAAAAAATCATCCATGATGAGGACAATTGTTTCATAAAAATGAATGATTATCTTCCTGATTACACATCTTGTCCTGATTATTCTCTTTGTATTTATTTATTTATTAATCTATATATTTATTTATTTTAAATATTAAGGCACTGGAACACCCTGCTAGCATCCTGCGATCTTTTTATAGCACAAATTAAAGTTTTACTCAAAGCCTTCCCCAGTATGTTAAATAAATCACACCCTTAAATCCCCCGATCCACGAAAGAGAGCTCAAACCGTAATAAGTACTTTCAGTTCTCCTATGACTGGATTTCGTTATCTACCCATTTCCATTTAATTGCCTTTCTTTGCCTGGATGCAGATGAGAAATCTCAAGCTGCATAATTAAGCGCGGCGGTATTGTTCTGCTCTGGGGGTCTGAGATTTAGTCCCCGTTCGGTTAGAATTTTAAACGTTCAGCTCGCTCGCTGTTGGAAGATCAAAGTCGGGACTCATAAAGTATCTCAACTAGCATTTTTGACTTTAGTGTTGAGCTCAGCATATTCTCCTGAAGTCATGCTCGCAAGAGAGTATACTCATAAACTTATACAGGACGTCCTGCAAAGCACTTATGGTTCGATTTTCCACTTCATTTATCATTTAAGTTGTTCACTTTTTTGTGCTTTCAGTTTCACACCTGTTAGGTACAGGTACAGGTATTCTCCCCTGTGTGCTCTGATCCCGCCTACCTCACATCAGTTCAAAATGAAAGCGGCCTCATGAATGAATGATGTGTTTTAAGTTTCCTATTCTCCTCCCGGGTAGATTAAATAAAGATGAAATACAGTGATATCTCTTGGAAATAAAATGGAATCGGATCCACAATGTCTTTCTGAAACCTTTTGTTTTCTCCTGCGAGTGTTAATGGCCCCTGCACTGGCCGCCATGATACACGACACTTGATCTCGGACATTTTTACTTTCTAAGAATTGGTGTTGTGCCGCCAGGTTATCACGTATACTCAAGCTTGTTCCTTGCTCGGTCGTATTATTATTGTTATTGTTATTGTGAACACAAAGAACCAAAACAAGATGTAGAGCAGGTGAATAAGAGATACTAAGCCCATGAGCTGGGGTGGTTTCACCAGGAAACCTTTATATTTATCTAATAATTAACTGATAATGGAAGATAGAAGCAGAGTGATCGCACCTGCCTGTATTTTGGCTGTCAGGAAAAAAAAAACATGGAACACAGACTTATTTATTTACCTTTTCAATGTCACTGAAATCCATCTTCAGTACTGGGGTCTTCTGTGCTTGTGTTCTTCTGCTGGAAGGGAACATGTGCGTCCATGTTAATGCTGTCTGAATTTCATTTTTGCCATTTTCCTGAATTCGGTTTGGCCGAACTCTTCAGCCATATTTTACATCCGAACTTGGTGTCGGTATTTTACTGCTCCTTGTGTTTGGGTGAACCCTTGCTGCTGCACTTTTACCTGCCTGCCATCTGCCCTTCCCTGCTCGGCGTGTTGAACAGTCACCTGCGTGGTGCTGGAGATGAGACGGCTGATTCTTGGCGTCCTGCCGTTTTACTGCCGAGTGTTTGGCACTGCTTTGTGTGGCACAGACTTTACAGATTATAGGCTTTTTTTTCAGGGAGGCTACTTATCACCTGCACACCACTGCAGCCTGAGGTGTTTGGGGTTGATTGACAGCTGCAGCAGCATTATCACTCTGATACAGGATATTTCAAGTTTCTCTCCACCATTAATCATACTAATCATGCGCTGCTTTGTGTTCTTTCTTCCACATGTTCTGGCACCTGATGTGATGCTTCATATGCTCTTCATTTGTGTAAATGTTTTGTGTTTTCATTTATTCATTCATTCATTTTCTAAGCCGCTTAATCCTAATTAGGGTCGCAGGGAGGCTGGTGCCCATTTCAGCCGACTCTGGGCGGGGGCGGGGTACACCCTGAACAGCTCGCCAGGCCATCGCAGGGTCAACACACATACAACCATTAACGCTCACTTTCACACCTAGAGGTGATTTGGAACAGCCAGTCAGTCTACTGTGCATGTCTTTGGACTGCGGGAGGAAATCGGAGTATCCGGAGGAAACCCAGGCAAGCACAGGGAGAACATGCAAACTCCACACAGAAACGCCCGAGCCAGGAAATCGAACCCGGGACCTTCTTGCTGTGAGGCGGACGTGCCAACCACTGCACCACCGTGCCTCCCCGGGTGTTTTCATGCCTGTGATATTTAAGTCTGGTTAATTTGTCCATCTGTCATGATGTCCCGCCACTTTGTCACATGACCTACACACTTCATGATGATGTCACAGAGAGGAATATTCCCACCCTTGGGCATCTTACCTGCAGAGCTTTACGTACTGCTTCCAGTTCTTCTCCCTTTCCACATACATGATGCACTGGGCTACTTTTGTGGTTTCCTTTACAATGTACTGCATGTTTCCAGCTAGGGTTCCCTCTGTGGACCTGTTCTCCAGGAAAAATGATCTGGAATAGCCAGTTAGCCTACTGGACTGTTGGAGAAAACCAGAGCACCCAAAGGAAACCCACACAAGCACCCTTGCTGGCCATGAGGCTTGAACCCAGGGCCTTCCTGCTGTGAGGCGAGCATTACTACATCACATCGAGAACCACTACATCACAGCACCCCCTGTTGATAAACATACCTGAATGTTAATAGTATATATAGATTCGTAGTGGTTCATTCATTTGCCAAACCGTTTAATCCTCATGGGGAGGCTGGAGCTTATCTCAGCCGACTCTGGGCGAAGGCATGGTACCCCCTGAACAACAACTCTCCAATCCAGCACACAAACATCCATTCACACTCACAGTCACACATAGGGGCAATCTGGACCAGCCAATCAGCCTAATAATCATGTCTTTGGACTGTGGGAGAAAACTGGAGTACACTGATGAAACCCACGCACAGGGAGAACATGCAAACTCGCAAACACGTGCTAATCACTACACCACCGTATAGCTATACTGTATATAGAATATTTCTTGATGTATGTGCGCATGTATACAACGCCTGCAGCAACATTGTGGAAATCGAGTATTGTCTTTAAAGAGCGGTGCGTCAGTAAACGATGTAAATCTCCAAACAGCTGTATCCTAAACCACTCTCCTCTCTTCTGCTTCACAGCTCATTGAATACAAACCAGGATTCATCCAAGCACGAGTGCTGTTATAAAATAATTATCTATTCTCCAAGCCATCAGGAAGAACATAATAACACCGACTCCAACTGCTTCCATTTTGCTGTCTTTCTTTCACGTTTAGGAAGATAGTGTCACTGTTCTCAGGTGCTCGGGTTCTCCCAGGTTTTATGTAGCAGAACATTTCATCGGTGTATTACAGCTTAAGGAAATGGCTTATAAGAGCGACGCAGTCAGGCATGAAAATGATTAATTAATGTTGCTCTGGATGAACGAGTTAAGATCAGTTTCAACATGGATGAACACCTGACCAATATAAAGTAACAGGTTTGATGACAGTCGAGGGAGATGATATTTTAAAAGCCATATAGTGCATTTGTGTATAATTCCTTTTAATAATTAATAATAATGGCATCCAGCTAAAGGCGGAGAGGGGGCGGAGCAAACCACACAGCGTTATTCGGTTTGGTGGTGATGAAGCAGAATACAGTTTCCTTCCTGTAGCTGATTTTTCGTTGTTATTACACGAATTATCAGAATACCGGATCATGATTGGTTAATTATGGTGTTCGGTAGTTTGTTATTTACTTTTAAACAGACCACTGATATGGACCATGATTTAAAAAAAAAGTATACATCTATAGATGGGTTGTTGGATGATTGGATGGATGGATGAATGGATCGATGGATGAATTGATGGATCAATGCTTTGCGAGATTAATAGTTTGACAGAGGGAATGGATGGATGGACAGTTGGATGTATGGATGGATCAATAGATGGCTGGATAAAATGATTCAGGAATAGATGGATAAATGGTTAGATGGATATTTAAATAATTGATTGATTTGAAGAATACATGTATATATATATATATGTATGTATGTATGTATGTATGCATACAAAATGTCTCTATATAATTGGCCATTCAGATTACAAATATAATACATGTACATAAATTCTCTATATAATAAAAGATCTACAGATAATGTACTAATGTAATTTAATAACATAATTACTGTTTGTACGCATAAACTTGCCGTATCTGATGTAGAATTTACTACATGTAGTATTTTTACACTTAATTACACGTACTGTATATGATACGTGTACATTTGTTTCAATATCCAGATAGTTTAAAATAATAATATCTAAATATCACATGCAGGTTAATCACAATCTAAACTTTTTATATTAACACACTCACAAAATAATAAACATAAGTACACGTGTGTATAAATTCTACAAAGATTCTTAAAACGCTACTTACACATGGAATAATTTCCTGCGTCCTGGTTTCTTTCTGTTTGTACAGTTTAACGCTGCACATTAAAAAGTAACAGTAAACTATAAAACAATAAAAAACCAGAGAAGTTTAAAAGTAAACTGGAGATGTTTCTGCTTTTAGGACCACAGCAGGGAATGTTTTGGATCTAGCAATATGGCTGCACAAGCATATCCATTGACTTCAGCCTCCGCAGCCCAGTCCAATATCCAGTTATTTTTAGATCAGTGCTTAATTCAAACAAAACACCTTCACTAAAGGGCACAAAACATAAATAATACATGGCCTGTGGTCCCTATAGTTTCTCTATGGAGGACCCGCTGCTAAGTCCCTGTTTCTAGCTTTTTTGGAGGTCAGTTACAGTAAAAAGGAAAAATAAATAAATAAATAAATAAATGAAAAGGGGGGGGGGGGGGAGGGGAGGGGGGGGGGGGGGGGGGGGGGGGGGGGGGGGGGGGGGGGGGGAGCGCAAAAAAAAAAGAAAAAAAAAAAAAAAAAAAAAAAAAAAACCCCCCCCCCCCCCCCCCCCAAGAAAACAGTACATAGGTCACACCTGTATTAGAAATAATTGAAAATGTATTAGAAATACAGTGTATCTGAAATATCTCATGCATCTTCTTGTAAACACATTGTTAGTGCGCACGTAGTCATATGCTAGTTTATCTATGTGTTACAAAGACAGAGAGGACTCTCTGTTCTGAAGATAATGTGGTCAACCTGTCTTTAAGAATGAGTCACACACATTCATAACCACATGACGACTTTGTAGACGTGGCAATAGAAGATATAAGTAACGAATGAATTTCTCTCTGTCTGTTTTTACTTTTATCTCTGTCTCTCTCTCTCTGTATATAAACCTTTGTCCATCAACTGTTTTTTGTCTCACTTTCTCGTGGTATTCTATACTGTGTGAAACTGTGACTCATATATATATATATATATATGTACATGTATGTATATGTGATAGTACTATTAAACGAGTATTGTCACTAAGAACTTGTCTGTGCACTAAGTTATTGTCTAAGTTTTCCAGAACACACCATGCCTACTTTAGTTGAATAAACCCAAACATAACATATAAAGTTGCATTTTACTAATTTATTGAGCACTTGTTTCCTTTAAACAGTGACATTACTCTTATGTTTTAAATTGCTTAAACAAAAAACCGCTGTGTACCGCTGTTCTTCTTTTAATCTCGGCGGAAAGCAGAGGCCGGAAATACTGTTGTCTTCTGAGCCGTGTAGTTATTTTGACTTGCGTTACACTGTAGGCTTATGGAAAGAAAACAACAAAATGGCAGCGCCTGTTCTATGATTTTTGTTTTGTATTTTTGTCCTATTGGTTGGTTCCTGCTCCCATCTGCTCCTGTTAACTTTTTATTCTGTACCGTTCCAATCACGTGATTAATAGTAAGGTTGACTATCCCATGCAGCTCTATCTTTACATAACAGTAACTATGGCAACATGGTCCTGGTACAACATGAGATATGATAGTCAATCCATTTTTCTCACTTCTTAATCTATCTTTAGTCCCATGTATAGACACACCTTTGTCTGTTCTGATGGATGGATTAATGAAAGGATGGATGAACATATCAATGATGGGTATGTTGGATGAAAGGATCAATCAATCAATCAGTCAATCAATCAATCAGGTAATTCAGATATATGAAAGAATAAACCAATTAAATACTGGTAGGTGTTTAATGTGATTAATGTAATCAACATCAGAGCTATGCTGAGACGTTGATGATTAGACGTTTATGCTGGAATTTTTATGCTGAGACGTTTATACTGAGACGTTTATGCTGAGACGTTTATGCTGGGACGTTTATGCTGAGACATTTATGCTGAGACATTTATGCTGGGACGTTTATGCTGAGACGTTTATGCTGAGACATTTATGCTGAGATGTTTATGCTGGAATTTTTATGCTGAGACGTTTATGATTAGACCTTTATGGTGGGACGTTTATGGTGGGACGTTTATACTGGGACGTTTATGCTGGGACGTTTATGCTGAGACGTTTATGATTAGACATTTATGCTGGGACATTTATGGTGGGACCTTTATACTGGGACGTTTATGCTGGGACGTTTATGCTGGAATTTTTATGCTGAGACGTTTATGCTGGGACCTTTGTACTGGAATTTTTATGCTGAGACGTTTATGCTGGAATTTTTATGCTGAGACATTTATGATGAGACGTTTATGCTAGAATTTTTATGCTGGAACATTCATGCTGAGACCTTTATGCTGGGATCTTTATGCTGGGACATTTATGCTGCGACGTTTATACTGGGACCTTTATGCTGGGACCTTTATGTTGGGACGTTTATGCTGGGACGTTTATGCTGGGACCTTTATGCTGGGACCTTTATGTTGGGACGTTTATGCTGGGACCTTTATGCTAGGACCTTAATGCTGGGACCTTTATGCTGTGACGTTTATGCTGGGACGTTTATGCTGGGAAGTTTATGCTAGGACGTTTATGATGAGACCTTTATGCTGGGACCTTTATGTTGGGACATTTATGCTGGGACGTTTATGCTGGAACCTTTATGCTGGGACGTTTATGATGAGACCTTTATGCTGGGACCTTTATGTTGGGACCTTTATGCTGGGACCTTTATGCTGGGACCTTTATGCTGGGACCTTTATGCTGGGACCTTTATGCTGGGAAGTTTATGCTAGGACGTTTATGATGAGACGTTTATGCTGGGACCTTTATGCTGGGACATTTATTCTGGAAAGTTTATGCTAGGATGTTTATGCTGGGACCTTTATGCTGCGACGTTTATGCTGGGACCTTTATGCTGGGACCTTTATGCTGGGACATTTATGCTGGGAAGTTTATGCTAGGATGTTTATGCTGGGACTTTTATGCTGGGACGTTTATGCTGGGACGTTTATGCTGGGACGTTTATGATGAGACGTTTATGCTGGGACATTTATGCTGGGACATTTATGCTGGGAAGTTTATGCTAGGATGTTTATGCTGGGACGTTTATGCTGGGAAGTTTATGCTGGGACGTTTATGCTGGGACGTTTATGCTGGGACCTTCATGCTGGGACGTTTATGATGAGACCTTTATGCTGGGACGTTTATGCTGGAATTTTAATGCTGAGACGTTTATACTGAGACGTTTATGCTGGGATGTTTATGCTGGGACGTTTATGCTGGGAGGTTTATGCTGGGACGTTTATGCTTGGATGTTTGACTTACACACATATCTTTATTATTTGAATTGTAATGGCGTAAAACGAGCCAAACTGGGATTAAACCTATAAACTGATACAGACCGCTGGATCTATCTGTATCTGTAAAACATCTGTATCTGTACAGCATTTGTATCTATATCAATCTATTCAGTAAATACACCGGCAAACACATTAATAATGTATTAAAAAATTATTTTATTTTATTATACATTTATTAGACAATCTCTGTATGTACCAAAGTCCCAGTGCTGGATGCCTGCTGCTGCATAGATGGATGGATGGATGGATGGATGGATGGATGGATGGATAGATAGATAGATAGATAGATAGATAGATAGATAGATAG
>JBCNYH010000001.1:65850490-65861416 GCA_039654325.1 Tandanus tandanus
TTTGAGTGTGACTCCAAATCCAGACCTCCATGGGTTAATAAATTTGATTTCCATTGATAATTTTTGTGTGATTTTGTGGTCAGCACATTCAACTATGTAAAGAACAAAGTATTTAATAGGAATATTTCATTCATTCAGATCTAGGATGTGTTATTTTAGTGTTCCCTTTATTTTTTGAGCAGTATATTTTGAGGAAACTGAATCGTATCTGAATCCGATATCGTTCTGTTCGCTGTGAGTCCTGATCCTGCATGCTCCTACTTTTACTTTTAGATTTTTTTCCTCAGCAAGAAACAGTGTGGGTTTCTTTATAAAGTATAATTTAAATATAAATATGAAATAAAAAACAGAAATCACAGCACCAGCCCATCGGAGGGTTTATTTTTATTATTTTTTTAATAATACTGAGGATGAAGTGACATCTCCGGCTCCGTTTTTAACCCGACTCTCAGAGTGTTAGAACTATAAAGACCGGTCGATACCCCGATGACAGTCGGAGAAAGATTGGCAGATGGGAATGAAATTCTGAGAAGTCTGAAGCCTTTGTTCTTCCACTTCAGAAAAAAAGGATTCTCAGTGTGCTCACTGCATCTTCTCAGCGCCAGATAAAAAAAACTGAAGGAAACAAAGATTACTGCTGTGAAAGTGGCCCACATTCACCTCTCCACTCTTATCATCCTGCCTGTCATATTATATAAAACCCAAGAAGGGAAATAAAGTGCTGCTCATTTCTATAGAAGGACACGGCAAGAGAAAAATCAGCATTAAATAGACGCAGGCGCTTTTTACTACAAGCTCCACTACTTTAATTCAGGAACAACAATACCACCATAAATACATGTTTAATAAAGTTACATTTTATTTTACGCTTCAGAAAATCTCATTTCAGTTATCGCCAAACTTTCTGAACTTTCAAATTGATATAAATAACAAAAAAAACCATTATTATTATTATTATTATTATTATTATTATTATTATTGCTCTTCTTCTTCTTCTTCTTCTTCTTCTTCTTCTTCCTCTTATTATTATTATTATTATTATTATTGTAATCACTATTCTTCTTCTTTTTGTTATTATTATTATTATTATTATCATCACTATTAATATTCTTCTTGTTCTTCTTCTTCTAATTCCTCTCATTATTATCATTATTATTATGATTATCATCATCATCATCATTATTATTATTATTATTATTATTATTATTATTATTATTATCATTATTATTATGATTATCATCATTATTATTATTATTATTATTATTATTATTATTATTATTATTATTATCATCACTATTCTACTTTATGTTGTTGTTGTTTTTCTTTTTCTTTTTCTTCTTCTTCTCTTATTCTTCTTATTATCATCATCATCATCATCATCATCATCATCATTATTATATGTAAGATGGTTATGTTTTTGTAGCCATTTGTTTGTTAGCAACTTTACCCAAAAACTTATGTAGGTATTTTGATGAATTTTCTTGGAGGGTTGTAGGAGGTTTGAATCTGCAGCCACACTGAAAAATCCCCTGTCACTCACAGCGATCAGCAGCCAATCCATGGTCGTCTATGAGCTCATTCATTCAAAACGGGATAATTAGGATAACTGGCTGTTCCAAAGTGCCCCTAGGTGAGAGTGTGAATGATTGTGTGTGTGTTGCCCTGCGATGGACTGTCATGCTGTTCAGGGTGTACCCCGCCCTCACCCAGAGTCAGCTGAGATAGGCTGAAGCCTTCCTATCATATATGTACTCTCTATATAAATGTTAGACTATTTATTCAATGCTAAAACAAGCACTGGAGTTTTGCATGATTGCAGTTCAGACATGAAGCTGTGATACAGTAATGCTGATTAAATCTGAAGTAGTACAGCCGTAGCATGGCGTTGTAGAGCAGTCGATATCTCCTTATAAACCCTGCCACAATAGGTGAGTAGTGCTGAACTTTCTCTTTCCACTCTGCTGAACGCACGGCTGTCGCTTTCGATGCCGCTATTGATTTGTCAAGCCAGCAGTCTTTAGTGAGTGTGGGCTTCTGGGGATCCTGCTGTTTAACTATGCAAAGCTAGCACTTAATCCCATTGTAGATTAAGAATGGTCCCACATTGCATTCCAATATGGCAAAAGGCAGCAGCTTTCACCATTGGAATATTGAGCAGTCTCTGAATTGGAGTGAAAATTGCATTCTGGGTCGGCCAGCCGCGTGAAAGCTTCCCTCAATAGTGTCAAGCCCGAGAGCTAAACTGTGAGAATAGATATTGCACGCTGCCTACCAGAATTTACATTTGGCACTCAATAGTGTTATAAAGGTTTATGGAGGTTGTTTGGTAATATTGTGCATGTACCCATGACCTCAATGCTTCTGTTCATGCTTTACTACCAAACTGCAGCTTTACTTCAACTTTTACACTTTAATAATGGATTTCATAGCAAGTAAAGCTATCTCAGAATCAGGAAAGTGTTGCTTATATTCATTATTATAAAATTATTTTGAATCAAATATAAGATTATTACGTCCAACACGAGAAGTGGATTTTTTTTTGTGGAGGTATTATAATCACCGGTGTTTTTTTTTTTTTTTTCTGTCTGTTTGTGAACAATATCCTGATCACACCCATGCACAGATTTTCACCAATTTTGCTGGGACCACTACCCCACCTGAGTCCCAGAAATTATTTGAATTTGTGATGTCAAGATCTAAGGTAAAGGTCACAGCAAGGTCATGAAGTTTTGTAGATTTCCCATGTGAAAATTAAAAAAACAAAGTATATTTAATTAGGAATAGAAACGGAACTGTGTACATGCTTTAAAACTTTTCATCTTCTTTGGTCTGAAATGACCTTGAAAGGTTAAAATCAAGGTCACAGGATATGCTGATACACAGAATGTTGATAGACATGCCGTTACTATGGAATACTAATAGGAAACCATATATAGACTATTAAATTAGATGGTTATCTGTAACCTTAAGTGACCCTCAATGGTCAAACGCCTGTGAGCACACGAGCACATGGGAAATTAAAACTACTGACATATAGGGAATATTTACAATATTATCCCAACTGCTTGCTTATGCCTTATTAGTGCCTCTAGTCCAGCTTGCTTTTAGACTCTTTAACAAATTTCTTTGTGGCAAAGAATGAGGGAGGCTGGATCCTATCTCAGCTGACTGTGGGTGAAGGCGAGAAAAGCGACTGATGCGAATTAATTTTTATTTATTTATTTTTTTGTGAATTTTGTAATTTGCTTTAAAATGTTTGGCACCTCCACATGCAAGCGAATATTTTGCGGCTTAAATACGTATACCGCGCGATAGTCACAAGAAGTTTGCACGGTAATTTCCGCGACTGATTTGCATGTCTTTTGCGATTGGTTTGCGGATGTTGGTAGTTTGAAACTACTCTGCATCAGAGCCTCGTTTTGTGACATTTGCGAAAGTCTCATACGTTTGAAATGTTTTGAGATGGGTTTACGAACCAGGTGACCAAAATGCGATGCCGTGAATGATGTGCAACAAATCTGAGAATGCAAAGCGACAGCCACGAATTACCATTCACATCAGTCTCTTTTTCTATCGCACCTCTAGTGTATTTACCCCTTTAGTGCTGCCATGTTTCTACTTATCAATCTCTACACCAACCAGCTCCATTTTTTTATTATTTAGCAGTGAGGTGGGGTGGAGGAGGGGGTAGCTTTGCTTGAAATGCCATGTTATGCAGTATATAAATGAATCCTTTATTACATCTCATCTCAGGATCGGTCGTTCTGTAGTAAGTGATGTGGTGAATAATATTCTGGCATTTGGCCGAGATGTGAACGATCCCTTGATTTACATTTTTTTATGTGTTTGTGTTTCATGGCTGTAATATGAAGCTATATTGGGGAAGGTTGCCAGGTAAGTGTAATTGTTTAGCCATGAAATAGGTTTGAAAGGCTAAACAACAACAACAACAACAACAACAACACAGACGGCAGGACATACCTTTACAGTGGCGGTGAAGGCAGTAATAAACCTGAGTGCAGTTTAAGGAATCGTTGCACTCGAATTTCGTGGTACAGAGAGCACTGAGAACTTTACAACGAAACTCAAGTGAAGCAGAACCTGCTATCTCTCTTCTCTGTACTATTCAGCGCCAGGTGCATGGATTCATGGGTTGATAGATGAATGATTCTAGCTATTTGGAGGGGGCGGTGCTCCAGAACCCCAGTGGATGAGTCGCCAGTGGCTGCTACGTGTCTGTAATAATAAAGAAACAATAAAATTAACTATCTCCCTCTGGTTGTTTGTGTGATTGCTAGCAGGATTACTTAAAAAGTTATGCTTCGAATTTTATTACTTTTCTTAATGAGGTGGAGCTTCGGACAAGGGAAACTCCAGAACATTTTCAAGATGATCCGGATCAAATTCTGGATCCAGGAATTTTTTATAGGATTCTTTACCATTGTGAGATAGCATGCTTTCAAACATTTTGGTCTATATAAAGGATTGCTGGGCTTGGCAGAGGTTTGCGCTCTTCCCAAATGCACTCAGTAAAGATTGCAATGAATGTACAGTGTTTTGGTTTTAGTGTTTATGAAGTGTTATCATATTCATTCATTCATTTTTTTAAGCCTCTAAGATCACGGGGAGGCTGGCGTCCATCTCAGCCGACTCTGGGCAGGGTACACACTGGACAGCTCACTAGGCCATCGCAGGGCCAACACACATACAACCATTCACACTGACTCTCACACCTAGGGGCGATTAGGAACAGCCAATTAATCAGAATCAGAATCGGAATACTTTATTGATCCCGGAGGAAATTGTGTGAGTTGTGTTAGCCTAATGTGCATGTCTTTGGACTGTGGGAGAAAACCGGAGTACCTGTAGGAAACTCACACCTGCACAGGAAGAACATGCAAACTCCACACAGAAACACCCCGAGCCCGGGACTCGAACCCAGGCCTTCTTGCTGTGAGGTGGACTTAATTCTTAAGTTAATCCTGCGCCACTGTGCCGCCCTGTCATGTTACTTTTGTTTTATTTGCGGTCCAAAACGGTGTACTTTTCCAGTTCCTTAAAGCCTTAGAGCTCCTTGATCTAATCAATATCACCTACTACAAAGAGCAGCATCACACGAAGGCCAATTAAGTGCAGAACTACTCTTACGATCGTTCTTGCGGTGTCTGTGGCGTGCTATCTTGAAACGAGCCATGGAAAGAAATGATCCCGAGGGACGACGCGGATAAAGAAGTAGAATTTATTAATAATGAGTGCTTAATGATGAGCTGGGGCGGATTTGCTTTCAGAACAACTTTAACCAATTTATGAGAAAAGAGGAAACGTATCATTTGCATTCTGTGTTGGGGAACATCTCCTGAAAGCAAGATGATGTGGAGCCGGTAGAGGAAACAGAAAGCCGTTGATTTCACTTCCGGAAACTCGTTTAAAAACTATTTTGCTGTAATACTTTTATGAGAGTTCTGGCATGAATTATAGAAAAGAAACATGAAGAACTCGAATGATTTCCTGTTGCTTGTCCGTGTCTTGGACTTTAATATGCTGGAATTCGTGACTTTTTATTTTTTTTGCTTATTAAATAAAAATGTAAGTCTGGATTTTCATAAAGTTGCTCTGTAACTCTCACTCACTCATTTTCAAAACTGCATCAACCTACTAGGATTGCTGGAGCCTAACTCAGGCAATTCTGGGCGAGGGCAGGGTACACCTTGAACAGCTCACCAGGCCATCGCAGGGCACCACATATACAACCATTCACACTCACACCTAGGGTGATTAGGAACAGCCAATTAGCCTACTGTGCATATTTTTGGACTGTAGGAGGAGTCCCGAGTCCCTGGAGAAAACCCACTCAAGCACGGGGAGAACATGCATACTCCACACAGAAACACCCCGAGCCCGGGAATTGAACCCGGGACCTTCTTGCTGTGAGGCGGACGTGCTAACCACTGCGCTACCGTGACACTGCTAGGGCAATCAAACATATTCACTGAGCCTTACGTGCATGTCTTTACCCAGGACCTTCGAGTTCACCACTGTGCTCTCTGCTCTGTAACAGTGTCTACTATTAAAAGCAAAAGCAGTTCCAACTTTTTGATTTTTAATTTAGATATAGCATGTACAGTGTTATTTCTGACTTGTTGCTATGGTGATATCTGAGAAATGGTGGAAAGGGAACCGGATCCAGGACCTTTAAGATGAAATTACATTTTACTTTAATTTTAATTTACTTTAACGTTGACCTGCGATTCATGATCATCAGTCACGAAACCCAAGAACGGCTATAATACAAAACAACGAGAGAGACGCTCGAGTATAAAAGGCATGAATTTCGCTTCTGTTTGTATTTAAATAGATATACTGCTTATTAAATCCCCCCCCACACACACACTCTCACTTATTTCTTGAAGCTCTTTATCCTATCACGGTCGCTGGAGCCTGTCTTAGAGTGTGAGTGTGAACAGCCATTCACACTCTCACTCGCACCCAGGGGTGATCTGTAACAGCCAATTACCCTAATGTGCATTTCTTTGGACTGTGGGAAAAAACTAGAGTACCCAGAGGAAACCCACACAAGGAGAACATGAAATCTCCACACAGAAACGCCTCGAGCCCAGGACTCGAACCCAGGACCTTCTTGCTGAGAGGCGGACGTGTTAACCACTACTACTGTTCTCTTGTTATAACAGCAATTCCTTCAACAGACTCTCTCTCTCTCTCTGTCTCTTTCTCTGTCTCTCTCTCTCTTTCTGTCTGTCTCTCTCTCTCTCTGTCTCTCTCTCTCTCTCTCTGTCTCTCTCTCTATCTGTCTGTCTCTCTGTCTCTTTCTCTCTCTCTCTCTGTCTCTCTCTCTCTCTCTCTCTATCTGTCTCTCTCGCTGTCTCTCTCTTTCTCTTTCTCTTAATCTGTCTGTCTTTCATTCTCTTTCTCTCTATCTGTCTGGCTCTTTCTCTCTCTCTCTCTCTTTCTCTGTCTCTTTCTCCCCCCCCTCTCTCTCTCTCTTTCTCTCTCGATCTATCTGTTTCCCTCTCTTTTTCTCTCTCTTGATCTGTCTGTCTTTCATTCTCTTTCTCTATCTGTCTGTCTCTTTCTCTCTTTCTCTCTCTCTCTTTCTCTGTCTCTCTCTCTCTCTCTGTTTCTCTCTCTCTCTTTCTCTCTCGATCTATCTCTTTCTCTCTATCTGTCTCTCTTTCTCTGTCCCCCCCCTCTCCCTCTCTCTCTATCTCTCTTTCTCTCTCTCTCTTTCTCTCTCGATCTGTCTGTCTCTCTCTCTCTGTCTGTCTCCCCCCTCTCTCTGTCTCTCTCTCTCTCTTTCTCTCTCGATCTGTCTGTCTCTTTCTCTCTCTCTCCATCACTCTCTCTCTCTCTCTCTCTCTCTCTCTCTCTCTCTCTGTCTCCCCCCCTCTGCCCCCTCTCTCTGTTTTTCTCGCTCTCTTTCTCTCTCAATCTGTCTGTCTCTTTCCCTCTCTCCATCTCTCTCTCTCTCTGCCCCCCCCGCCCCCTCTCTCTGTTAATAAGCTTGACACAGCTTGTCAGAGACCCTCTTTTGTAGTGTCTTTCCACCTTCAAAGAAACCCAAATGAGAATTTTATAATGAATCTAACAGCAGAAACCAACACGCCACATTGCCGAGTGGAGCCGTGGAGTAAAAGTGCAGAGGCTCTCGTCCTCATTAAGGGTGTTTAATTATTTATTTTTAGGTAATTGGGGGCCAAATGAAGAGTTAAGAGGAAGCACAGCTACATCCACATCAATAAATACAATATCACTACAAACATTAGGAATTTTATTATAAACAGACAGTCAAACGTTTTTTTAAAATAAATTCACGCTAAAATATTTTAGGAATGAAAATCATTCATAATGATGAAAATGTCCTCGTCATCGATTCCTACAACAGATGAGTGAAGAAGCATTGAATGCTAAATATTTATACAGTATAAACATGTGAAATCCTGCTGCCGATCACACGTGTGTGTGTGTGTGTGTGTGTGTGTGTGTGTGTTTAGATGATTTCACTGCTCCACTGCTAATGATTGCCATCTATGCTTTTTATCCAAGTCTGCCTGACAAACTGTTTCCCAGCATCATTAATATGCATTACTGTACTATTAGTCTATTATTACTGTATTATTGATATATAATTACTGTATTGTTGTATTATTACTGTATAATAACTGCATTAGTACTGTATGATTCATATATAATTACTGTATTATCTTTGTATTAACACTGTATTATTGATATATAATTACTGTATTATTGCTGGAATATTGCTGTATGATACCCAGTTCAGTTGTATGATACCCATCTGTTTAGGGCTGAGGGGCAGGAAAGGAGGCTCAGGGCTGCTGTGGGCTGTTTAACAAACCTGCAGTGCGATTATTTACAGGAGAAGTGTTTATGGTCCGAGCAGAGCTGAGAGTGTTTTATATTTACTGACATCAAACCAAACTATAAGACAGTTACAGTAAGTTAGAGTAAAGGTTACACTGAGCACCGAGTGTTTTATTAATCTTACACATCAATTACCCCCCCCCCCCTCCAGCCAAACTAATCAACGTTAATGTGCGTGAGTGTCCTCACTTCTTCAGAGCACTTGTTCTGCTGAATATATTTTATATTTAAGTACACCACAGTTTAAATTTAAAAGTAAAACAGCTCCATCGTAGCTGTTAGTGTGGAGAGTAGCGCGGTCTCGGGGCGTTCATAAAACGGTGGTGAGTTAGTGCTCTGAGACCCAATTAAACTCGAGGCTGAAAAGAAATCACCTTTTTCAAGCAGGGCAAAAACATTTGCTTATCCAGCATTTCTTTTCTTCAATAGTGCTTACCTCCGAAATTAAATTCTCCTGTTACTACAGCGCCAGTTTCCCCCACTGGACACTGCTGCTTTCTCGCTGTGAAATGAAGATAAGAAAATGCATGTTCGCTTATTCAGGCACTGAAATTGGTTTTAGATCAGCTAGCAGGGTTTTTTAATTATTTTTATTTTTTATTTGAGCAGCTTTGTGGGGACGTGCTGGGAAACGTTCCAGGATATAAAAAATTACAAATATAACATTCTCTGCAAACTGCAGGATCACATCGATTCAACATGCACGCGGTCACTTCATCCAGGATTTTAATAGAAGAGTCATGTTTTTATTTTTATTTTCCAGCTGAGATTTTTTTCCTCCATAGTTTTGTTGATTTGAAAGTTTCAGGATGAAGTTAAAGTGGGGCCGCCGTACCCTAATGGTTAGAGAAGCGGTTTTTGGACCGAAAGGTTGTTGGTTTGATTGCCAAACCAGCAGGAAAAATGTGTGGTGGTGGGGGAGTGAGCTGCACCTTCCCTTCCTCCGCTTTCATGGCTGAAGGGCTCTTGAGCAAGGCACCGAACCCTCAACTGCTCTCCGGGCGCCCCGATGTGTAGCAGCCCACTGCTCCGAGTGTGTGTGTGCTCACTTTGGACAGGTTAAATGCAGAAGTCAAAGTTTGCCTTGTGGAATTAATACAATATAAAATAAATTAATAAAATAAAATATCAAAATGGTGCTCAGTGCACCCAAGGCTATTTTTTGAATCGCAGAATCCATCGAGGGAGCCGAGGGAGTCCTGAATGCCCTACCGACTCTGTATTCAAATTAGTATTCATTTATTAATTTATGCCAGTTGACTACTGATTTCCATTTACCAAAATCTCAGCGCAGTGCCTTCAAGCACTGGAAGTAGCTGTATAACCAAGACAAGAAGTTACAAAAAGTACTACAACTCACAAAAAACCATCTCCATGTATATCACGTTTCTCTCAAAGCACAACAAGGTTTAATTTCTGTGCAGAACGAATGACGATCCTGGGAATTACCAGGTTCAAAGTACAGCCCCTTGTTGCACACCTTTACAGCTTATACCTTCATAAGTCCAACAAATAGATTAGGTTGTAATTTCCCACTGATCTCATTACAGCCATGTTTAAAGATTTAACATTTCTGTCTGTGCCGATGATTCCTTCCACAAAACCAATCAATTCTGAAATATTCCAAAATCGAGAAAACCTTATTGTGACACTAATGAGACTCTCCATAATCATTAGCTTTAATTAGCTCATAAAGTGCAATAACATCTTCCTGTCAAGAGCCAGCGGACCTGAAACTGTACAAGAAGCCTTCAGTGTGCAAGGAAAGAATCTCTGGTGTCAGGAGGAAGTCTCTGAAGCACATATGAACAGATCTCATTTATAAACAGGGGGGGGGGGGGCAGCTGAGACAAGTTGGACTACTGCTAGATCGTGTCCAAGGCCCAGAAGAATGACAGAGGAGGTTCAGAGGTCAAAATTATTCCTAGGTTATACCTGCAGGATATCCAAAAGCTGCTAAAGCCGACTGTTTAAAGCATTGAGACTGTAGTTTAGAGCAATCTGTGTATCAGGTCCTCATTCATTACAGAAATGTGTCGTTCTCACATAGCCTAAATTACCTCATGGTAGACAACAGTAGATGATTGTTAGCCCTCTGCAGGTCAACCTGCATTACCCCGTAAGCATTCTGCGTCAAGCGTGGAATCTGTTCAACCATTTCAAATGTGAAGGCAAAAATTGAGGCGGATGACAAGACATGTGATACTGGGTGTGTCCACAGATTTCCGTGTTGCACAAGGACTGAACTGCGCCTTAAAAAGGTCCCCAATAAATATACTCTGGTGTGGTAGTCAAGAAAAAATCTTAAAAATGGAAAAGAAACAGACTAGAGTCTTGATTTGAAATGTTTTCCCAAAATGGACTGAAATGATTGCACTTTTGCACTTTTGCACATTTCTTTTTGTCTAAACAGCCTCTGAATGAGGGGCGGTGGTGGCCTCGTGGTAGGGTCCTGGATTACTGATCCCAAGGTTGGGGGTTCAAGCCCCACTATCAACAGGTTGTCACTGCTGTCCCCCCAGTGCAGCT
>JBCNYH010000001.1:65870163-65881358 GCA_039654325.1 Tandanus tandanus
CCTAACGAGTAATCATCACCGACATCAAACAAACACACACACACACACACACACACACACACACACATACTGTATATATAAAAACACCGGGACCTTAAGTGTGCCTGCCGACTTGACAGATCATCAGTGTTCCAGGACCAGCAGATTTGCAAATGAAGCACTGTATGCAACTCTCTTCATATTTATAAAATGTTAAATATTTTAAAGCAGTGGGTTGTTTGGTTGTTAAAATTCCATTTTTTCCCTTTCTATTCATCTGAGGCAATGAACAATCAACACATCATTGAACACAGTTATTACCTCATTTTCAAGGGGTTGGCACTCTATTTGTTTCCCCACAGTCCTGCACTGAAGCAGCGGGAATCAATGACCATATCATTACAACAAAACTGTGTATTGTGTAAACACTTGTACCCTGTAAACAAATCCCATGGACCATAATTCAAAAGGGAGAGATAGACAATTCAGTTTTCTTAGCTAGCTAACTTTCAGTTCTTTTATGATTTTGCCAAAATATATCAACTGGAACTACTGTGGTCTGGATAAGGACTGCACTCTATACACTACCTTTTTGAACATGAGACAGTGTAGTTAATTTCATTCAATTTTCCAAACCACTGTAACCTTTATAGGGGTTGTGTGGAGGCTGAAGCACATCCCAGTGGGCAAAGGTGGGGAACACCCTAAACAGCTCACCAGATTATCACAAAGCAACACATACACACAACCATTCACACTCACACTTACATCTAGGGGCAATCAAGACTATTTAGTTAGCCCAGTGTGCATGCATTTGAATGGTGGAAGGAAACAGAACTGGAGCACCTGGAGAAAATCCACGCAAGCACATGAAGAACATGCAAACATGCTGTGAAAGGGACTTGACCCCAGGAACTTCTTGCTGTGTGGAAGTGCTCACCACTGCACCATCATGCATGCATTGTTTATCTTGGTAAACAAAATTCATACAGCCAAAAACGAGCTACAGAGCCCAGGACATTTAACTAATTAGCAATCTGACATGATGGCTTGTTTAAAGAAATGTCACCAATGAAAATAGCACCTGAAAAATTCAAATCTGTGTATCCTTCTGTTCCATCTGAATCAATAATGCTGGTCAGAATTAGTGAAATGAAACACCAGTATGAAACCAAATTAAACAACTCCACTTTCAACTGGTTTTACGATAATTTATACCAATGCTCATTTATGTCAGTTGCCTTAATAAATACATCTTCATACTGGTTCACTAGGTCAGGGACTAATTGTACTATCAGTTGAAAAATGAGGTGGTAATATAGCATAAGAACCCCACTGAAGTGCTAATATAAGTAGTTCATAGAGAGCTAGATATTTACTCATTGTTTAAAGACAGCAAGTGACTCAGCTTCTCAGCCATCTAAAGGAAGTTCATTCCACCACTTAACTGAGAAGATGCATCCTTTATGCATACTGTCCTTATACTCTAAGAGATGGTGGGACCAGTCGAGCAGTGCTAGTGGATTGGAAGGAGCAATGCAGGGTGTGATGCATGCTTTAGATGGGTTCTAGTCTGTTTTTGGGTTTGTAGGCAAGCAACACTGTTTTAAACCTGGCGTGGGCAGCTACAGGAAGCCGATGGAGGAAGTGTATTAGTGAGTCAGTGTTCAAGAACTTCGTAAGGCAATAAATAAATAAATAAATAAATCAGATAAAACCAGTCATATAGGTGCAGAGGTTGAATAGTGCTCAGAGGAACTTCAGAACTATCAATAACATGTTCCAGAAGTGTAGTTTTGAAATGATAGGGGCCTGAAAAGCACTTGAGGGGCCTTTGTGGATATAAATGCATGAATCCAATGTGAACCAATGTTAATTAAAAGGAGAATTGTAAATGGTTAGCTCACAGGTGCATGCATTGACAAAGAGTGAGATCAGAGAGTTTTTCTTGGGAGAGCACAGGGTCCTGATGTGTGGATACTTCTCCTGGGATGAACAGCAGTTAACTTTTGCTAATATTAAGGTACAGCCAATTAGCTGCCATCCATGATGAGATACATGCCATCTGAACAGAAACAGGGGCAGCACAGTGGCGTGGTGGTTCAAATA
The DNA here is from genome assembly GCA_039654325.1 of Tandanus tandanus. Taxonomy (NCBI): domain Eukaryota; kingdom Metazoa; phylum Chordata; class Actinopteri; order Siluriformes; family Plotosidae; genus Tandanus; species Tandanus tandanus. Next base: position 65,872,252 of record JBCNYH010000001.1, read on the forward strand.
TCTGCCTCTCAGAAAGAAAGTCTTGCATTCAGTGAGTGCATTTCCATGTGGAGTTTTTGCCCAGAGTCAGCTGAGATAAGTTCCAGCCTCATCACAACCCTAGTAGGGCTTAGCAAATAAATCAATGAACAGAAACAGAAACATAAAACACTGGCTTTTGCCCATGGGTCTAGTCCATCTGGTCCATCCGGTCCAACCCAAACCATCTTTTACATACGTGGCCCTGACTTGCATTGTAACTCATCCCTTCCCATAGTCTTGCAAGAGGTAAGTTCAAAGGATGGCTCCACATTGCAATTCTGGGTTTGAGTTGTGGCCTGTTTACTAGATATTTGATTCATCTCAGGTTTGATCCCAGGAGTAGGTCCTGGCAACCTTAATTTGTCCACCTCCTGTCTTCTTTCTTGTACCTTTAATTGGGAGTTCTGTATCTAGCAAATCTGTTACTGTAGTCAGCTATAATATTAATGAAAATATTACCTGTCCATGAAAAACAGAGTTAATTCTTTTGGCATCATCTTCTTCACATTCAGCAGGTTTCTTCATTTTGTAAAGACAGTTTTGTTATTTGTTCTTCTTCTGCAGCAGACTGCAGAAGAAGCCTGCAGACTTCTTCTGCAGCATCGTCACCCTTCTGAATAGTAAAAACAGGACTGTATCACATGACTAACAAGTGGGATGTGAATACAACCAAGTAGTCCAGCATAGACCTCTTTTTTATATACAGTACATATTGCACTTGCTTTGATCGAACCATTTTAATAGTTAAATTTCATCCTGTTCCCCAAATACAGCATTTGTACATTATTATTAATAGTAAGAACAATGCTGTATTCCACTCCATTTATCTTTATAAAATCCCCTTTTTCATTCAGACAGATAATAAAGAGAGTGCTGTAAAGTATGGCTTTGGTTTTTGCTCTCTTGCTGTGTTTAAACCAGGTCAAGTAACAATTCCCGGTAAGACTTTTCATATCATTTTTAACCTCCCACACAGCAAGCACGTGGTTAGCACTGTCACCTTACAGCAAGAAGGTTGTGGGTTTAAACTTCATGGAGAGAATGTGGGTGTGAATGGATGGTTGTGGCTGCAATAGACTGGTGACCTGCTCAGGGTGTACTCTGCCTCTTGTCCAAAGTCAGTAGGAATTGGCTTTTGGATAAGCGGTAGAGATACTGATGCATATAACCTTTCTCTTCCTGGAAGACTCAGTCCAGACATGACAGATTCCAGATATTTCCAACAGGACAAGAGGTATAATCTCTTTAGCAGGTCCTGGGTCTGCTCCATGAATTTCATCTAGTCTACTTCAGGGTTCTCCAAGATGATCCAGCTTTCTACTGTGTCAAGAAGTTGAAGAACAGCAAGAGGAACCTTGTTTCCAACAGAAAGTGTCTAGAGGTGTGGATAGTGTACTGGGCATAGTGGTAGCCCAGTGGTTAATGCACTGGATTACTCATCTGAAGTAAATGGGTTCATGGCTCATTGCCACTGTTGCTCATTTGTATAAAAATGATAAAAGTAAGTCATTCTGGATAAGGGTTAATGTTAGTGACATTGAGACCAAACCTATTTGTGTTTCATAGTAATGGCTTGTCTGATCTGCACCTCTGATCATGGTATTTTAAAATTCTCTGGGACTCAGGTAGGGTAGTGTACCCACCAAGCTTGGGGAAAATCTGTGCACTGGTGTGGTCAGTAGAATGGCAGCAATTATATTACCTCCGTCTGGGGTAAAGTAGTAACAGCTCCTGAATAGTGCAACTGAAAAGGATACAATCCTGTCTGATTCCGCACCTATTTGCATGCATAGCCAAGTTCTTAGGCAGGGTGGGATGGCAAACACTCTCTTTCCCATCATTCACAGCAACACCAGCCAATCACAGGCATCTGTGGTCTCCTGCATACAAAGGAAGGTTGGTTCCTTAGAATGTGTTTCGTGGACAAAAATTCAAAAATCATTTGACTTGGAGCAAACAGGTGGCTACCTTTGCCCTCCCAGGTGATTGGTTGCTGTAATGAGGCAAGTGAAGGGAAGTGTGATGGGTGGGAATTCATTAATTTGCTGAGGTGCTTAATCCTTCTAGGGTCACTGGAATCTTAGCTGACTCTGGGTGAAGGCGGGGTAAACCCTGAACAGTTTGCCTGTCCATTGCAGGGCCAAAACGGACAGCCATACACACTCACACCTAGGGGAAACTTGGAACTGCCAATTAGCCTGCTGTGCATGTCTTTGGACTGTGAGAGGAATGCAGAGAAAACCTATGCAAGCACATGGAGAAAATGCCTTCGCCTGGGACCTTGTTCCTGTGAGGCAGACGAACTTGCCACTAAACCACTGAGCTGCCCAGGTGGGAATTGGCCATGTACAAATACCATTACATTAAATGCAATAAGCATCAGTAAGATCCATGGAAAAAAAGTTTGCTACTTTATTCATTTGGGAAATATTTTATCCAAAGCAATTTACAGCCAAACCGAACAAGGGGTAAACACCTTGCTTTAGGGCTTGACTAGAGCAGCTTGGCAGCACTAGGATTGAAATCCTTTAGTTAGCATCTCAGAGTCTCAACCACTGAACCACCACTGCTCTGCAATTTATACTTGGGCAATAAACGACAATTAAATGTAAAATCGCGGCTGCTCATTATCATATTGATGGGGCTAGAATTGGGGTGAATAAAATGCAGTCCAGGATCATTAAAAGGCAATCTAATGCCGCTGGGACCGTGTACGCTTGAAGTGTAAAATTTCAATTCGGTGTTAAGCGAGAACAAGGAAACTTAGTGAGCGAATGATTTATTCAGGAAGATATATTCAGCACTTGCTCCTGCTTCCTCGTAGTGAAATTCATCTCCTCCTCAAATTCGAGCACATGAAAGAGTGCTCACAGGCCGGATCTTCTGAACGCTGTGCTACAGAATAAAACGTCCCACATGCTGCTACAGATCTGTGATTCCGCTGCACAAAAAAAAAAAAAAATGTAAACCACTTAAGGTGAGTTGCATTAGCAGCGCACTGTCTGGGCTTATTAGAAATATAATAAACAGAGTAACAGGGTATGAGATGTCCTGTCCGCAGAGTAGCTGAATCAGCAGCAAGCTTTAATGCTACACTTGTCTAAATAAAACATATGGCTCAGATGTTGAGTAATTGCTGTGATGAATAAAAACGCTCTGATTCAAGTTGTAGAAGTCCAATAATAAGTGACGTGACCAATAAATGCGTTACTAATTTTCATTTATTTTTTATTTAGGTTTTGTTTTTATTGCACATTATTTCTTGGGTGGTTTGCAAATAAACTTCACAGCAAGAAGGTCCTGAGTTCGAGTCCCAGGCTCAGTGAGTGTCTTTACATGTTCTTTAAGTACTTGTGTGGGTTTCCCCTGGGTACTCCTGTTTCCTCCTACAGTCCAAAGTCATGCACACATTAGGCTGATTGGCTGTTTCAAATTGCCCTTTGGTGTAAGTGTCAGTGTGAATAGTTGCATGTGTTGACCCTACAATAGACTGGCAGGCTGTTCAGGATGTACCCCACCTTCACCCAGAGTCGGCTGAGATTAAGGATTAATACTTGCCCAATCCATAACTCTTACATTACACAAGATTGTAAAGAAGTTCTTTAAGTTAGGTGATGCTAGCTAAGTGCATTATTTTTTTATGAGCTGCTGCTCATGTGTATTCAGCGACAGAGCAACACACGTCAGAGGAAACCATTATCCACCCCATTTGCTAGTGCTTAATCAGAATCAGAATCAGAATACTTTATTGATCTCGGAGGAAATTGTGTTAAGCAGCAGGAAGCAAGTGTATGGCTCTCTTGAGAGCTCAGCCAATTAACATGGTCTCCTGATGTCATAGGGCTCCTCCAATGGATGTGTGCATCATCCTCTACTCAAGCTTGCAATCTCCAAAACAAACAAACAAAAAAAGCTACAGGCGTATTTTCACATGATGTCCACCAGAGGCGGGGCTTTGGACAAGACAGACTTTAGTAGAATTTGAAGAAGATCCAGTTCAAGTTCTGGATCCAGGATTATTATCAAGTTCAGGATACAGATGTATTCTTTAACATTGTAAGACAGGATGATCTTTTTGGAAGTGTTGTAGTAGAGCAGTCCCAGCAGGGGGAGCTGTGTTCTTTCTTTTTCAAAAACGTTTTGTGCAGATTTTTATGGAATTTTTACCAGAGCCGGAGCTTTGGACAAGGGAGTCTCCATTAAAATATGGAGATTGCTCGGCTTGACAGAGGTTTGCGCTCTCCAAGTGGGTTAATTCTGGCTTGTATAAAGTATGCTTGAAGCATGATCGTATCTCGCACTCTTCAGCCATTAGCTAGTCCTTTAGGAAAACTTTCTCATTAAAGGGCTTTAAATAATCTCGAAAATTCTATAACCTCGAAATATAATTTGATCAAAAGCACTGCTACCATGACGCTGGTATTTTTTCCTATTGTAAAGTCAAACTTTACTTTTATGAACACTCAGCACTTTCTCCTGCTTTTCTTTCCTCTCTTATATTATTCTCCCTTCAAGAGTTTGTGACTTTTTCTTTATTTAATTAGAGAAAGGTGCAGAGGCTGGTTTTATTTTTATCCTGTAATGAAGACGTAACTTTAGAGATATGACAGATATGAGTACACATGCAAGAGTTTTTATTCTGTGGACAGATAAGTACAAAAAGCGTAGGATGGAAAAAAAAAAAGCTTGTTTCAAGGTCATTATCAGTATAAAACGAGCCAACAGATGAAGGTGTGTTGTGTAAACAAGATGTGAATCATTATAATTAAAAAAAACAAATGATACAGGACCAACCTGACGAGTGCGGTGTGGAACTGGAAGGCGAACAGAGTTCATTTGTATGCGTGTTATGTGTAATTTTAATCTCGGGGATTATGTGATGCGTGCAGCGTGGTTTAGTGTCAGCGATAGCATAACATTGAGGATCACACGAATAAGGTCGACACGTGCAGGTTTTTAATAACGCTACTTGTCTTGCTAACAAGTTGTTCTTAATTATTTTTATTTTAGCTATACATCTCACACTGTGCTTATTGACTGGAAAGTGAGAAGAACAATTTGTGAGTGCAGGAAAGTTGCTCAACGGTACGGTGGTGTAGTGGTTAGCATGTTCACCTCACAGCTAGAAGGTCCTGGGTTTGAGGTTGCATGTTTTCCCTGTAGGTTTCCTTCAAGTACTTCGGTTTCCTCCCCCAGTCCACAGACATGCAAATTAGGCTAATTAGAGTCACATGATAATTGAGTCACATGCAATAACTTTCGTTGTATATAAACTATTTTGAAAAATGAAGTCTGTTTTTGTTTGTTTGTTTGTTTGTTTTTTTTCTCAGATAAGAGCAGAAAAGGGTTTTAACAAACCTCTTGAAAGTGTCCGAGTCCCTATTTTTGCTCATGTTCTGATATTCTGACTCTGAATTTCTTCGTTTTTCTTGTTCATGTATTTTTGCATGTTCCCGATGCCAGGTTGTCTGCACATCACCTGACCTATCTGTCTCTGACTCTGAGATAAGGGGTACACTCTGGACAGAATGGCGGCTGTAGAGCAGCAGGATTATTGGTTTTAACCTGACGGATAAATACACAGCTGTGATGTGATGTACAGTTTATGAAGAACTGGAAGTATCTGTTTGTATTTGTATGCATGGTGTATTTGAATAAACCATGACACTACTGTCAGATGCCCTCACATCTCGAGCACAGACGGGACGTGGAACAGTAATGACTTTCTCCAGACTAACAGCAAGGACCCAAATGCCTTTAGGCTTCTCACCATGGTGAATCTTATTCAGCTGTCTCATATAAATCTCATAAATATTCTCCTCTCCACAGTTTCCCCCTGACTAGCTCAGTTGAAATCTTACAGATTGCTACCTCATGCTTTAATAAAATGTAAGCAGGACGTTCCAGCTGATAGGCTCACTCATTAAACTAATGGATTGACTCCAGGTCCGAGCAGTCGATAGCTGAGCTCTTCACATTCACTCCAAAATCAATGCGCTGCCCTGCGTGGATTTGGCCGAGATCCGTTGCTAAAGATTTCAGTTACAGAAGCCTTGATTAGTAGCTTCGAGTTCTAAACATATTGAAAATCTGATTATTCAGGCCACTTTCTCCTCATTGTCTAGTAATAAAGCTGAGGAATAATGTCACGGCTGTGAAATGGAAAACTTTTCTTTATTACATAAATAAACTTTATTTCTTTAACAGTATTCATATAAAGTGCTTCAGGTCTCAAGTACAAAAAAAATAAAATAAAAATGGAAAGAAAGTAGCAAAAATATATTAATTAAATAAATTTTCAGAATTTTTAAAATTAATAAATAAAATATTATTTATATATGAAATAACTACATATGTTAAACATTACAAATAAAATTCAAGAGGTAAATTATTTATTAATAAAAGGTTAAAGTATATTTACTATAGACTGTATATATATAAAATAAAAGTAAAAAAATATTAGTAAAAATATTAATATAAATAATTTAATTTAATTAAATATTTATTAAAAATATTATTAAAAACTAAAATTAATCAAATATATGTGCAATATATTAGCATTTAGATCTGAAGAGAAAATAAAAAATACATGGTAAAAGTTTTTTTACAATAATACAAAAATAATCATTAAAATATTAATGTAAAAAATTACAAAATTGTACAAGAAGAGAAAAAAGCTCAAATGAGTATTTATCTATTTATTTATTTTTAATTGTTTGTTTGTTTGTTTGTTTGTTTGTTTGCATACATTTGAAGTCATTATTTAATTTTTCTGAGGTCGAGTTCATACAAAAACACCAACTCAAGAATTCTGTTAAAAAATAAAGAGTTTGTTCCTGTCTTGTTTTCTGCTTCCGGATGTACTGGATGTTCTCTGGGTTTGTATAAAACCTGGTTTCGTTGATTGCGCTGCTTGAAGTTAAACAGATTTTCGAATCTTTTTAATCCTCCGTCTTTCGTAGATCTGCGAAGACTTCAAAAGGATTCATTTCATCTTGTTTGTAGATAATGCAGCATCATTTTCAAGGAGTTTATTTGCCGACACTATTTAATTTTTCATTTGAGTTCCTCCTAATTGATTTTTTTTTTCATTACTGCCAGAAAGTTCTATCTAATCAGCACTCGATAATCAAAGGGTTAATAACTTAGATTTTCAGATGGATATATTTTAGTGTCTATAACATGTGCACACAGAAGGGGGCTCATTTCACTGATGTTCCACAGCATCATGCATTCATTGATAAACTGCCGTAGTGTAAGACCAATAAAGAAGGGCTGTGGAATCTCCAGGTATCTCAGTCTTGGGTTCCTGCTCCAGTTGGCTGCAGATGGTGTATCAAAATCAAGAACTTCTTAAGGCAATAATCAGATGTTCAGGTGTGCATGATTAGGGTTGGAGATAAAGTCTGCAGGAAGGTTGGAGATCCCTATTATCCATCCTTTATTCCTCTTTCCTTGGAGATTCAAGGTGAGTGCTGGTTAGGTGATGTTAGAGATTAGCTTCCAGTCAGTGGTCTGAACACTATTTCAGGATCTCATCTTCTGCAAAAGGCTGAAGGTTGCTCATGGTTGTTCATGGATCCTAGTTGCTCATGGTGTTTAGATAGGTGTTGATACAGGGCTGCACTTTCCTCATTGTTGCCTCTGGTGTCCTCCAGGTTTCTGTTCCATATAGAAGAACTGACTTGAGGCTGAAGTTGAACATCCTGATTGTCATCTGTCATTTTAAACTTGCAGCTGAAATTGATTTGGGAAAAGATTTCCAAAATAACATCATATACTGGACCAGGGGTCTCCAACATTGTTCCCGGAAAGCTATCCTACTGAAGACTTTGGTTTTAACCCTAATTATGCACACCTGATCATCTGATTGCTGCCTTAGAAAGTTCTTGATCAGCTAAAAGAGGTGTGTTAAATTTTGGTTGAAGATAAAACCTGCAGGAAGTTAGATCTCCAGGAACAGTGTTGGAGATCACTGTATTCGATAAAGAAATCTCTTTTTCATTAAAAATGAAAATAAGTGATGGCTTCATCCTATTAAGTTTTACTATGATGAATAATTTTATGGTGGAACCAACCGAACAAAGAATTTAAAATGAGCTTGAATTAAAAATATGTGAAATATGGGGTTGGCGTTGCGATCAAACATGGCAGTGACCAAAACCCAGCTGTACCACCCTTCGACGGCTGACGTCGCCACCGTAGATCCTGCTGGAGAGAACAGGGAGCTGTTTCACAGGAAAGGCTTCTTTTCTTTTAACATTGAGGCTGTGTATGTGATCAGAAGGTGTGACCCACCAACAATATCACTCGCTGCCTCAGCTCAGCTCATGACAACAGGATTTTCTGTGCTATGATTGAAAGGCCAGCGTTTCAAGGCCACCTAGTAGGTGATAAAGGATATCACTGTCAGAGTAACCTGATGATCCTGCTGTTGAACCCTTAAACACTGAGATTCGATACAACACCTGTCACCTTTCAACATGAGGACTTGTAAGGAGTGTTTGGAGTTTGGAAATAAAGGTTTTTCTGTGTGCAGGATGGGCTGCTGTGTGATGAGGTCGAAGGAGTTCCTTACTGCCGGACGTCCAATGTTTAATGAGAAGATCACTTAGCGATGCTCTAATCGGGGTTCGAACATACAGATGTAACGGATCAGACAACTTATTCTGACATATAGATACTCTGACAAAATATCTTCAGTTTCAGTTCAGAGTTAAAGATCCATGACCTACAGTGGCTTCTGGGATAGGGCGAAATGACTCCTAAATATCAACATAAATATCGTAAAGAAATATACAGTAATTTTTTATATTATTTGCTCACACAGTGGCATAGTGTAGTGGGTTCAAGACCTGGGCTTGGAGGGGGTGTATCTGTGTAAAGTGTGCATTTTCTCCCTGTATGTCTGAGGGTTTCCTCCAGGTACTCTGGTTTCCTAACACAGTTCAAAGACATGCACATTAGGCTAAATGGCTGTTTCAAATTGCCCCTAGGTGTGAGCGTTGGTGTGAATGATTGTGTGTGTGTGTGTGTGTGTGTGTGTGTGTGTGTGTGTGTGTGTGTGTGTGTGTGTGTGTGTGTGT
>JBCNYH010000001.1:65961114-66002176 GCA_039654325.1 Tandanus tandanus
CACACACACACACACACACACACACACACACACACACACACACACACACACACACACACACACACACACACCACGGCACAGGGGTGGAGCTTTCAGACGTCTGCTTTTATGTGTTAATTAGGAATAAAAGGCAGAGTAGACACCTTACTGCTGCCTCAAAGACCGATACACAGGTATCCTCTGGCTCTGGCCTAATGGGTCGCGCATGCGCGCACGTGTGTGTGTGTGTGTGTGTGTGTGTGTGTGTGTGTGTGTGTGTGTGTGGGTGGGTGTAATTATACACAGCGTGTCATGTCGCTTAATTTGTTCCCTGAGAGATGTTCATTCACCTAATTTTGTTTTGATCACAAATTTTAATTAGAAGTAAAACTGGCGGAAACTGTTCATGAGGTCAGATAAACGTGTTGATGCAAAAGAGAAAACATTCAGAGAGAGAGAGAGAGAGAGAGAGACACAAAGAGAGACATGGAGAGGGAGAGAGAGATAGATAGAGAGTGAGAGAGAAAGAGAAAGGAACACAAAGAGAGACATGGAGAGGGAGAGACAAAGAGCAACAGAGAGAGAGAGAGAGAGAGAAAGTCAGAGAAAGGGACACAAAGAGAGACATGGAGAGGGAGAGACAGAGAGCAACAGAGAGAGAGAGAGAGAGAGAGAGAGAGAGAGAGAGAGAGAGATAGACTCAGAGAAAGGAACACAAAGAGAGACATGGGGGGAGAGACACAGAGAAGTGACAAAGAGAAAGACAGAGAAAGAAAGAAAGACACACGCAGAGAGAGACACAATGATACAGAAAGAAAGAGGAGAGAGAGAAAGAGAGTGGAACAGAGAGAGAGACAGTGCGAGACAGTGAGAGACACATAGACAGAGACAAAGAGAGAGTAAGAGCCACAGAGAGACAGAAAGAGAGAGAAAAACGGAGAGAAGCCAAGAAAAAGAGAGAGAGAAAGAGAGCAAGAGAGAGAGATAAAGAGAGAGAGAGACACACAGACATAATGATACAGAGGGAGAGAGGGAGAGAGAGAGAGAGAGAGAGAGAGAGAGAGAGAGAGAGAGAGACTTTCCTTTAGAGCACACTGACACTGCGCTCCAGTCCGGCTCAGATATAAAAGAGAAAAATGGAAACGTGGGCTATGCATCAACCGAACTCCACATGAGTGAAATTTCAGGTCCATCTTGATCGATGGAATTCAATATTCCTCACGTTGGCCTAATGCCCTCAATTTCCTGACTGCCAGCTTAATTAATATCTCCAGCACATCGACACATTTCCTGACTTGGCATCACCACGTCATGCTAGAGCTGAGCGAGGAGACCGCTCCGATGAGCAGATTGAACATTTCCCTTTTATATTCAATTAAAAGCTCACTTCTGTGTTTAATAAGAGACGTATCGCTCTCAGGTTATTAACGCGGAGGAGATCCGAATCAGCGAAAAGAGATGAAACCAATCATTTTAATAATGTAACCGTGAGAAGACTGGACATATACCTGCGTTTAACTCCACCTTCATGTGCACAACACGGCTGCGATGCTGCGATCGTTTGAGCGTCGTTTGCGCCAAAATTCAGAAATGAACGTATGCAATAAATATCAGGATATGACGTGACAGTAATTTGTGGTAGGAAGATCGCCCTCTGGTGGAATCCCCCAGTAACACATGCGGTGCATAAACAAGCGTACCATAACGTTCACCACCAAAATGGGTGTGGTTAAAAAGCATAGATATTTTCAGCCTTAGGGGTATAAAGGCTTGTCATTGGGGCAATACCCTTTAGGGTACCTTTTATGTACTGCTTCCGAATCTATATGTACCTTTTTGGCCCTAACAAGGACCAACTGAGGACCAATACTCTTCCTTAAAGGGTAATACCATAAGGGTTCGGTACCAAATGGGACAGAAATGGACTCGAACTGTCCCCCTTAATGATTGGTCATTCATTCATTTTCTAAGCCGCTTAATCCTAATTAGGGTCGCGGGGAGGCTGGCGCCCATCTCAGCCGACTCTGAGCGAAGGCGGGGTACACCCTGAACAGCTCGCCAGGTCATCGCAGGGCCAACACACACACAACCATTTACACTCACACTCACACCTAGGGGCGATTTGGACCAGTCAGTCAGTTTATTGTGGACCGTCGGAGGAAACCGGATAATCCCGAAGAATCCCACACAACCACAAGTAGAACATGCACTCCAAACTCCAAAGAAAAACGCCCTCACCGCCCAGGACTTTTTGGCTTCCGAAAAATCATTTCTTTAGGGCGGCACGGTGGTGCAGTGGTTAGCACGTACACCCCACAGCGAGAGGGTCCTGGGTTTGATTCCCGGGCTCGGGGCATTTCTGTGTGGAGTTTTCATGTTATACCCGTGTTTAGGTGGGTTTTCCTCGCACAGTCCAAAAACATGCACAGTAGGCTGATCGTCTGTTCCAAATCTCCCCGGGTGTGAGAGTGAGGGTGAATGGTTGTATGTGTGTTGGCCCTGAGATGGTCTGGCGAGCTGTCCATGGTGTACCACGCCCTCGCCCAGAGTCGGCTGAGATGGGCGCCAGCCTCCCCGCGACCCTAATTAGGATTAAGTGGCTCAGAAAATGAATGAATGAAAATGAAAGTCTGTATTTAAACCCCAGAAGGATGGCACCGATTCCTCAGTTGACCTTGAGATGATTTATAACAGGTGCTGTTTAGGTTCTGGTGCCAGCGGGTCAGGCTGGAGGCCGATCGGTTAATACAGACCTCCGCAGTTCTCATCGCCGCCACTGAGATTTGATGGATTTTGATTCTTGCTGTTTATAATGTCCTTCCCTGGAGCTTTTTCTTTCACTCTCCTCTCTGCCTGTCCTCTCTCTTCACCTCCGGAGGCTGTTTTTCTTTCACTCCTTTGTGTAACTTTTACTAAAAAAAACCCTTTCTGTCTCCAACACTTCCCTCTGTGGAGTTTTTTTTCCTTTTTTGTTCCTATGCTTTTCTGTCAGGTTGAATCTGCAGGATGTTTCGGAGCTTGGAGAGATTACCGTCACGCTTTTGTCTGTTGTTGTTATTGTTGTTGTTTATCTTCCTGTCCTCTCTTTACTCTCAGTATCATTACATGTTACTGTTACACACTCGAAATCTCCTGCCTTTGTTCGACGTCTTCTCACTCACTCATCATGGAGCCTATCTCAGGCTCGGGCGTTTCTGTGTGGAGTTTGCATGTTCTCCCCGTGCTTGTGTTGGTTTTCTCCAGCTACTCCGGTTTCCTCCCACAGTCCAAAAACATGCACATTTGGTGTGAGTGTGGGTGTGAATGGTTGTGTGTGTTGGCTCTGCGATGGCCTGGCGAGCTGTTCAGAAGTGCCAGCTTCCCCGCGACCCTAATTAGGATGAAGTGGCTTAGAAAATGAAAGAATAATGATAATAATAATAATAATAATAATATTTAAAATATGTCTACAAATTCTTTGTGAATTCTTAAAAGCTAATATAATGTTCCGTATTATTATCAAACATTCCTTATTTGGAGTAGTTCTCCAAATAAGGAATTCGCTTGCAGTACCAGCCAAAACACCAGCAGCACCAGCAGACCAGCAGCACCAGCAGCACCAGCAGCACCAGCCCGAGCGACAGTGATTGCATCGCGGCTTGGCGTGTGTGTGGCTGTACTGTAGTTGTGTAATGATTGTGTTTGAACTGAAGCTCTGGCCTTTCAGCAGAAGCATTAAAACTCTGTGTAAAGAGTGAAGAGTCGTGTAAAGATCAGCGCCATTTCCTGCCGTGTACACTGACCTTTACTCACTTGTTTACAGCTAGCAGGTGAAATGTCAGCGCATTTGCCCTTTAGCATTGTGTTATAATTATAGATCTCTCAGCACAAAGTGCAGAACGGAAGCATCTTCATTACAGGAAAAAAGCAACAGCCATTTCACCAGTACATGCCGTACGATTCAGTTTATTTATTATAATAATCAGGGAACAGGTTTAGTGTTCAGGTGTTTGAGAACATTTACAGGTCAGGACCAGGCGCGTTCACTTTTACCCAAATAGATAATGCTTAAGGAGTCATCATCATCATCAACACCACCACCATCATCACCATCGTCATCATTATTACCATCATCATCATCATCACCACCAACATCATCATTATTACCATCATCATCACTATCATCATCATCATCATCACCAACATCATCATCATCACCATCATTATCACCATCATCATCATTATTACCATCATCAACATTATTACCATCATCATCACCATCATCATTATCACCAACATCATCATTATTACCATCATCATCATCATCATCACCAACATCATCATCATCATCATCATCATCATCACCAAAATCATCATCATCATCACCAACATCATCAGCATCGCCAACACCATCATCATCATCACCAACATCATCATCATCATCACCATTATCATCACCAACATCATCATTATTATCATCATCATCACTATCATCATCATCATCACCAACATCATCATCATCACCATCATTATCACCATCATCATCATTATTACCATCATCATCATTATTACCATCATCATCACCATCATCATTATCACCAACATCATCATTATTACCATCATCATCATCATCATCACCAACATCATCAGCATCGCCAACATCATCATCATCATCATCACCAACATCATCATTATTACCATCATCACCAACATCATCATCATCACCATCATCATCATCATCACCAACATCATCATCATCACCATCATCATCATCATCACCATCATCACCAACATCATCATCATCATCATTATCACCAACATCTTTATTATTACCATCATCACCATCATCATCATCATCATCATCACCAACATCTTCATTATTACCATCATCATCACCATAATCATCATGACCAACATCATCATCATCACCATCATCACCATCATCATCATCATCACCAACATCATCATCATCACCACCATCACCAACATCACCATCATCACCATCATCATTATTACCATCATCATCACCATCATCACCAACATCATCATCATCACCATCATCATCATCATCACCATCATCACCAACATCATCACCATCATCATCACCATCATCATCATCACCATCATCACCATCATCATCATCATCATCATCATCATCACCAACATCTTCATTATTACCATCATCATCATCATCATCACCATCATCATCATCACCAACATCATTATTATTACCATCATCATCATCATCATCATCACCATCATCATCATCACCATCATCACCAACATCATCATCACCACCATCATCATCATCATCATCATCACCAACAACATTATTATTACCAACAACATCATCACCATCATCACAAACATCATGGTTTGTGATGGGAAATGTTCATCATAGCTCACTGCCAAGTTGCGCAAGTTTGTTTACAGTACCAGGTACTTTTGTTATTATTCAGTTCTTGTCTCCACCCCCATTTCCTCATTGGTTGCACTTCTTATTGTGTCATAATTACCCTCACCTGTTTCCTGTTTCCTCTTAATTGTTGAATTGATTTAATCCCAGTGCATTTCCTGTTTCCTGCTTCTGATCTTGTTCTCTTTTCATTTGTTTACTACTTCCTGTTTGTGGTTATGTTTCCGGCTACAATTATGGATTTGTCTGCTTGTGTGTTATAAAGTACCACAAACCCACTGACTGAATCTGCACCTCTCTCCACCTCCACCCTTCCGATCTCTCAACGACCCACAGGCTTGTTTAATATTCTGAAAGTGGAGCTGGAAGTTAGTTTGAAGCTGCATTAGGAAAGATTAGGCTTTTTTTTATTTGTTTTGAACCGTTTGACATTTGAATGAATTCTTTGAACTCTTTGAGCTCGTTTCTCCGTTCCAAAAGTTCATCAAACTCGAGCCCGGAATATTTGGTGACCTGTAAATTAAAGTAAATTACTGACATCCATCACGAGCACACGTCAACACATTTTCTCAGCATGTGTGACGGGCTTAAAGGGGATTCTGAACACACAGAAGGTTCCTTTATATAAATATTCATGTATCATTTGGTTTTTTGTGTTTGTTTGTTTTTTTTTAATTAAAGAAATTTGCTCCGTAAGTATTTAATGCTTTTTGGAACTCGTCGTATACGAAGTTTCAGAGAAATCTGCTGAAACACATCTTGGACGTATTCCTGATCTTTGTGCATCAGATATTTATAGATTCATTATGAAGCTCATTTCCCTTTGAGCCCTCACTTCACGGAGCTCGTTTGCATTTCATTATAGATGTTTGTCTTCTAGAATTTTCTTTTTTATAAATGTGTCAACACACGCCAGAAAGAAGTATGAGCTCAGAAACCTGGAGTGGTTTCGTCTCTGTGGTGGAATATTGAGATGATGTCCAGCCTTGTGTATTATCTGGATGAAGAAGAATAACCCCGGAGAAGCGCCGGCCAAGGACTCGTCTCTCGGCTCATTTCAGGAATTCAGAGCTGTAACGATGGGTGAAAATTCCGGAGGTGCTTTTGGGTTCCGTCCATCTGCATTTTTTCCCCCCGCAATCTGTTCAGTGAATTTCAGTAAATCATTAAAACATAATGATTTAAGACGTGAAGGAATTCTAGAACAATTTTAGAAAAATCCCATGTAGTTTTAAACACTTGTTAAGGTTTGTGTAGTGTGTGCATCTTTTATTTTATTTTTATAATTCATGAAATGAAACATGCTTATTTGTCCATTGTCAGCTTTTCACAGGTTTTTATTTTTATTTCCCAAAATGCAGTGTATTAGTTTAGTTTTTTACATATATTTTGGTTATGATGTTTATTTTCCACATGTGTATGATTCCTAAATTTTACATCAATTATTCACCTGTGTAAAACTATCGCACATTTTTTTTCATGAGATTTTTGTTTATTATTATTTATTTAAATCTATTAATTTTTTTTTTTATTATTTTGCCCTAAAACTCTGCACAGAAAAAACTTTTACAGCTACCAAACTTTGCACCTAGGGTCCTATGGTCACCCTCTACTCAAGCTAAAAGAAACCTTACCCCAGTTGGCCACTTGGTGGCGCTATAACAAGCCATAATCCTTTGGCTTATACACATATTTCTCCCCTTTCAAATTTCCTGACTGTAGACAAACAAAAAAGCTGAATGGACCCAAGTGTTCCACCATGTTGGATTTTCCGCCATTGTGAATTTTTGTATAACTTCTTTTTTAAACTGAATCTCCTCCCAGACGGTTTGTCTTATTTACATGAAATTTGGTACACAGCAACTAAAGACCAGTATCTATAGAACTTGTATCATGAAAGTTTCTGCGAGGTAAAATCTACCATCAGTTAACCAACTATTATAAATTTTTTTATGCATGCAGTGGGTGTAGTTTTATTCATTTATTTATTTATTTTACATGATTAAATATAATAACAGTGAACAACGCCAGGTCTTTTCAGACACGAGGACATGACGTGTGAATTTCCATCAGTTCTTTTCCTCAAAGCATCACCTGTCCTAATTCTGTCCTGCTTATACAACGAGCTGCACATAAGCACACGAGAGTGGCGCTATTCTGGATAACAAACATTAATAATAAAATCCAAACAGCTTCAAAGAATGATCATGTCAATGATCATTCTGAAAGAATATCGCCACGTCAGGACTGAAAATAGACACACTGGCATCATCTAAAATATCATATTAGATGTCTCAGCATTGACTGGTGAAGATGAAGAGATGGCGAACGCGGCACGGTGTTGTGAAGTGTATACAGAGCGAGAGACAGACCGACTGACACACAAGATTATCTCTAATGCACTCAGAAGCCTTTCTTCATACAATGCCATGCTGAGAAGCTGAAAGGCGAGTGTGGGTTCTTTTCTCTGCACTCCCATGGCTCGGTAACTGACGGGACTCTTCAGAACAATGTCAGAACACATCATTACACAAATCAAAGCAAAGCGGCAGATGATACCCCCACCCGGGTTCGGCTCCCATTTCTCCGCTCAGGTCGGCGTTCCTTTGGTCCTCGCTTCACAGGCTGGGAGCAGATGGCATGGCAAATAAATTCTTAACAAATGAAAGAGTTCAAGGGTATGAGAGAATAGAGATTAATTATTTATCATTGAATGAAGAATATGTGGTCAAAAAAGAAAAAAAAGCAGGAAGACTGTCAGCAAGCCGAAGCTGTCAAGCAGCATAACAAGTCCTTCTACAGCATGGAATCATGGGATGTTTGACATGACGTGTTTATTCATCACTGCAACTGTCTATCCTGCTATCAGATTATTTATTTTTGTTCTTCAGCGGGAGGAAAAAAGGACAGGAAGCTCAGGCACAAGTAGCCCGAAAGACAAGTCTCGATACTTGTCATGCCCTCAAGGGTCGCAATTGAAATTGAAGTATTGTATTGAGTTCGAGATAAAAATGGGCTTTTTTGTCCAATTTAAACCTATTTTTTTTCCATGAAATCATAGAGTCAGCGGTGTTTGAGGGTGATTACAGGCTTTCTATAATAAAGAGGCTGATATTTATGGAACCGGTGATGGTTTTAGCTTGAGGAGCCGTGATGTAGTTTGATACGGACGGGCGGTGAATCACGGTGGAGTGGAGATGAGAAGCTCGGTGGGTTTTTCCCACAGGGACGTCATGCTATTACAGGAGATTGACTATCAGTTCAGAATGCTTTTCTTCTACAGGTTCAGGTGACAAGCAGGACCAACATCCTGTCCCCGCTGTCTGTTCACATTTCTCCTTGTCTTACAGTCCGCTCTGTCTTGGTTTCATGAGTTATATAAAAAAAATAATAATTGTTGTTACCATCAAGTAATTTCACTGCAAATTTATTTTGCAGAGCCTTATTTATTATCTTTCTTTTTTTTTTTTTTTTTGGTAAATCAATCTGCCATACTGTTGTTCTATACTCATGGTATATGAGCTGATATTCCAGTAGTACTGGAGCCAATCAGAGCACACGATTGCTAATATTCGATGCGTCTGTGGATATAATAAAATTTGGTGGCAGGATGTGGAGGAAGAGGATATCAACAGTGTTCTCGTACATGACAAGCTATTCATTCATTTATTCTTTCATGCTAAACTGCCTAATCTTATTAGGGTCACGGGGAGGCTGCAGCCTATCTCAGCCGACTCTGAGAGAAGGCAGGGTACACCCTGAACAGCTCACCTGTCTATTGCCGGGCAACACACACAACCATCCGCACACACCTAGGGGCAATTTGGAACAGCCAGTTAGCCTACTGTGCATGTTTTTGGACTGTGAGAGGAAACCAGAGTACCTGGAGGAAACCCACGCAATCACAGGGAGAACATGTGAACTCCTCACCGAACCACCATCGCCGAGCACAGCACTTGAACCCAGGATCTTGCTGTAAGGCAGACATGCTAACCACTACGCCACCGTGCGATGCTATATTCATTCCACGACTATGTAATCAAATATCACTCTATATACAACATTATGGCCCTCAGTATAAGGCATTATATAAGAAAAGCTGGAGAGCTGCGACACCTCACAGGAGAGGCTATAAACACTTCTGACGAGGAAAAAGCAACCTGTGGCTACAGCAGCGTGTGGATAATTCTCTGGCAGAGTTTCTTCCCGTGGGTGTAGGACTCCTTAAAGGAGCTGAAGAATAATTCATGCATGTGTTTATCCTGCAGAGCTCAATCCACAACAGAACGAAACCTTCTTCAAGAGAAGACACAAGATCCAAGTACGAGAGTATTTTATTATACAACAGCTGCTGAAAAGTACAGAAAGTCGACAGGTAAAGCATCGCCCACGTGCAGAAAACAAACTGCAATCCTGGAAAACAGAAGAGGATTCAAATAAGAAGATCCAGAGCACTGGGACTAGAAATGAAGTGAAGCAAATTATTTAAAAAACAAAAAATAAAGGGGAAAAAAGAGGAAATTATGGTAATGGGCGTGGCCACAGTTGAATTTAAAAGCAATGGATTTTAATAAATTTTTTTGGAGGGGTGGAGTGCTGCCCTAGTTACCCTTGCTTAGATTTTGGAGATAATTCCAATCAAATTATGGATTCAGGTTTTTTTTTTTTTAAGTGTTCTTTAACATTCTGTGGGAGGAGGATTTTTTGGAAGTGTGGTATTACAGCATGTCCAGCAAGGGGTGCTGTGTACGTTCTGGTTATTTCTTTATTTATTTATTTGCTGTACTTATTTTTAGTTTGGCAGAGGTTTGCACTCTGTGAGTGCCCTATTAGTTCTTTATTTATTCTCTAGAAATTATAAATCTGTCTAAGAAAATTATTTATTTAATTAAATAAATATTCTACCAGAGTGATATTGGATTCTGGATTATGATTGGTCGGAAGGTTAAGCCTAATTTTCTGTTTCTATTTCAGAACCATGGGGAGGTTTTCTGCAAGGAGATGCTTTTGTTTAAGGCTTATGGAAGGAGTCTCCAGTGTCAGCGCTTTGTAACCGTTTGGTAAAGCTGGCAAACTCTTCCAACCAGTTTTCCAATGTCTTCAGGATAGCACGGTTTTGTAATTTCTTATTTACAGGCTGACATTTTTTATTGTTTTTTTGTTTTATGAAATTTAAGAGGGAGAAAAACAACAAGGCTAATGAGATTTTGACTGTTTGTTACTTTCCTCAAGGTGTTCCCATCTGGTATTTTCTACAAACATGCACTAATTAGTGGCCTGAACCAAGAGACGAGGTAATTAGTGAATTAGTGAAACAACTGGGATTAGAAATAGATGGGAAAAGTGTAGTGCAGACATGGTGAAATCAGGACACAGTAAAGTGGAGTAACAGCGGTGTTGACGTAGTAGTGACGTTGTGTTGACCTAGTAGTAACGTTGTTGATGTAGTAACAGTGGTATTGATGTAGTAGTAACGTTGTTGATGTAGTAACAGTGGTATTGATGTAGTAGTGACGGTGTTGATGTAGTAGTAACAATGGTGTTGATGTAGTAGTAACGTTGTTGATGTAGTAACAGTGATATTGATGTAGTAGTGACGGTGTTGATGTAGTAACATTGTTTTTGATGTAGTAACAGTGGTATTGATGTAGTAGTAATGTTTTTGATGTAGTAACAGTGGTATTGATATAGTAGTGACGGTGTTGATGTAGTAACATTGTTTTTGATGTAGTAACAATAGTGTTGATGTAGTAGTGACAGTGTTGATGTAGTAACATTGTTTTTGATGTGGTAACCATGGTGTTGATGTAGTAAGGACGGTGTTGATGTAGTATCTAATACCTTGTAGGAAATTCATCAACGTAGTACAAGCATGGTGCGGACTTGCTGAGCGTAGATGTGGACACAAGAAAACTTGCAGAACGAATTAAACAAAGCTCAGCGCATGGAGCAATATTTGGACACAATGAGAACGTGGTAAGCATGTGGTACAATCTGATTGGGTGTAGAAAGTATGTTTTAAACATGGTGCCTGCATAATCATGGTCGTGGTAAGAAATTAGCAGAAACATGTTAGACGAAGTGAGAACCTGGCATGGACGTCGTAAGGACATATTTCCAACTTGGAAACTGGACATTGTTCCATTTTGACCACACCCCCTCTGCGTTCAGTGAGACTTTTAGGAGGCATTGCGACCTTCATGGGCTTTGTCTGTATGTGATAATGGGTTTTACATGATACTGTACATAAACACTGTAGGAGGAAACCATAGTACTCAGAGGAAACCCACGCAAGCAAGGAGAGAACGGGACTTAAAACCCAGAACCGCTTCCATCCTTTTTTATAGTGAGGTACGTAGTGAAAGCATACGAGGTGATATACTAGTAGTACAGTAGCCAATCAGAACATGCGATCATGGAACGCAGAACATTATGTAATATTCAAAACCGCCAGTATTTACTCATTTTTAATTTAAAACATTTTAAATTGTCATTCAGAAATTTGTCGTCCTCCTGTAAGCGAACAGGCCGCACTCCTGTGAAATCAGGGTTATGGAGGCCGATGCTAAGGTTTTTCCCTCACTTTGACCGCACCGCTCTGTATTTCTTTCTTATCTTTTGCCATTAAAAGTCTTTCAATGGTTCCCTGAACTACAATAATGAGCTAATCCTTTGGGAATGTGGATGTAATGAGGAACGATGGTTCTGAAGTCAAGGACTGGCAGATGGTAACGTTAAATGTTTACTGCTATTACACTCTAATGGCCCTTTACTAACCCTCTGGTCCAAATGGTCCATATGTTCACCCGGTCTGATGTCATGCTCAGAAATCCTTCACTACCTTTAAACTGGCCATTGAGCTCTCCTGTAGCATGTCTCTTCTTTATCAGTGGTCTGTTTCTGGAACTGTATGCTAAAAAGAAGTACATTAAAAGAATAAAGGAAAGAACAACCTGCCCCGGTGATCAGAGATGGTAAAAACATCCTGGAATGACTGTCGGGGTTAATTAAAGATGCGTAGTAAAAAGTTAGCAGGTAATGGCTGACCTTACCCCATATTACTTGCCCTTATTACTTATTTCCCTCTTACCTAGCAAATTTTCGATTTTGGGAAGGATGATGAGGCCTATTGATTTTCCTTTTGGTCCGATATACAATATGGCTGCCGCAGCTGCCATCTTTAATTTGTAATCCATGTACTAGCTCAAAAACGCCATCACCGATCATTGCCATTTTTGGTGTGGACGTTGGGACTGGTTAACTACACAAGCCTATTGATTTTTTGGCATGGTGAGTTGTCCAATATGGCCACCACAGCTCCCACCTTGAATTTGCATTTCACACATTAACTGAAAAACGCCATCACCGATCATCACCATTTTTGGTGTGGACGTTGGGACTGGTGAACTACCCAAGCCTATTGATTCTCCTCATAGTCCAATATATAATATGGCTGCTGCAGCTGCCATCTTGAATTTTTATTTCATGCACTAGCTCAAAAACCCCATCACCAATCATCACCATTTTTGGTGTGGATGTTGGGACTGGTTAACTACACAAGCCTATCAATTTTCATCATAGTGAGATATCCGATATGGCCACCAGGGCTCCCACCATGAATTTGCGTTCCACGCATTAACTCAAAAAATGCCATCACTTATCATCACCATTTTTGGTGTCCATCTTGGGACGGGGTGTACCTTTTATAATGTGGTGCATGGACTGAGGGTTTTTTTTACATAGCATCAGAAATAGCACCTAAATCTAAAATTTCATTTTATTATGTCTGAATACCGATGCACCCAATTTCAGCATTGAATTCTGGCTATAATCACAAACCTACTTTACTGCCACTAATAATTTTATTGTCTGGTGTTCTTGGGACTAAATATATTTTAGATATCAACAATACAGTTTTTCTCCCATTCATCCTGTCATAAGAAGGATGGAGACCAGCACATGAAGAGAATTTCCCGGAGCGGAGAGAAGAACGAGTTGAAATTCGGTGAAGCAGAGGATAAAAGGCCAAGAAAATATTGAGTGTGTATTTCTGTGTGTACCTAGGAAAAGGACCGATATTACCTTTAAACCCGGAGAGGAAATACTTTAATCTGAACCGAGAGCATTTTTAAATTGCCTGATTAAAATCTTTTAGTGTTGATTCAGAACATGGAACCGTGCAAATCAAACAAATCCTTCAACTACGCCGTCCCCGAAGTGATGCGATTAATCTGTTTATATGCAAAGCTTCGTAATCACCATCATCCGAGCAGCTCGACAGCAACACTGAAATAACAGGGAGGAATGCGCTGCTTTCAATACCTTATCGTTTCCATGGTAACGGCTCATTCATGGGGAAGACAGCAGACGCTCTGTTTAAATGGGTTTATAAAAAAACACACACGTGTGTAATCAGTGATGTGGTGATGTTTTCCGTTAGGAGACAGCTGTGGGTTTATTTAATGTTTATGAAAAGAGTTTGTGGGATTAAGCTGCGATTGTCTGTCTTATTAACTTGAAGAGAGGGAATTAAGTGAGGCTGATGAGGGAAAGAGTGTTCATAGCTGCTATGACTTATAACGATAACTTGTTTAGCAGAGATGAAATTCTGATTATAATCATATCTACTGTGGCACGGTTGTGTAGCGGTTAGCATGACCGCTTCGCAGCAAGAAGGTCCTGGGTTTGAGTCCTGGGCTCGGCAAGGGAGTTTCCCCTCATGCTTGCGGGCATTTCCTCCGGATACTCCGGTTTCCTCCCACAATGCAAATATATGCACCCTAGGCTAATAGACTCTTCCAAATCGCCCCTAGGTATGAGTGTGAGTGTGAATGGTTATGTGTATGCTGCCCTGCGATGGTCTGGTGGTTCAGGGTGTGATGAGTCGGCTCCATCCTCCCTGCGACCCTAATAGGATTAAGCGGTTTGGCACGTGAGTGAGTGAGTGAGTATAGTGTATATACTAAACTCTAAAAGGGTTTAAAGAGGCAGTGTTACATGCTCGTACGTACACTCAGAGCCTAATTGCATTCATTATGTTTTAAAAGCTTTCAAAAAGAAACCATAAATAGCTTATTTTACTGTTAACCTTGTATGATGAAACACTTTATTTCCGGAGGAAAGATGACCTATCATTCAGATGGCTGATGAATGGTATCGTCATATCGCAATACAGTAATTTATTGATATATTGCCCCAGCACTATATGAATCACATTTTAGAGTGTGGTGTTATGAGAAAATAATCCGGTTTAATGCATTAACAGTCATCAACTCCACTTCATTACATCACCAGGTTGTTGACTGTTTCACTATAATACACCTGATATCTTACAGAAGTCTTTTATACCCTAAATAGTCCATCAGATTCATATTTGGCTCTGGCGGCGACTCCTGAATGTGCCAGGAATTAATTCCACAATAAACCCAGGCAGGAATGATTGCTTTCCCCTCTGTGCATGACCTGCATGCAGTCGTTACTTTAATGATCTGTACATTATATGGATAAAGATGACCTTTGTCCCCCAACCATCTGTTTAAATGTAACAGCAGCACCTGAATTAAAGTCTGCCTTCATTATTATCAAAGCGAATAATAAACTACATGAAAAAACAAATGATAAAATACTGGAAGAAGAAAAAAAGGACATTATGGCAAAGTTTTCTGTGAATTCAAAAGGCAAATGAAAACGACGGACAAACCATACACTCTGACACGCCTCCAAGATCTTCATCTTCATCTTCATTATTTTTCACACCTCCTTGTCGCATCATCAGCAGTGCTTATGAATGTGTACATGGAATACAGGTGCAGGTGTAAAAATGTGAATTAATTAGTGTTATGGCAGAGGACTACAGTACCCATCAGCCCCTGCATATCACAGGAACCCATACTCTGTGTAAAATAACATCGGTTCAGTACCTGTTACAAACCGGTCCCTGTAGTACATTCTATGCTTATGCAAGCGAGTAGTAATTACACAATTCGGATGTACTTCACCGCCATCTTACCTGCCCTTTGAACCAGATGTTTTAGCATGAGTTAAGCTAACTAACAGGTGTAAAGTTAATGTTGATTAATAGTCCAAGAAAAGGGAATTAATCTCTCAGAATACAGTATGTGCACATTATTATTTGAAATATAGACACAAATTACCTTTTTTGGAATTAAATAATCTTAAGTAATTTTACACATCATCAGTTTCCCTTCAATCCATCATTTCCATTTTATTATTTTTGCAATTGAAAATTTTTTTACTTAATTATTCACAGATTCCAGTGGAATTATGGGATACTGTACTGCAGTGTATCATTGAACCTTTGCATACTACAAAGTTATTATTTCATCCAGGTAACTGGAGGTCTGACTCAAATCACTGACAGATCCATTACATACAGTGTGTACCTTATTATTATTATTATTAGTAGTAGTAGTAGTAGTAGTAGTAGTAGTAGTAGTAGTATGGGAGGCATGCTGGCACAGTAATTAGCATGTCTGCCTTGCAAGAAGGTCCTGGGTTCAAGTCCTGGGCTTGGCGAGGTTGCTTCTGTGTGGAGTTTGCATGTTCTCCTTGTGTTTCCTCCACGTACTCTGGTTTCCTCCCACAGTCTAAAAACATGCACATTAGGATAATTGGCTGGAATATGGCCCCAGTAACGCTTTATTAGATTTTGGAGATGATCCGGATCAAATTCTGGTTTTTGGAATTTTTTAAAGGATTGTTTAACATTGTGAGACAGGATATCTCCAGCAGGGGGTGCTGTGTACTTTTTCAACTTGGTGGGGGCTTGCACTTTCCGAGTGCTTCTAGTTTTTAAATATAGATTACCATTACATCGCAGTAGCTCGAACCGTAACTATAATGTGTATATAGATTTCTGTGTATGAGTTATATAATGGAATATTTGAACTGTATTATAGACAGCTGAACTTAGACTTGTATTAATATTTATATATCCGTGAATCCGGAGCAAACAGATTTTTTTATACATTTTTTTTTCTTTTCTTACTGTTGAAATTTCTGCCTGTGAGACTATATTTATTCCTTCCGCAGTCACTTTTATCCAAAGCCAGTTAATTATAAGTTAAGACAGCACCCTCTCCAAGCATACTGCTGAGCTGTGGGTTATGCATGCATGAAAACTTGTGTGTGTGTTTGAAAATCCTTTTCCTCCCTCTCTTCTATGCTGACTGCGTCGAGTGGAGTTCATTATGTAGATGTTCTCGTGCTGCAACCCCAATTACTGAGATCTGTGTGAGAACAGACGTTTGATGGCTATAAATGCTCTGAATACGTTGTTTCAGCCTGTTGTTGTTATTGTTGTTGTTATTGTTGTTGTTGTGGATTTTGTCACCGCTGAGCAAAGGATACATGTTGAAGTTTTGACACTTGGTGTAAACCTCACTTTTCTGGGGACAGTGTAATGAGACAGGGCTGAAGATAATGAGCAGAAGTTGCAGACGTTTCTCACCACGAAGAGGAGTAATGGTAAAAAATGGGGCTTTGTTCACACAGGAATGCAGCCGGTGTAGTAAAACGCATCGGATCGAAGTGATTTTCTTGTGAAAAGCTTGATGAATGGTTGTATTAGAGGAAATGGGGAGTGAAGTATGCATCAGCATTTTCTCTCATGTACTGCACTCTGTTTAAATAACCCTCTCCGAGAGAGAAAAATCATCCCACAAATTCCCAAACTGCCAAATTACCTGAAATTTTACTGCCTTCTGTGAAACATATCTCAGGGTTCGCGCATTTAAATCTGAGACGTGGTTTAATCTCAATAATATTTAATGGATACGATTCTGAAATAAATTAAATTGGAAGCCTAGAAGATGCCTTGGTCAGCGTATCCTGTTTTCCTTACAGCAGAGCGCATCATTCATTCATTTGTTTGCCAGACTGCAGAGAGACTGGAGCCTACATCAGCCGACACTAAGCGATGGCGGGTACACCGTAAACAGCTCACCAGTCCATTGCGGGGCCGACACACACAGCTCACACCTAGGGGCAAATTGAAACAGCCAAGTCGCCTAATGTGCATGTCTTTGGACTGTCGGAGGAAACCAGAGTACCCAGAGGAAACAAGCACGAGGAGAACATGCAAACTCCACAAGGAAATGCTCTTGCTGAACCCAGGACTTCTTTCTGTGAGGTGGACATGCTAACCACTACCCAGCATTCCGGCCAAGCGCATCATGAACAGTAAAATATATGTATTTCAAATTTATAAATGAACAGCGTGATATAAAATCACAAGCATTCAGCTCACATTATGATTGTCATTAAATTCTTCTAGCTCAGTTATTTCATTATTAGGCTACAATAAGATGCCTAGCATATAGCTAGCTGGCTAACATTCGTGATAACGCTAATATCAATTCTGATTACGATCTCAAATAAGTGATAAGTTCGGTCAGGGTTAAACATTTAACTGACTCTGTATTTGAACTGATCTGAAGTCCGTATGTAATGTTATAAACTGTTTTAAAACCAGAAATGGACAACTTTACACTGTCTACATTGTGGGCGGCCATTTTGTTTTGACATCACAGGAAACAAAAGCAGGAAAGTGACACCCTGTAGATTAAAGGAAATGTTGGGGGGTTTTTTTGTCGTTGTTTTGTTTGTTTTTCAAATAAAGTTTTATGCTCTCACTATTTCTTAAAGCTTGACGCTCTGTTCTTTTAAAAGGGGTGCCAATAATTATGGCGCTCTTTGGACTACTCAGTAATCTCTTACGCAGTTTTTTTTTTCACGCAGTCTCAGGAGGACGTCTGTACACAGATTTACGGTATGAATAATTAAATTTACATCACAAGAAGGAGCGATATGCAATAAATGTTTCATGTCGATGTTTGTTGTTGCTGTTGTTGTTGTTTTTTAGCATGGAAGACATTAATTTTTCACTTGAGTAATTATTCAGATGTTTTGTACTCTGTGTTTATTATAATTAACATCATTCCAGGAGATTAAACTCGTTTTTTTCCTCACCCACTCGGATACTGTGTACAAGCAGAGAAGAGACGAGTGCCGTAGAAAAGCGTTAGCACGTTAGCATGCGAGATGTTAGCTTTCTGTAACTTTTGGTTAAAGTGTAACACCATAGCACACTTTGTGGGTTTTTTTTCTGATGTATTGTTAAAAAATTGAGTGAGTGGAAAGTAAAAACTTTTGGCACCTTTAATTAATTACACACATGATTTCTGTATAGTTTTATTTTAACGTTAAATGTAAAGTTAAAACCATAAGAATCACCTGAGACTCCTGGTTAAATCCTTCTGTTCTGACTGTAACATAGTTCCACAGTATTTACATGTTTTAAATTGTACTTTTTTAACTTGTAAATTGCAAAATTGTGTATTTTTTGATTACCTTAAGCTTCTACCCAGCCTGCACTTGTATCTGGAGCCCGTTTGGGAAGTAAGTGGGCTTGAAAAATTATTCCCATATGGGATTGGCCACAGGTTCCAAACTGGCCGCATGTCAACAGCACACATGAATTAATTTCCCATTAGTTAGCCAATTAAGACCCACATAGGGGCCCATCTGGGTTTGCCAAATCAGGATGCACTTAGCTGACCCAAGTGGGCTCCAGTTAAGATGCCTATTCTGGGCCCATGCCCACTTGATGCCAATGTGGCCCAAGCATTTCCCAGGTGGGGCCCACATTCACATGGAACTTGGTCACTATGGAACCCCAGGACAATCTAGTACAGGACACATACAAGTGCAGGCTGGGTAGTTAAGCGATAAACGTACAAAGATGTTTTTCTGTTTTTATTTACACTTTTATTTTTACTATTTTACTTTATATTTACACAATGTTTTAATTTATGATTTACACTTTGAGTACTTATTTATTCATTCATTTATTTATTTATTTATTGCATTTACAGTTTTCTATAAGAATTTTGGAAAATAAGTTATTTAATAGAGTTTTTTTGTGTGTAGCAAAATTTAAGATGTTAAAAATTAAATGTGGGTGTAAAAAAGAAAACATTAATAACAGGAGTAAAATCAAAAGTTAATGAGGTTAAATCAATATATTTGATAGAATTTATCAAAACTATCATGACTCATGAATCATTAAAAACATTTGTTTATTCATGCATTAATCAGTAGGTACAAATAAAAATTTAAATAGTTAACCCTGAGTTTACACCGGGGCACGATGTCCGCGATCTCCGGAATTAAAAAAGCGCGGAGCTACATGGTTTATGAGCACGCTTGGAGCACGATTGGGGTATAAAAAGGAGGCAGGGTGCATCCAGGAGATAAAACTTTTTGCCAGGTTCATCAATATCCCCTACGATGGGGACATTGCATCAAGGTCTGTTACGCTCTTTTAAGGTCTGTTAAGCTCTACTACGATTCCCACGTTCCATCACGCTTGGCGTCAAATCGTAATACATCGTAATAATGACTGTCAAAAAATTTTGCCACAAGATCATCATGATTTGATCCCACGACCTCCCACGTTCATCAGGAGTCTCTCAAATCGTGGAAATCGCGGACGTCGTGCCCCAGTGTAAACCCAGGGTAAAATATTAACATCCACAGTAGGTTGTTGTTGTTGATGTTGTTGTTATTATATATATAGAAAATAAAACACTTCTGAATCAGATATTTCTGAGTTGTAATCCTGTAAAATTACATCCCAGTGCTTTGTCTGAGAATTACAGGAAGTTGTATACATTACTTATACACAAGCTTAGAGCCAGTAAAAGACACCAAGCTTCAAATTTAGGTACAAAAGGTGTCGGACTCCATGATCGGGGGGAGCGATAGAGACTAACAGCCGATTTATAAGTACAATGTAGAATTGACGATGTAGGTGCACACAGGCTGAAGTATTGTATTTATACTTGAACATAGTGTGAGGATGTCCTCTAGGAGGCGCTATTACAGGAATTAAGTAATTATTGATTTAATTAAATATAACACAAGTGATTTATTGCTCTGAGAGTGTCTCTGAAGTGTTTGAACTTGTCTGTAGTCATCAGTATGAACAGATTTAAACCTTTCAGTGGAACTAATATTTAAATCCATGCTAACAATCACTGATAGACAGATGAGACAATGTTTTTATTAATGTATAGTTATAATTTACACTAGCAACACTATTTGTTCATTCGAAGCAAAAGATGGAACATGTAAAAGGAACATGTACAGTCCTGCAGGATTCAACCGGCCGCTCTAATGAATTACAGTCACTACAGAGCCTCAGAGTTATGCAGCATATTTATTATAACACAAAATCTTGTCAGAAACTGTTCAATAATTCACGAAGAAGTAGCAGCAACTGGAAAGGTGTAGAAGGAAATGAAATGCTAACAAGCGAACCAAATGCAGCTGTTATGGTCTACGTCACCTTGGTAAATAGTTCCGGGGAAGTGCGTAACAGGCCACGGCGTTTGGTACACCGTTACGCCATACCTGCGGTGTGGATTCTATCAGCCGTAAGAGTGTGAAAGAGCGAAAAAGAGTTGATAACGATAGCAGTACCGCATTTCTTCTGCCAGCAGAGGGAGCCGTGCGGACAACTGAGCCACGCCACGCGTCACTAAAGCTAAAGTTAGCAATTATAAATAATAACGAGAACTTAAGTGTTTAAGCTGGCTTGTGGGTTTCTTCTTTTTTTCCTCCTCTGTGTGAGTCAGCGTCTACGTTAGTTTCTTCCAGTCAGTCTTTTTGTCCTTCATGTCCTTTTAGTTTCTAGTAAACATCTTTTGCTGCATTTAAAGTCTCCCTGCATTTGTATCCAAAGCCTTACATTACTGTATGACTGCATGATTTATGAGTTTGTTTTGTTTGGAAGCTCATGAAGGATTTATTCCATCACTGTGGAACAAGTTTGATGTGATAAATAAACATCAGTCAGAAAAATAGATGTATGTGGTGTGTTTTTGTGTGAGTGGCACAGTGGTGTAGTGGTTAGCACATCCGCCTCACAGTCCCGGGTTCGAGTGTTTCTGTGTGGAGTTTGCATGTTCTCCCTGTGCCTGTCTGGGTTTCCTCCGGGTACTCTGGTTTCCTCCTACAATCTAAAGACATGCACAGTAGGCAGATTGGCTGTTCCAAATCGCCCCTAGGTGTGAGTGTGAGTGGTTTTGTGTGTGTGTGTTGCCCTGCAATGGCCTGACGAGCTGTTCAGGGTGTACCCCGCCCTCGTTAGTTAGGATTAAGCGACTTACAAAATGAATGAATGATATTTATAGAATCGCGATACAAATCAAATCACACCTAGGTATCATGATAGTATCGTATCGGATCATCCTGGTGATTCCCAGCATTAATATTAATGCAATACTATACCAGCAGCAGAGAGATTATACAGTATATTTTTATTTCAGTAACTAAAACACTATGAGGATTTGGTTTGTTTTTAGAAAAAAGCTTAATAGTTTCAGCAGTTAATTCAACGTTCGAATGATTTTCTAAAATGTTTATTTCTATGCATTGTTTTATTTCCTAAGGCTGCCAATAATTCTGGAGTCAAATATTCACCAAAAAAAAACTTTTAAGATAGGGTATTTTAAGCACCTCTTTTCCTATCAGAGCTTCAGAGCCAAGAGGAGCAAAGAAGTACGTCTGTTTTTCAATCACCACGGCCGCCATTAAAACGAACCGCTGAGACATCAGAGCTGTTATATGCATCACACACACACACACACACACACACACACACACACACAATCGATGTACACAAATGCTGAAGTAGAGACAAAGAGATGTTCTGGATGGAGTGCAGATGGTGGTGTTTGGTTTTACGACTCTAGAATGCAACATTACACACGTGGAGAACGTTAACACATCCGTTCAGAGCATCGTTTCACGCCGCAGATCGGAAGTTCAAACAGAATAATGCACTTATTATAAAAAATGCATGAGACCCCATGATCGCCGGCTTAAGACCGAACGAAACGCTGAACGGCTTTTGTCTAAAACAAAACATCGTTTTCGAGAACGTTCTGCTCTTTTAATCACCGTTTTTCATGTCCAGCGACGTTCCGTGATTTATTGAACCGCTTAATCCTACTGGGGATCTGAATCCTACGGAGGCTGCAGCCCATCTCGGCTGACACGAAGGACAAAGGCGGGGTACACCCTGAACAGCTCACCAGGTCATCACAGGGCCAACACACACACAACCATTCACACTCACACCTAGAGGCAATTTGGAACTAACAAGCAACCGAATGTGCATGTCTTAAACTGTCGGAGGAAACCAGAATAACCAGAGGAAACCCATTCAAGCACAGGGAGAACATGCAAACTCCTCATAGAAACGCCCTCCCCGAGGACATAAACCCTATGCCTCCCCTACAAAAGTTGCTTAATAATTTTTATTTTGTGTAATGTAATTTACAGAGACCCTGGGGTCGACCCAGAACACGCTGGAGGGACTATGTCTCTCGGCTGGCCTGGGAACGCCTCGGTGTCCCCACGGAAGAGCTGAAGGAAGTGGCTTGGGAGAGGGACGTCTGGACCTCACTGCTTAGGCTGCTGCCCCCGCGACCCGACCCTGGATCATCAAGAAGATGATGATGATGATGATGATAATAATCTAATTTCTTTTGAGTACTTAAGTTTGAGTTTTTAATGCAGGTAATGTAATTACTGGCATTTGTTTGTTTGACCTGACCACACCCGTGCACGGATTTCAACCAAACTTGGTGGGGGCACTATCCTACCTGAGTAACAGACATGAATTGATTTTGGAATGTCTAGGTCAAAGGTCAAGGTCAGAGCAAGGTTGCAAAATTGTAGAGATTGAGTGCTTATAACTTCGAAACGAGTTAGAACGCGTCGTAAGATGGGCACGTGGGTAATTCAAACCAGAACCATATAGGGAACATTTACTATATTATCCCTGCTGGGGGGGTGGAGTTACCTTACACTAGGTCAGTGCAGCTCTAGTCCCAAATATTTTGTTATCCCTATAAAGCACTCTGAGCTGCTTGTTGTGAAAGTGAGAGGAGGAAGCGAGTCCAACCTGCACAGCTGTGAATAAAATGGCCTGTTAAATGAGCATCTACAGTCCACTGGCTAGCTCTTCATCGCTAATACTCAATAACTAATCCACTTTCCATCACATACCAGTGCTTCACTTTTAATATTACAATACCTTGAAGCTATTACGGTTCATTAAAGTTATCTCAAGTGAAATACAGATAAAATATTGTTCTTTACTCCTGCAGGAAGTGCTTTTATTCACAGCGCTGCTTTCTCTGTGCTCCGCGTTGAGCTGATTCATTAAGCTCTGACATTATTAAAGGTCAAACACGTAATCCATGTGATAGCACTCAGCACAGGCTGAACTCCAACTTTCACACTAATTATCCTTAATTTCCTTTGCACGTGTTTCCTTTTAGCTATCAAACGTCATAAAAGCGTAAATATCACTACAAAACAGGAAACACAAAATTTATCGCTAGCAGTAAACACTGGCTACGTGAGAAGAAATGATGCTAGGAGAGTGAAAATAACAGGTGCTAGTTCAGTTGCTGTCGGTCGCAGACATTAAGCATTAAGCAGCCTCTGCTGTAAAGCGGAACTTGTACCGGTCCGTCGTGGTGAAGAGGGCGCTGAGAGTTCTCAATTTATCAGTGAATCTACGTTCCTACCCTCACCTATGGTCACGAGCTTTGCGTAGTGACTGAAAGAACAAGATCGCCGATACAAGCGGCTGAAATGAGCTTCCTTCGCAGGGTGGCGGGGCTCTCCCTCTGATTAGAATGCCTTCTGAATGCTTCCCTGGTCTGATGACCCTGGGGTCAATCCAGAAGACGCTGGAGGGACAATGTCTCTCGGCTGGTCTGGGAACGCCTTGGTGTCCCCCGGAAGAGCTGGAGGATGCTAATACCTATTACTAAATTCATCTCACTAACATAATAAATCATCCTGCTCATGTACACATCTCACCTTCGCTAGTAAAACCCAAGATACCTGAACAGAGAGGAGTGTTTCAGCGTTGTATATACACACACACCACAACATCTACTGAACACTTCCTGTAATTTTTACCACTGCACTCCTGGATTCTGAATCCTGTAACTACCTTTAGGGCATGACTCCCGAAGCGCCTCGACTAGGAGGCACCAGATCCCTAAGCAGTATAGTGACTGGCATTGTTTAAGAGGAGCAATGAGTTCCACAGGTGGCAGTATGGGAGAGACAACACTCTCTCAGTGAAGTCTGGAGGAGCCTGGAGGTGGAATGACGGCCGTACTGAGGCCTGATGTCCTCTGTGAAGCCTGAAGGTGGGGTGATGCCCTGTGTGAAAGCCAGAGGTGGAGACAGGACAGCAGGATGATAAGATGGCTCAGGAAACTAGCAGAGCAACAGGTCAAGGCTAGAGCCATGCATTCCAACAAGTACATCATCTGACAAATGATGTCGTCCTCAGAGTCAGCTGGATTCATCCCTGAAGTGGTGGAGCAGCAACAACAACAACTGCACAGGGGTCAGCAGATGCAGTTTTACATCCAGGCCTCGAGCAGGACTGTAGAGTTCCCGAATGTACGTTTCCCAGTGCAACCAGTGTAAAAAGCTGCTTCAGCCCAACTGTCTGCAAGAGTCTGGTGGATTCCAGGTGGAAACCTTCTTCCTGGAATGGGAAATCCTTCTCAAGGATAGTCTGATCACCTCAGGGGCACAAGGCACATACCAGTCATTTACATTTTTTCTGTGATACCATGTTGATCATCTGATGCTCTTGAACTCAGCCTCCATCCATCCATCCATCCATCCATGTATTATCCACAATTCATCCAGGGTCACAGAACAGCGGTTTAACCAGAAACGCCCATGCCTTGCTCTCCTCACCCGCCTCCCCCACCTCTTCCAGAGGATACAGAGTTCTTCCCAAGCCATCTGAAAGACATAATGTTTCCAATGTGTTCCAGATCTACCCTGGGGCCTCCTCCCAGTTGGAAATACCTGCAAAAATCTCACCTGAGTGATATCCAGGAGGCATCCTAAACAGATACCCAAAACATCTTAGCTGGCTCCTTTAAACTGTATGAGGAGGAACGGCGGCTCTACGCTGAGCCCCTCCCGACCACCCGAGCTCCTCACGCCATCTCTAAGGATGAGCCCAGGCCTCTCAAGCTGGTACAAGCTAGCGCTCAACCTGCTGTTTATAACATTGAATTCATAAACATGACCATTTATAACCTTTCATATGAGCGGCCTCCAGCGAAGGTTAAGAGTTATTGTGAGACGATGATGATGTATTAGTGGGAAAGTGTTGAAAGTTAACTGCTG
This sequence comes from Tandanus tandanus, assembly GCA_039654325.1. Lineage (NCBI taxonomy): Eukaryota > Metazoa > Chordata > Actinopteri > Siluriformes > Plotosidae > Tandanus > Tandanus tandanus. Next base: position 65,986,757 of record JBCNYH010000001.1, read on the forward strand.
AGGAGGATGATGTATAGAGCGAGAGAAGGAGAGAGAGAGAGAGAGAGAGAGAGAGAGAGAGAGAGAGAGAAAGAGAGATAGAGGTGATACAGTGCACACTGGTTTTTTCAGTCGTGTTTTCCATTTGTTATTATTTATTATTGCACTGTTTATGGTAATGAGGGTTGAGTTAAAGTTCATGTCTACAGGGGGAATTTTGACATTCATTTAATATTCATTTGGAGCAAAAAGTGAAATTCATGTTCATCTCTCTCTCTCTCTCTCTCTCTCTCTCTCTCTCTCTCTCTCTCTCTCTCACCCACACACACACGTACACAACATATACACGTATACAACATTCCAACTGTTTGAATAGAAAAAACAAAATCAACACACAATGTTTATTTGCTAATATATAAAATATAGTGTGTGTGTGTGTGTGTGTGTGTGTATCACAGTATATGGTCTGTGTATGTATATGTATAATATTTAATATATTTAATACATCAATAAATATTATAATTTTTGTGATAATAAAAATTATAATTATAATACTTATAAATTAATAATATAAGTGTATATATAGTGATATAAAATGTGGTGGGAGGCACCGTGGTGCAGTGGTGTAGCACGTCCACCTCACAGCAAGAAGGTCCTCGGTTCGAGTCCCAGGCTCGGCGAGGGCGTTTCTGTGTGGAGTTTGCATGATCTCTCCGTGCTTGCGTGGGTTTCCTCCAGGTACTCTGGTTTCCTTCGACAGTCCAAACACATGCACAGTAGGCTGATTGGCGATTCTAAATTGCCCCTAGGTGTGAGTGTGAATGGTTGTGTGTGTGTGTGTTGGCCCTGCAATGGCCTGGCGAGCTGTATAGGGTGCACCCTGCCCTCGGCTGAGATGGGCTCCAGCCTCCCCGCGACCCTAATTACAATTAAGCGGCTTAGAAAACGAATGAGTAAATTGTGGTGTGTGTATGTATATGTATAAAACATATTCATAGTATGTATATAGATTATAATATGTATTCATTCATTTCTGAACCGTTTGATCCCTGTAGGGTCGCTGGAGGCGGCTCTGGGTGAAGGCAGGGTGCACCCTGAACAGCTCGCCATATTCTATAGTGATTTTACTCAGATTTTTTTATGAAAGAATAATATTTCAACAGATGATCCACAGTCTGTGTTTGAGATGGCTGGATGACTAACAAATCTGTGTGTGTGTGTGTGTGTGTGTGTGTGTGTGTGTGTGTGTGTGTGTGTGTGTGTGTTTCCTGATCCTTGTAACCCATCTGCTTTTTTGACGTTGTTGGAGGATGTGGTGTGTGTTGTCTGACAGATTCATAAATAATTTAGTTATAAAGTGTAGTTATACGTCTATGTGACACGATTCCATACGACTGATATGAATTATTTATTATTTAAATGTATATATTATAATTTCTTAGCGTTTATTTATTTAGTTATTAATCTGCTGTGTTTACTTATCTATATGTTTGTTTGTTATTTTTTGCGATCCCTCGTGTTTTCTCTGATCAGCCACACTGCTGGATTAACGGCGATCTCTGAGCCCCATGTGATCTCCAACTTAATCAATAAACCAAACTCAAAGAGACAGATTTGTAATTAAACCAACACTCAGAACATCAACAGGTTCTTGTTTTGTTATGTATTTAATTTGTATGCAAATTCTAAAGTTTATTATTCATCCAGCTCAGACAGATTAATATTTATTTACTAAACAAAGAGTAAATAATTGTCACACTATACTGTATACTGATTCAGTTTGTTTTATGTAGCTAGCATTTTAGCAGGAAAGAAAAATAAAGGCAGGATTTTCTCAAAATTGTGGTCATGAAATCTCGGTTGAAGTTACAAACAGGGTTGTCTTGTGTTTTTTTATCTTTTTTTTTAATGAATGAATATTAGAAATATTGCTGTAACTATAATATGTTAAAGAAGCTTTTAAAAAATTCATGGATCAAGAATTTGATTCAGATCTTCTCCAAACTCTAACAGAGATGTCCTTGTCTAAAGCTTCACCCAAATAAACACATAATTAAAATGTGGTCAGTTCACATAATGCTCATGTGCAGCCCTAACTCTGTGGATGAGAAGCAGAAAGAACTACACAACACTATTCCACCCAATCAGCAACAGGGGCAGGACAAATGCATCCTGATGCTGATTGGCTGGATGAGAGATGAGAGTGCAGTTTTTATATTATTGCCTTGGCGATGTGCTTCAATTAATCATGGGGGTGGAGCTTCGGAAAGAGCATTGAAGAAAGGGGTGTGTTTGATTGGCTGTTTAAATATCAACAATCTTTTCCCTGAATCATTTATTGTCTCTTTCATCCTAAACTCAGTTGTGTCACACACACACACACAAACACAACTGTTCACACTCACACCTAGGGGCAATTTGGAATAGCCAGTTAGCCTTCTCATGATACCTTCAAACCTTGTGACAGTGCTGTATGATCCTAAGGATCTCTGCATCTCAGGTGACCACGAGGTTTAGAATCTACACCTTAAAGCTTCTGAATTTCCCAGCGTTTCGTTTCCAGAGGCGGTTTTATTAACATATTTATTAAGTTTAATAAGAAAAAGGGTTAAAAAGTCGTCATTAATTTATGTGCACAGCATACAAATCGGCACTCGGTTCCAGTTTCACTGAAGTCTCCGCCCACTTCCCGTGGAAGGTTAATCTGTAAAAAAAAAAATCCATTAACATGTGTCGAGGCCTTCGGTAAACACGCCGCTATCGGATGGATCAGGAGATAAAAGTCACCTCATTACAGTAAAGTAATTACTGACCTCCTGCTCTTCCATCTTCTTTAAATATATTCGTTAACTCTCATCTCTAATTGCTGTGAATAAGTTCATTTTACACTTTAAGAAGTTTAATCAAACTTTTTGTGAAAATGTTATTTAAACGGATTAGTATGATATCGGGTTGTTACAGTATTGCAGAATAGAGTAATAAAATAAAATGATTAAGAGTAATAAAATGAAAGAAGTTAAATATTAGCAGACAAAAAAAATTTTAAGTATAAAAAAATTCATAGAATTTAATAAAAAGGGGAAAAAAGAAATTGTAAATAAAAAATAAGCATAAAGAGATAAAAGCACAAAAATAAAATACAATCAGATGGGATAATAAGCTTTATTATTGTTGTTGTTGTTATTATTGGCAGCATGGTGGCGTAGTGGTTAGCTCATCCACCTCAGAGCAAGAAGGTTCTGGGTTCGAGTCCTCATTTACTTCCCCCCTAATTTTAGTCGTATCCAATTCCCACCCATCAAGTGTTGCCTCCCTATCACCAACCAGGGAGGGGCGTAAGTATGCACATGCCCCCTCTGTGACATGCTTTGCTGCCACCCACCTCTTTAAGAACTACTGCACATGCGCATTCAGAGGCGGCCTAACACACTCGGAGGGAAAGCGCTATCCGCCCCTTTTGTATGAATGAGCTCACAGATTGGCTGGTGATTGCTGTGAGTGACAGGGGAGCTGAGGAGAGCTCAGCCAATTAGCTCCCATGGACTCCCGGTTACGGATGGCTGCAGCATCAACCTGGATTCGAACTTGCAATCCTCCGACAGTCCAAAAACATGCACAGTAGGCTAATTGTCTGTACCAGATTGCCCTTAGGTGTGAGTGTGAGTGTGAGTGTGAATGGTTGTATGTGTGTTGGCCCTGCGATGGACTGGTGAGTTGGCCCAGAGTCGGCTGAGATAGGCACCAGCCTCCGCGCAACCCTAATAGCAATAATCGGTTCAGCAGATGAATGAATGAATGAATGAATGAATGAAAGAATAAGAAGAGAAGTAGATAGAGTGAATATAGAAAGAAATAGAATAAAGGAAAAAAATGGATGAGATTGTCGTGCAGTCGTGGGTTTTTTTGTCGAGTTTGAAATAATAAATCCACACAGGGCTTAGCGGTAAGCTCGTGTCAGACGACGGGAGTGTGAAAGGAGTGTGAGTGTATGATGTCACAGAGGGTAGTGTATTTACTTCCTTGGATTTCATTCTTCTGGACCAGGATCAGGATCATCATTCCACAAGTCTGTTACAATCGGTTTATAGAGGTCACGACTCCGAGAGCTCCTAATACCTCCGGGATAACCGCGGTTCCACATCCCTTTTCGACTTCGAAGGCTTTTTCTATTTCTTCCTTTAATTATTAGCACCACTCGGGATTGCCACATCCATCACCGCGGCCGGTTTCAGTTCCTTATCTCTTATTACTGTGTCTGAATCTGGGTCACAACTCTTCGGTATTATTTGGAGAAGAATTATTTTAACGTTGCTGTTCTACACAAATACTTTTATATTTTTGTTTCAACATGCTCTGTGTACACATTAATACGCCATTAATAAGTTAACAAGTGTGTGTGTGTGTGTGTGTGTGTGTGTGTGTTGTAGCATTTTTATCTCCAATAAGAAAGGGTATCAACCAAAATCTTGACTACAGCTAACAATGAATTTGTCTTTAAAAAGTAGAAAATCAAAGGAAGCTAACTATGCTAGCTGCATGCAGTCACCAGACGCGTCACTATATATATAAATATGTATAAATCTACTTAGTATAAACAACACAAGAATGGCGTAATCTGCTTGGTTGATTATTCTGGGATAATTAATACTTGTGCACCGAATGCAAGGTGGACGTCAATGCATAGGATCATTCAATTCAATCAGATTTATATAGAAATTAATAGAAAAATATTCAATTATTCAAAAATATTTTTAATTTTTGTGTATTGTTTATATATTTTTTTGATTTGATTAATTATTATTTATTCATTCTTTTATTTACCAATCTGCCTAATCCTATTAGACTTGCAGGGAGGCTGCAGCCTATCTCAGCCAACACTGGGTGAAGGTGGGGTACACCCTGAACAGTGCACCAGTCCATCACAGGGCTAACACACACACACACACTCTCACACCTAGGAGCAACCTGGAACAGCCAATTAGCCTACTGTGCATGTCTTTGGACTGTCAGAGGAAACCGGAGTACCCAGAGAAAACCCATGCAAGCATGGCTAGAACATGCAAACTCCACACAGAAACACCCCTGCCGAGCCCGGGACTCGAACCCAGGACCTTCTTGTTGTGAGGCGGACGTGCTAACCACTAAGCTAATTTAATTAACCTGAAACTAAAAATTAAATCTAAAAACCAATATATAGATTACATAATTAAAATTAAAAGGGAATTTTTAACTTTTAATAATAATAATAATAATAATAATAATAATAATAATAATAATGTGAGCTCTACATGCCAGGCATTTTTCCCAGCATGCTTCAGGACAGTGTAAACACTGTGAAGCCCAGACACACGTGTATAATGATGAAAAACGCTGCAGAGAAATTGCAGATGGCGTTTTATAATTAATCTCTCATCCACATGGGCAGCGTGCTGATTTAAGTGCTTTAAAAGCAAGCCTTTTATTTATTTATTTATTTATTTATTTATTTATTTAATGTTAAAGACTGTGATTTAACGTGAGCGTTTCCCTTTTATCGGTTCTTCTGTCACCATTTTAGGAGGCGTCGAACCCTGGATTCACCCGTAATGAACCCTTTAAGGTTCCGTTCACGTTACATTTCAAATCAGAGACACAAATCTGCCTTGATATGATACACGTGATATTTTCCAGGTCATCCAGAGCCAATCTTTTCAATCTAGACCTGAGATGCTTCTTTGATATGACACGTGTGGCCGTGTAAAATAAAATCTCATGCCGTATCTGAAGACTCATACCGACGAAAGTCGGTTAAAATCTATCGTAATCCGAATCCTGCGAGCGATGACGTGTTCACCTGAACTTCAGGTGCTCAGGTGTGACTACCACCCGTGCGATTTTTGCTGCTTTGCTCTCCGAGGCCGTGTTTTCCTCTCCGTTAATAAATAAAAGGTAAAATAACACTTAATGGCTTTGTAGCGCTGTTGCTCATGCAAACGCTAAAACAAACTCCTTTCCAAAACTGCATCTTAATTGGGCCTGTAGGATTTATTCCATCATTAGCTGTTAATCAGTTTAGAGAATAATTAAAGCAAATTTGTACTGATTACATTGTGATGTGCATCTGATTAACACTGACAGGCCTTTTTAATTCCGCAGAGTGTATTTATGCTCTTGTGCGTACAAACCGCTAGCATACAGGTGGATAGATATATGCACATCGAAGGAAGTATTTGAGGCTGCATTAAGCGTCTTTTGAATGCATTGGTAAAAAAAATAATCAAATTATTATACACCAACAAACCAACAAACATTACACTTTACAACCAAAAGCACTTTTCTTGCACACCGTAAATTTGCATATGTTTAGTACAGCGGGAGTTTTTTCCATTACGTCCGCTCTAACATCATCATGAAGTCCCAAACTTTACAAAAACATATAAGAATATAAAATAAATAAAAAGCGTATCGGCATTCCCTCTTTAAAGGTACAGTATGTAAGATTTTGCGTTTTACTATACCGAGATAGCGAACCAATTAGATCGCATAATTCCCATGGAGTATATACTAATAAACAATATATCAATATGTATAAATGTATATGCAGTTATACATTTTTAAATAATACATTAAAGGTACAATAAGAATTAGTGGTATCTAGCGACATCTAATGGTGAGGCTCCAGACTGCAGCCAACTGAAATTTCATTCCCGACTCCTGTATGGTTCTGGGCTATTGTAGAAACATGGCGGTGCAAGATCGGACCCCAACATGCAAACTCCACACAGAAACCCCTCGAGCCCCGGAATCAATCCCTGGACCTTCTTGCTGTGAGGCGAATGTGCTAACCACTGCGCCACCGTGCCGCCCCTGCACCAGATATATTCTAGAAACAATGTCATCAGTTTGTTGATATTAATTTGAAAAGGTTTACAGTAGGGGTGTCGTCGATTGGACGATTTGAATTGATGCAATGACTTAAAAAAGCAACGATTGAAATCAATAGAGACAAATGATCATTAATATGGATAAATATATGTTGCATGTTTACCGGAGGGTACTAACGGTACTAAATCATAAGATTCGACTTTTTGTTTTTAAAGCCTTCCTGTTAGCGCGGTGGGGTCTGATGTAAGGGTCAGCAGATGCTCTGAAAGTGAATATTAAAAGGACAGAAAGATGAAGCGGCGTGACGTTACATGTAAGATTAAAAGAGGAGAAGGCACTTGACCTGCGGGTCAGTGAACAGGTAGCGGCGTTGTATAAAAGCTGCACAAATCTTTCTGACCTTCAAGGTGTTTTCAAGATTCTGTGCATGAAGCCGCACGACGCAGATACACAACCCACACACAAAAATATTCCTCAGGCATACGCAAACTTCTCAAAGCCCCACGTTCCCCACGTTTACTCTTACAAATACTGCAACAAATCCAATCATCGATGACGGCTGCTTTCATGCTTTGCGATCTCACATGTTGAGAAGGCGGGGCATCTTTTATCAGGTACAGCCTTCAGGTGACCTGTTGTGTATCGTTTAATTATTAAGGACCAAATAAACAAACAAATAATTATATAAATGTATTTCAACACACACTCTTTTGTTTTTATTTAAAGGGACAGTGTGTAAAATTTTGGAGGATCTTTTAGCAGAAATTAAAAATATTATTAATAAATGAGTTCTTATTGGCCTATTAGCGAAAGTGTGTGATTAAACTGCAGTATATTCACCTCGTGCTCGCTGTGTTTTCTGTAACACTTACACATTGCACAGATAAAGTGGTTTAATGTGTTTATTAGCCGTCAGGATGCTAACGAGTGTTTTTATAACAGAGCAGAAAAGCAGCTCGAAAAAGCAAGCGCTGATAAAACAAATTTCCCACAATTCTCCTTTTGTCGTTCATCGAGCGTTTTCGCATTTTTACACATTTTATTATTTCAATTTTCAATTTTCAATCTTTCAATTCACTTTTATTTTTAATCCTTCCTTCTTTTTTCTTTTAATCCTATTTCTTTATTTCTTTCTGTCCATCTGGCTTTCTTGCTTTCAATTCACTTTCTTTCCTTTTATCTTTCTTTCTTCTTTCATTCTTTTATTTTTCTACTCATTCTTTCATTTTCTTACTTTCTTTTAATTCCCTTTTTTTCTTTCATTCTTCCTTTCTTTTTCTTTTCTTTCTTTCAATTCTGTTTCTTTCTCATTTTTTCTTCCATTTAATTCCATTTATTCTTTTCCTCATTTATTTCTGTACATCAGTCTGTCTTTCTTAAGCTTTCAATACACTTTCTTTCCTTTTTATTGCTGTCTACCTTTCTTTCAATTCTATTTCTTTCTTTCTTTCTCATTTTCCCTTTCTTTCTGCCCCTGATGCTCTCTCGGGAAAGGAACTTGATGTGATGATCTGCTGCTCCTCCACCTCATGGTGTGATGTTTGGTGATGTTTTTCTGCTCATCACGGTTGATTATTTGGGTTGTTATGGACTTCCTGTCCGGTCAGAGCGGTCTGATCTCTCTCGTTGACACGGTGATCAGTCGGCACATTCTCCACTCACACAATGTTTTTTGTGTTTCTCACCATGCGGTGTAAAGTGTAGATACAGTTGTGGGTGAAAATCCTGGGAGATCAGCAGCTCTTCAAAGACTCAAACAACTGGCAGGAACATCCGAGTCCCAGAGATCCGACTCTTCTCCAGTCTGATGTTTGATGCTGATATTTCAGAAGTTTTCCATGAGCAGGTGTACAGGTTTCCTAATAAACTGGACGTCGAGTGTGTGTTATAGTTCAGTAAATAATCGGCTCCCGTTTGCCTGCCTCGGGACCAGGTTCCTGTTCTTTTTTCATCTTCCTTCTGATTGGGTCACGCCTCACTACAGTACCGATCGAAATCCCGATTGAGACGTGACAGGAAACTCGTTTCACAAACGTCCGTCAGCCACTTCATAAATACGTCCCTGTTACCTCTCTCCTCATTTAGAGAGAAACATTTCCTCATCTGCATCGTTTGTAACTGATTATAAAGCTTTACACAGCAATTCACCGTTCGCATTAATAATTCCGTTTTACCTCCAGCTCCTGAATCATGAATATGTTCCACATGCTTTCGGTTTCACTCACATGATTTTGTCCCAAAGCACAGAAATGAATTATAAGTCTATTTTCCCGGCTTGGTTCTCGCTTCTAGCCTCGAGGCTTGTTAGTATTAATATGAACGAGTCAATCTGGAGCAAAATGGATTTTTATATTTCTGGCAGTGTTACAGATGGAGCGGCACCATTCTGTCCATACATCAATATCAATTTATTACCAATAAAAAATCTCTTCTTTTACTTAATCCCTGTGTACAATTAAACAGATTTCTTAAATAAATTCAAAAAATTAATACAACAAAAAATTAATACCAGTCCTGACCAGTCCTGATTTCCTGATTGGGCATCAAATTTCGCATTAAATTAGCAGACGTTAAGTTTAAAGCTCGGGGCGGATTTATTACACTTATACTGTTATTAATATTTAATGCATCTATATTTATCTTCATTCATTTATTCATTCGTTCATTTGCCGAGTCACTTAATCCTGCTAGGGTCGCAGGGTGTCTCAGCCAACTTTGGGGGGTACATCGTAAACAGCTTGCCAGTGAACTGCAGGACCAACACACACAACCATTCACACTCACCCTGTGATGGCCGGGAATGATTATCGGGAACGATGATGGGAATAATATTTCAGCATGATTGTCGGGAACGGTGATAAGGAATGATGATCCAGAATAATTGTCGGGAACGATGAAGGGAATGATTGTCGGCAATGGTGATTGGGAACGATTGTCGGGAACGGTGATAAGGAATAATGACCCAGAATATTTGTTGTGAATGATTGTCGGGAATGATGATGGGAATGATTATCGGGACAGATTTATGGGTTTAATGATCAAGAATGATTGTCAGGAATGATGATAGGAATGATGTTTCGGAATGATTGTCAGGAACGGTAATCGGAAATGGTGATTGGGAATGATTTTTAGGAATGATTGTCGGGAATGATTATTGGTAATGATGATGGGAATAACTGCTAAGGAATGGTGATCAAGAGTGATCTTCAGGAATGATTATCAGGAATGATGATGGGAATGATGATCAGGAATGATGGGGATGATGTTTGGGCAATATCATCAGGAATTATTTTGGGAGGAATGATGATCGGGATTGATGATTAAGAATAATAAGTTCTGACCCACTGTGGAATGCAGCCTGAACCCATCTGTGATCTTCAGCGTGTGGTTAATCTGATCATGGCCTCACCCTGCAAGGAGGAGAATTTTCTGGTAATGACCCCATTATAATCTCATTATGTATCAGTTGGAGCGCACGGCGGATGGAGGGATTAAAGGAGAAGAAATAAAATGTCAGGTCTCATTTCTGCAGCATATATCTTTCCGCTCGTTCCACTGCGTCTCTGATGTGGTTCGAGGTGAATGATCCCGACCGCGTTTAAATGTTTTAGTGGAAACTTTATTGAATTAAATGACTTGATCTGTTTCAGAGTGCATCACAGCATCGATGTTTCCAGGGACGAATGAGGAAAAATCTTTCCGAATTCAGGGATTGGACGTTCCTCATCGAGACGTTTCGCACGACTGTAATGAGTCTCTAACAAGGAGTCACATGACTTCAGGCTTCAAACTGACTCCCATGTTGTTTGTGACGAATCCAACTCGTTCCTTCTAACCAAAATCTTACAGCGACAGTAACAGACGATCCTGAACCTTTAGACGAGTAAAGAATACCACGGAATCCACGAATGTAACAAGTGAATCAGAGATCATTTAATCATCAGTCCTGATTTACCAGGAAACGCCGCGGCCTGAGTCCTCTTACATACCGACCGGTACAGAAACACTGCACGACGTCCATCATATTAACTTCCATTGTAGCAGCGATAATCATCCGTTCCCTCACCGGCTCCTCCTCTCATTCACCGCTCACAGCTTTTTACATGCTTTCCTTCTTTCCTTCTTTCTTTCGTTATTCACTTACCCACCTTTTCTGACATCCTTTCCTTCTTTCTTTCTTATTTCCTTTTTTTTCTTTCTTTACCTACCTTTTATAACTTTCTTTCTTTCTCTTTCTTTTCCCCTACCTTTTCCAACTTTCATTTTCTTTCTCCACTTTTTTTGACATTCTTTCCTTCTTTCTTTCTTATTTTCTTTCTTTTCTCCATCTTTTACAACTGTTTTCTTTCTTTTCTTTCTTTCCCAAATCTTGTAACTTTCCTTCTTTCTTTCTCCTTTTTTATATTTCGTTCTTGCTCTCTTTTCTTATTTTTAGCCCCACCCTTTCTTTCTTTCTCTCTTTTTTTCTTTGTTTGTCCTTCCTATTTTTTTCTTTCATTTTTACCCCTCTTTCTTTATTTTTACTTTTTTTACTTTTTTTCTTTTTAAGTTTTCTGATATTTTCAGCATGATAAACTTTTCTGTAACAAGAAACAACTGTGTTTATTTTTTTTCTCTTTTTCATTGAAGAGAGAGAGTGGAGAGAAGATGGTGAGAGAGCGAGTGGATACACGTAGCTATTAGATCGTAACTGAAACAGGTTTTCAGGTTTTCAACTCGTTTTCCAGGTGGATAAAATGTTTGTTGTGGTTGAAGAAGAATAAACGCAGCACTTGAGGATCTGAGGTTATTGGAATATAATGGACGGTGGAATGGAATATCACGCCACCTCATCACTGATTATTTTCCTATAAACGCAGGACACATTCATCGCACCTGTATTTCTCTGGAAGACTCTCGTGTGTGAATGAAAGTCAGTTCCTTTTGTTCCTCTTGCTAAGCGGTTGTGGCAGCGTACAGAGAATCGTTCTGAATGAAGAGGTGTCATGAGCGCGGCCCTCATCGGGCTGAGTGGGATCACACTTCACTCTCGAGTGTGTGTGGGCTGCCGAGAGTTTAACCTCCAACTCTCCTGAAATCTCTGCGTGACCTGGACGTCCCTCAGAGGGTCTTCTGTAGTGAGAGATCAGGATAAAATTAAATAAAATAAAAGTGCTAAAGGGGTTTCTCCTAAAGTTCTGGAAACTTCTCATCCCTCTCGTGCGTGTTTGAGAGAACGTAAGAGACGTTAATCGTAAACACACGGGACTGAACATCCCCGCAGTTCATTCAGCATTACGTTTATTTCCTCCGAATCGCGAACGTGTTCATAAAGTTCCAACAGCAGCCGTGAAAACAATCAGACGTGACAATTTCAAAACTTTATTTTTATTTATTATTTAACAATCATGTTTTATTCATCTTTGGGCAACAAACAGAAATCAGATTTCTTCTCTTTCTTTCTTTCTATCTTTCTTTCTTCCTGTCTTTCATTTTTCCTTTCTTGTGTTCTTTCCTTCTTTCTTTCCTTTTTTATTTCCTTCTTTATATCATTCTTTCTTTCTTGCTATCTATCTTTCTTTCTTCCTGTCTTTCATTCTTTCTTTCTTCCTTTCTTTCATTCTTTCATTCTTCCTTTTGTTCTTTTCCTTCTTTCTTTCGTTGTTCCTTTCTTTTTTCATTCTTTCTTCCTTTCTTTCTTTCTTTCTTTCTTCCTTCCTTCCTTTCTTTCTTTCTTTCTTTCTTTCTTTCTTTCTTTATTTCTTATTACTCTGCATATAGAGATAAATGGTGTCAGTGATCGATAGTGTTCTTATTGAAATCATTCTTCAGACTCATCTTTAAACATCCCTCTTTCTCAGCACTCCAGCTTTACCAAACACTGGTTAAATGATATGCTAATTCGATGCTAATCCTTCGTTTTTGAATCAGAGCTCCTGCCCTTGTGCACAACATAATAAAACACATTCGATTTCTCCCAATTTCACACAAAAACATTTTTATCATCCTACAGCTCCATGTCCCACTGCCTCATGGGTAATTTATCCTGCCCCTAGATTGATATGAAATATTAAATCCTAATCTTCTCTACTGACTCGTCAAAATTGGGAATTCCAAACAAATTCACACATGGCAACATCTCCATCTCTGAGGGATGCGGCGAATTTCATAATCAATTCTACTCTGTCTTTTAACTACTGCCGTCACTCATGATCAAAATTCTGCTTAATTAGTTTAGACAATTTAATAAGCTGTATAATAAATTCCTATAGAATGAGAGACGGCTAGACGAACCCCCTGCAGACACGAGTAGAGAACATAATTATAAATATGAATAATAAAAATGTATTATGAAGGTAACCTTCATTTCTTTATATAAGTATGAACTTTATAATAATAATAATAATTATTATTATTATTATTATTATTATTATTATTATTATTATTGTTATTATTCATACATTCATTCATTCATTTTCGAAGCTGCTTAATCCTAATTAGGGTCGCGGGGAGGCTGGCGCCCATCTCAGCCGACTCTGGGCGAGGGCAGGGTACAGTTGAACAGTTCGCCAGGCCATCGCAGAGCAACACACACAACCATTTACACTCACACCTAGGGGCGATTGGAACAGCCAGTTTGCCTACTTTGCATGTCTTTGGACTGTGGGAGGAAACTGGAGTACCCCGGAGGAAACCCACGCAAGCATGGGGAAAAGACTGTGATTTGTTATTATTATTATTATTATTATTATTATTATTATTAATATTATTATTATTTTGTAAACTTGTCCTCAGGGCTGTAGTGCTGTATTCTCCATGTCTAAATAGCTTAAAAGGGGTTTGGTGTCCTGTAATGAAGGGGTGTTACAGCAGAATGTGCGGTGAACGTAGGAGACTCAGGAACAGACAATTTAAATTTCGAATCTCACATCTGTCTCTTTATCAAGAAGATCAGTTATTCATTTTCAAAATTTACGAAAATCAGCAACGGTTCTTTTACTCTCACCACAGACAGCGAGAGACATGGCCGGCCTTTGATAACCCAGTTAGCTGCACTGGGGGGACAGCAGTGACAACCCGGTGATAGTGGGACTTGGGATCAGTTCAAATTGATATAATTTATAATCACCTGGGTTCCTTGAACATGATTCTATCTGTCTTATGATCAATTTTAAACAATCTGCGTCTGTATTTCCCACCATGGCTGTGTAAAGTATCAATAATTGGTCCGTGCTTCTCGGCCGAGATCTTTTTCTACCTTGGAACAGAGTCTCTAAAGTCTCAGCATGCTTTCTGAACTCCCACTCACCGCTTGAAGTTCTCACTTTCCTCCAACCAAATCCAATGAATTATTTACGGCGCCCGACACTTTCTAGCTTTCTACCGCTACTGATCTTTTTTTTTTTTAATCCTTTACCATGTTGTCAGATTTAGCTTCACCTTACTGCTTTCTTCTCGTCTGTTTAAAAAGGAACTGTCGTTCTCGTGGGCCAATTATAAAATATGAGCTACAACATTGGAGATTTCCATTAAAAAGTCTTGTGTCGTGGTTAAAGTTCTACCTGGGATTTAAAGTTGAGACGACGTGGAAGGAGACGGAGAGCGAGAAGCTTTCCAAAAGCACATCTGAAGAAGACGCTCGACTTTTATGAATTCCTTAAAGTTTGTGGAAACAGTCGCTTTATTCTGCGCTTTCGAGTTTGGAAAGTTATTTCCATCATATTTAATATTAATTTAAAATGTTCTCTGATCGATCTGCACCTCTAATTAAATAAATATACAACATGACAGTAACGCCTGCTGTCATATATCATAACAGGACACCCCCGAGTGTTCTATTCCACTTACACATCATTAAAATGGCAATCATTACAAGGGGTTTTTCGTTTTTGGGGGTTTTTTTTGTAGCAGAGTCCCTGTGTGGGGCCCCATAGGCATAGAACATGACTTGGTTGGTTGTCCCGTGTCCAAAAAATAAAAGGGTCGCAGGGAGGGTTGAGGTTGGGTTCGAGTCCCAGGCTTGGACAGAGTGTTTCTGTGTGGAGTTTGCATGTTCTCTCCCTGGTATTCCGGTTTCCTTCCCAGTTCAAAGACATGCCAGTAGGCTAATCTGTTGTTCCAAATTGCCCCTAGGTGTGAGAGTGAGTGTGAATGATTGTGCATGTTGCCCCGCAATAGACCCGTGAGCTGTTTAGGGGGTACCCCGCCTTCGCCCAGAGTCGGCTGAGATGAGGCTCCACCCTCCCTGTGAACCTGGAAGGATTATGCTGCTCGGCAAATGAATGAATGTTGTTTTATTTATTTATTTTTCTGCTTATTAGTTCAGATGTGCCTATGGTTATCTTACCATATGTGTGTGTGTGTGTGTGTGTGTGTGTGTGTGTGTGTGTGTGTGAAGCCCTAAGGTTGGAGACGTATCATTAATCCAGCACTCAGGTTGAGCTTCAGGCCTCAGAGGACTGTAATTACACTGATGAAGCCTTTTCTCTGCAGTTCAGTGACGTTCTGACAGATGGGAGTGATGTGTGTGTGTGTGTGTGTGTGTGTGTGTGTTTGTGTGTGTGTGTGTGTGTGTGTGTGTGTGTGTGTGTGTGTGTG
>JBCNYH010000001.1:66002276-66020276 GCA_039654325.1 Tandanus tandanus
GTGTGTGTGTGTGTGTGTGTGTGTGTGTGTGTGTGTGTGTGTGCGTGTGTGTGTGTGTGTGTGTGTGTGTGTGTGTTTGTGTGTGTGTGTGTGTGTGTGTGTGTGTGTGTGTGTGTGTGTGAGTGTGTGAGTGAGAGAGAGAGAGAGTTGGAGAGAGATGTTGTTCACTCGGGTTAACACCTCACAGCTCCATGTTCACTGCAGGCTAAAACACTATCATCAGTTCCGAGGAGGATCTGGCGTGGGTCACGGTGGTGACACATCCTTCAGGAAAGCAGGAGTGAAAACTCGACCTCTAGCACGGCTGCTGTGGTGCAGAACTGTGTTAGTGTGTGATGTGCAGCAGTGTTAGCAATGCTTCTTGTTAGCAATGCTTCTTGGCCTTGGCTTCTGATGCAGCGGGACAACGATAATGACGGTGTCATGCTGAAAATATGACCAGGAGATGCTAATGCTAAAGGCTAATATCTAGTGAAAATTTACAGTAAATGTGTAGAGGGATTTAAGAATCAAAATCATCCAGTGATCAGTGTGTGGTGTTTTGTTTAAGCAGGGTTGCCAGATTTCTGCTTATTTTCTAGTCCACTACATCTCAGGCACACACACACACACACACACACACACACACACACACATACACACACAAGCTGAAAAAAGCGTAGAATTGCACAATTGTGTTATTATTTAATTTAGATTTTTGTCGTTTTTTAAAGATACATTCTCTAAAGCCTTTCTGCAAACAAATATTTTCACAATCTGGCAACCCTGTGATTTCTAAACCTGTCCTGTCTTCTGCTCTTCATCCATATCTGGGGCAGCGTGATTCCTGCCCCAATGCACCTCGACTAGAGCTTGTTGCAGTACCCATGTTTGTCCACTAGGTGCAATGATAGCTATTTGGAGCTAATTAGCTAATCAGCACAGAATTTTAACATGAACAGATGAAAATTGTTGTTTTTGTTATGGTTTTTTAGTCACATGACAAGTAAGTACTTTAAGGAGCTAAATAAAGATTTGTTTGTTTGTTTGTTAGCAGGATTACACAAAAAGTTATCTTTGGACTTTGAGGAGATTTCAACCCGAGGCGGAGCTTTGGACAAAGAAGGCTCCATTAGATTTTGGAGATGATCCGTCCGGATCAAATTCTCAATCCAGGAATTTTTTAAACAATTCTTTAACATTGTGAGATATATTCTGGTTCATATTGGGGATTGCTTAGCTTGGTTTGTGCTCTCTCTGTGCTTATTTATTTATTTATTTGTTTGTTTTCCTTTCTTAATGACTAGAGGGATAAAATAGAGAATCTGGTGGAAAGGTTGTTTATATTAGTACTATAACATTTAGCCAACAAAATAATGAAAGTGCTCCATGGAACATTAAAGGAGCCCTGTCATGATTTTTACCTCGATTCAGTTTCCTAAAAATCACACAAATATGCAACGAATGTCCAAAATACTAGTTTATGTTTGTTAAATATCCTTTTAACCAGAAAATCAAAAGGAGTTTAAAATTTTCCTGATGTGGAGAAGATGGAAACGGATTGCTATGAGGACTTTTTGAAACCTTTTTGGGCCGAACAGTTTTCTGAGACTGAAGTTCCATTCTAAACTCTTAGCAAACTTGTTGTACGATCCTTATTTACGCGTAGTATCCTTTATAAACCAAATATCCATCTATATAAATAATTATATATTCTTTAATATACCTGTTGATGTTATTTAGGCTATTTTCTTCAAACAGTCGTGATGCCGCCCCTTTAAATGTAGCTTTAAAAGGATTACTGAGGACTTCAGGATGCGTTGATACACTGATGGCTGCATCACTGTTGTTTATTTTCCTATAACTGCACAACAAGAGGGGTGTTTTATTCTGAATATCTGAGTCCAGTTTACATAAATCGGTTCGTAGGATCAGGATAAAAGGATCAAATCCTCAAATCTCTCTTTAAAGAAAATGACTTTTAATCTTAGAAGAAAAAAATCTGATAAATATCTTTATCGTTATCCATATTCAAGAAAAGGTTAAGAAACTAATAACTTAATGGCTGATCCAGTGGTTATGTTGTTAATCCAGTCTATAATCACTTATCCGGATAGTCAGACTGATTCTTCCTGCCAGATTCATCGACTTCAGTCTTCCACCACGCGCTGTCCTCGTCTGTAAGATCTCATTGGCTGAATCAGAGCGTAACTCCGACATGCAGATCAATAGTCCATCTCCCAGAAGCTTTGCGGGATTAGAACCGAGAGGCAACCGGGAGTGCGACACAAGCTATGGGTCAGGAAACTATTAGTAGTAACCATGGCGACCGTTCCGAGGATGGATTTTGAGTAGGGCGATGCTGAAGGTACATCGGTTCATTTCTGTCCATTTGCTCCTTTCTTTTAGGTTGCGGTGTATCGTGGCTGTTTGCTCTCATGAGTTGATGTGAAAGGACACTGAGGGAATCAATACAAAAACAATCTGAGAGACAAAATACAAAAAAAAAATCAGTTTAATATCGGAACCATGACAAAATTTAAACTTATTATTATTATTATTCATTCATTCATTCATTTTCTAAGCCACTTAATCTTAATTAGGGTCGCAGGGAGGCTGGCGCCCATCTCAGCCGAGTCTGGGCGAGGGTGGGGTACATCCTGGACAGCTTGCCAGGCCATCGTTGGGCAACAAACACACAACCATTCACACTCACACCTGTGGAGAAATTTGAAACAGCCAATCAGCCTACAGTGCATGATTTTGGACTGTGGGAGGAGACCAGACTACCTGGAGGAAACCCACATAAGCACGGAAAGAACATGCAAACTCCACACAGAAACACCCCGAGTCCGGGAATCGAACCCAGGACCTTCGTACTGTGAGGCAAACATGCTAACCACTGCACCACCATCCCGTGTTATTAATTTTATTATTATTATCATCTATCGATCTATCCATTTGCTAAACCCTCTAATCCTATTATGGTCACAGGGAGGCTGGAGCCTATCTCAGCCAGCAGTGGGCGAAGGTGGGGTACGTTCTTTTTTTTTCGGACTCAATCATGAAGCCAATCTTCAGGTATTTTTGAAATGCTGCTCATGCTCTATAACTGTATTACATAAAACAATCAGAGGTGAGCGCTATCCGCCGTCTTACGCATACATGAGCTCTCGGATGCCTGTGATTGGCTAGAGCTGCTGTGATTGACAGGTGAGAAAGATAGTAAATCCCTCCCGCCCGGAAAACTTCACTTTCTTAACCCACAGCCAAGGAGTCAAATTTACAATCTCATGTCATGTGACTCAAATGCACTCATTCTCGATGGTTTACTCGTTGTTTAACTGAGCCGTTTCAGACATTTTAAAGACTGTCCGATTTTTTAAATTTAAATAAAAACATTGTAAACGTTAACTTTTAATCCAGCAGTACTTTTCACTCCATGTGCAGATGGACTAGAAGGTAAGATATGAATACATATCACATAAACGAAACAAACTGTTGCGACGTTTTCCCGATCGCTGGCGTCGAACTCCTGATGTTCCTGAAACCACTTACAGATGGTGGTGGAGGTGGATGTGAAGAGCTCCGTTTCTCTTTAAAGTCTCTGCAGACTTCCATTAAAAACACTGAGTTGATGACAGGGACAAGTCTTCAGACCACCAGAGGAGAGGGGGTGGGGGTGTGGGGGTGGTGTTAGAAGTATACAAAGAGAGAAGAGAGACACGGGAGGAGAAAGGGAATGTTTAATGATGGCTGAGATGAAGAGATATGCACATCAGGGGGCTGAAGGAGCCTCGGTGATAAGACGCCGGATCGATAAACACCTCCGGATTGCTCACATGTAGACATGATGATTTGGGGGCTTTTACTCTTCATCTGATCTGAGGATGCGTCACCTGCTAATTTCTGCTTTTAAAAATAATAATAAAATTAACCAGGATCAGTTCGTACACTTCAGTGCCTGGTTTTGTTTTATTTGGGTTTGGTTTTTATTTTTATAGTACCTCCCTGTGACCCTAATAGGATTAAACGGTTCAGCAAATGAGTGAGTGAGTGAGAGAGTGAGTGAGAGAGAGAGTGAGTGAATGAGTGAGGGAGGGAGAGAGAGAGAGGGTGTGTGTGAGATAGGGTGAGAGAGAGTGAGTGAGAGAGAGAGTGAGTGAGAGAGTGAGTGAGAGAGAGAGTGAGCGAATGAGTGAGGGAGGGAGAGAGAGGGTGTGTGTGAGATAGGGTGAGAGAGAGTGAGTGAGAGAGTAAGAGAGTGAGAGAGTGAGAGAGTAAGAGAGTGAGTGAGTGAGTGAGTGAGTGAGTGAGAGAGTAAGAGAGTGAGAGAGTGAGTGAGTGAGTGAGAGAGAGTGAGTGAATGAGTGAGGGAGGGAGAGAGAGATAGAGGGTGTGTGTGAGATAGGGTGAGTGAGACAGTGAGAGAGTAAGAGAGTGAGTGAGTGAGAGAGTGAGTGAGAGAGTGAGTTAGTGGGAGCGAGAGTGAGTGAGATAGTGAGTGAGAGAGAGAGTGAGTGAGTTAGTGAGAGAGTCAGTGAGAGAGTGAGTGAGTAAGAGTGAGTGAGTGAGAGAGAGAGAGAGTGAGTTAGTGAGAGAGTCAGTGAGTGAGTGAGTGGGAGAGTGAGTGAGAGAGTGAGATAGTGAGTGAGAGAGTGAGAGAGAGTGAGTGGTTGACTCGTAACCATCAAAGAGCATAACACATATTGTGATTTGTTCGTGCAGTACCGTTTCCTACCAGAGAGGAACAAATTCCCAAATCATACCTTCAGGATTTTAAATTGATGCTAATTTATGCACGGCTGTGAAATTAACTAATTTATTAGCATTTATGAAACATCAGAAACATTCTATTTATGGTTGGTGTGTGTGTGTGTGTGTGTGTGTGTGTGTGTGTGTGTGTTTTATATCTGGTTTAAAAAGAGATGAGATGAAACTAGCGAATTAAACCTAACTGAGTCTGATTGTAATTACACACTAAATAAGATTTTATTTATTAGCAGCTTTAATTTCATGAATCCTGAGGAGCCTATCAGGATTTGTTTTAAACATCTGGCAGTGATTACGTGACACGCAGCACTGGAGTTTGGGAGATAAATTTATTAGCGATGATTCGCCACGGCGGCAAATCAGAGATTTGGTTTAAACCTCACAGGATGTTTCATCGAAGATTTAAGGATTGATGAGGTTTGAAAGCAGAATAAAGAAATAAAGCATTCAGTGGATGACGCGTCTCTAAAGACAGGAGCTCAGCAGCGAGGATTAAACTTTATGAAGAATCAGACTTTTTTGGAGACAACCCCTTTTTTTCAGTATGATAGCCGCGGTCTCCCATCATTCACTTACATTCTAACCCCCCTGTTCCTGTTTCCAATATGGCGGCTCCGTGTCGCATTTCCACATAACGTACAAACCGACCAGTCACCGTTCCAGTCTAAATACAGTTCAGTTCCATCTAACACGTCCCACATCCTTCCCTCTTCAGCGACTCGTTACACTCATTATCCAACACGTTACGTTACAGGAAAATAATCAACTTTAGAGCACAATGAAACATGTGACCTGCATAAAAAAATATTTAAATAAATAAATAAATAAAACAAATCAGTTTTTATTCACATTAAATATTTAAATTTGATTATGAGAAATAATAACAGGAATTAATATTTTTGTAAATAAATTAAAGATATTTGGGTAAGAGTAATGGCAGTGATTTAAAAATTAAAATTAAATTAAGACAAATTAAATAAAACACCAAACAGAGTAAGTATTTAAATTCTAAAGAAAAAACATCTTTTAAAAAATATATTAGAAATTATACTGTACGTTAAAAGTGTTAAAATCCATGAATTATAAATAAAATTAAACTTTTACACTTTTTCAGCTCAGCGTTTCATTAAATTAGAATCATAATTTTTTTAATTATTGTTCGGTCGATGAGTTTATTTATATACAGTTTAAACTTTAAGAGAAATTTTCAGGTTTTTTTTTTTTTAGATCTCGGTGTGCACTTTCTTTCCAGCACTGAAGACCTGAACAGGAAACCTGCTGAACGTGCTCAATTTTTACGACATATTTTTTGCTCGTTCTCCGATCTGCAACCCGTGAGAGATCCCCTACCTTCTCCTTCCAGAGTGTGATTGATGATCCGTGCTTTGAAAAATGAAGTTAAACGGAATATGAGATTAGGTGTGTGAAGCTTCCTGCTGAGATTCAGTCATTAGAAGAGAGAGAGACAGATTTTGATAGAGAGAGAGAGAGAGAGAAAGACAGACAGATTTTGATAGAGAGAGTGACAGAGAGAATGAGAGAGAGAGAGAGACAGACAGACAGATTTTGATAGAGAGTGAGAGAAAGAAAGACAGATTTTGATAAAGAGAGAGTGAGAGAGAAAGAGACAGACAGACAGATTTTGATAGAGAGAGAGTGTGAGAGAGAGAGAGAGAGAGAGAGAGAGAGAGAGAGAGAGAGAGGGAGGGAGAGAGTGTGTGAGATAGGGTGAGAGAGAGAGAGAGAGAGAGAGAGAGAGAGAGAGAGAGAGAGAAATCTTTACAGTGACTTTGGAAGATCAGAAGGCAGAACGGTGTGAAGTTCACTCTTTAATTAATCAGATGTCGTTGTGATGTGAAATAATCAAAGGGTCGTGACTTTCGGTATAATTACCTCGGGGTCGTGATGCTGCACCTCACGCTGTGTGTTAGCACCGAGCCCGAACGTCTCGGTAATGATAATCCTGCAGTTTGTTGTTGTGACACTTTATCTTTATTATTTTGCACAGAAATGTTTATTTATGGGTCGTTTTTCTGTCAGAGGAAGAAATCCATCTCATCAACAACAATACGTGAATATTCTAATTATTTCACATTTAAATTCATCTGAAAGGATCTGACTGTAGTTTAATAATAAGGTAGAACTGTGCAGTTCGGCTCTAAACGGAAACGCACACAAAAATTCAATAATAAAGTATTTATGAACCGCGAGTAGACGTGAAAATAAAACCAACCACCAAATCATCCCGGCATAAACAACCAGAGTTAATTCTACTGATTCAATTAATATAGAAATAATTCGATTTAAATATCTCATGTCCCACGTCCACGTTTCCCATGATGCAACAAAGCGGACAGGAGACGTGAATCGGACTCCAGGTTTGAATAAAAATTTTAAATAAGTGATAAATAAAAGTAAAGTATTAGCTGAGAAGATAAACCAACCCTCAGATAATGCTAGCAAACTTGCTTGCTAATGTAACTGAACGCGATTCTACATGACACGACGACGAGGTCACTAACTAGCATTCCGGAGTGATAGCCAGGTGTTCTAGCCCAGTATAGAGCAAACGCTAGCTCACTGATCTAATTCCTTTACGGTTCAACTAGCCAGCACTTTTACATCATACATTAGCAGGTAGGTTGCTAACAAGCGTTCGCTAGTTGTACTAGCCGGGTTTGTTTGATTTATGCTGATTTTGTTGATTTTTGTGTGTTGAATGAACACCAAGCGTATTTTACCAGTAAATATAAATATATTTTATTCTGTCATTTCATCTTATATAATTCATTTATGTGTAACACGTTTAAATTTAATTTCTCTTTAAATATTTGGAGGCGGAGTGTCGTCTCTGAGCTCTGAATGGACGAAGTGTCACGAGTGTCCAAGCTGCTGTCCTAGAAAATTCCTTAACACCTTCTGACCAATCAGAATCGCTGGAGGATTCTTTAACTGCTGTGAGCGCCAAACAAATAACAAAACTACACTGAGACTCCCTCACTCACTCATTTGTCGAGCCGCTTAATCCTACTATGGTCGCGGGGAGGCTGGAGCCCATCTCAGCCGACTCTGGGTTAAGGCGTGATACACCCTGAACACCTCACCAGACCATCACAAGGCCAACACACACACACAACCATTCACTCTCACACCTAGGGGTATTTTGAAACAGCCACTTAGCCTGATGTTCGTGTCTTTGGACTGGAGGAGGAAACCGGAGTACCCAGAGGAAGCCCATGCAAGCACAGGAAGAACATGACACAGAAACGCCCTCACCGAGCTCAGGACTCGAACCCATGACCTTCTTGCTGTGAGGTGGATGTGTCACCCATTACACCTTGACTGATCCCTTTTCATTTGAGAACGATGTTACGCCTCGGATCTCACGCAGCACCTTGATGAATAACGTGCCGAATAAAGAATGTGCTCGGGTCAAGAACGGCGGTTCATCTGTAACAAGTAACTCATTTGCAGCGAGAGAGCGAGTCAGGGGTGTTTTATTATTTACACAATGAGGATGAATTCAAAGACATCGTGCCAATTTCTTCATGTGAACTCAAGTCTGAAAGGTTTTTCATGTATATATTCATATAATATCCACTTCGTTAGAAATGCACACCATGGAGGCAAAGGGTCTTTTTGGTTCTTTTGAGCGTCTTTAGAGTTCTTTTGGGCGTCTTTGGGGTGCTTTTGGGCATCTTTGGGGTTCATTTGAGGGTGTTTAGGGTCCTTTTGGGCATCTTTGTTTTTCTTTTTGGTGTCTTTGGGATTCTTTTGAGTGTCTTTAGGGTTTTTTTGGGCATCTTTAGGGTTCTTATGGGGTCTTTAGGGTTCTTTTGGGGGTCTTTATGGTTCTTATGGGGGTCTTTACGGTTCTTTTGGGCGTCTTTGGGGTCCTCTGGGGTCTTCAAGGTCCTTTTGGGCATCTTTGGGGTCCTTTTGGGCATCTTTAGGGTTCTTTTTGGCATCTTTAGGGTTCGTTTGAATGTCTTTAGGGATCTTTTAGGCATCTTTAGGGTTGTTATGGGGGTCTATAAGGTTCTTTTGGGGGTCTTAAGGGTTCTTATGGGGGTCTTTAGGGTTCTTTTGGGTATCTTTAGGGTTCTTTTAGGCATCTTTGGGTTCTTATGGGTATCTTTAGGGTTCTTTTAGGCATCTTTGGGTTCTTTTGGGAGTCTTTGGGATCTTATGGGGGTATTTAGGGTTATTTTGGGTGTCTTTAGGGTTCTTTGTGGGGTCTTTCCTCTTTAGACCAAGCTGGTGGCTCTTTACGTACACGTTACTCTATGTTGTATCACAGACAGGTCCTGATCACAGTGTCACAGTTTATTTCACGAAAGCAATAAATAAAAACTGGAACTAAGTTGATTTGTGTAGTTATGAACAGACAAAAAAAAAAAAAAGGCCTGCAAAAAGTGGGCAACACCCCTCAGCCCATGTACCACATTATAAAAGGTGCGCCCAGTCCCAAGATGGACACCAAACATGGTGATGATCGGTGATGGCATTTTTAGTGCGCGGAATGCAAATTCAACTGCAGCTTTGGCGGCCATATTGGATATCAGACCGTGACGAAAATCAATAGGCTCGTGTAGTCACCCAGTCCTGACGTCCACACCAAAATGATCCGTGATGCCGTTTTTGAGTTAGCGCGCGGAATGCAACCGTCAACAGACGGGCGGACGGACAGACATCATGTCTGACGTCAATACCCCTCACACCCCGTGGGCTGAGGGGTAAAAAAAATAAAGATGGTTTAATAAATTCGGTAGTAAATTGTAATGATTAAGAAATTGATGAGGTACAAGATGGAATAAAACACTCCAGGAAATGGAGTTAAAAATAATCCTCTACGAATAATTTTCCAGGAGCCGTGTGATTAGCTTGCGATATCTTTTAGGATTTATTCCTCCTCTGTTTTAGCTTGTACTTTTCCCCCACAAACAGAAATGCCTGTTAAAAGGATTTTGGAAAGGTAGTTGTAATACGATCTCATTCTCTTAATGAAGTATCGACATTCAACGCAGGATCGGTTTTTATGGCGCTGACCGCCTCCTAAAGGGAGAGTGCTCTCACCCCCGACCAGCCGTGGGACGTTTCTGTGCAACGCAGGAACTACGTTACCTTCGTAGTCAAAAATAATATCAGGTGACACGTGTGTGAATTTTGTTACCCAGACCGTTTGAATTTGTTCATCAGTGTTCCTATAGGAAGTGTGATTGCAGGAAGATGAGCAGGTTCATCATTTAAAGTGTTTCTTCCCTTTTATGTTTCTTATCCATTATGTCTGTATAACAAATCTGTGACGTGCAAATTGTTGGCTGCTCTGTGTGTGTGTGTGTGTTTTAAAATGGAGGCCAGATAAATTTGTACCTCGTCAGATGCATCATAGTCTGACGAAGAAAAGTAAAAATATTCTATTACGTGACAACAACGACCCCTGGAGCTCTTATAAAAAAATATTAAAAACAAAACCTTAGAAAATGATTTTTTTTAAAAACCTCTAGCGCCCTCTGCTGTCTAAACATGAACACCAAGTAGAAACAATATATACTTAATACTCAAGTGATGTGAATATAATAATTACTCATTACATTTTACTTTTTTTTTTTAAACAAAACAAAAAAATTGCCCATTTGAGCTGAGTTTTAAAACGATAATAATGCGACTTTTATTTTGTTGTCAGGTCTCCTTCCTCGGTCGCGGTCAGTCGGTTTGCACATGCGTATAATAGCTGCCGTTCTTTAAACCACCCGCAATCCGGAAAAGGCAACGCCTCCTGTTGCAGCTTCTTGAATTCTGATTGGACAGTGCGGTCCCGCTTTCCGAGCTACAATTGGCTGATCCAATCAGACGGTGCATAAAAACATAGACGCCATATTGAACTGCGTCAGACACGTTACAGAGCCGCCATTTTAGAAGGGGAAACGGTCTCATTGATTAGTATAGAATTTAGTTTTAATGGCAACAACGTTCTGACATTATGTGTTTTCACCTTATATTTATTCGTCCTCAGTCTTTAGATGATTTATTTTTAGATATTTTATGAGTAGGATTTACCACACATATAGTTTGTAAACATTTATAATTTTAATACATTTTATTATTGATGATTCTTGTTTAAAAAAATATGGGAATTTCTAGTCTTTATTATTATTATTATTATTATTATTATAAGTGATTTAGTAGAATTTAACAGGATGGATTTCAACCTGAATTGCCATTTCCAGAGTTTAGGCTGGAGTACAAACATTTTTAGCAAAGCAACTTTTGTTATAATCAGTTAAACAGAATGTTGCAAAAATTGGTCTTAATGTTGTTTCTAATAGTCCACGGAAAGTTCTTTTTGGAGTTGTAAGCAGGATGCAATACTCATACAACTGGTAGAACGGAAGCAAAATGGATGGAGGTATATTTTGTGTAATTTTGTGCTACAGGACCATAATGAGTAACAGAGCATAAGTGTATACCCATAACCTATTCTGGTTTTTCCCATCTGGATGGAAGTCAGTCATAAAAACATACTTTCAGCTTTCCAACATCTGTGATTAGTTACAATCTCTGTGGAAGCTGGGCACAGACTGTTTCACTGACAGGTTCCCTACTTGTTACCTTTGAATTCATAGAAAAATGAGTTTCTGACTAGTAATTCCGACGATGTGGTGTCATTCATCTTGTTAGTTCTGACAGCGCTTAACGACAGTAAAGTTGGCGGGCACAGAGTTCAACTAAGCTAAACTTTCACGTGACACGATTCATGTGAGTATCAAACCAGTACACAGTGGTGTAATGGTTACGTCTGCCTCACAGCAAGAAGGGCCTGGGTTTGAGTCCCGGGTTTGGCGAGGGCATTTCTGTTTGGAGTATGCATGTTCTGCCTTTACTTGCATAGGTTTCATCAGGGTACTCTGGTTTCCTTCCACAATCCAAAGACATGTACATAAGGCTAATTGCCTGTTCCAAATCACCCCGAGGTTTGAGCGTGAATGGTTGTGTGTGATGGCTTTGCAATGGACTGGCGAGTTACAGCGCACCCTGCCTATACCCAGAGTCAATAAATAAATAAAGATATAGTACGCTTATTACCGTTTAATATACAAAATACTAAGAGCAGTACACACATTTCCAAAAGATGTCCTTTTGCGGTGAAACACAAATTTCACTTTAAAATTATTAGGATTTTAAATTTAAATTGTAAAACTAATTTCTCGTTCCATAACAGAGCACCGTGTGAACCCGTCCAACATGGCGGATGCATTGACGTGTTGTTCGCTAGTTCAGCGGCTAGAAAGGCGTCTACATTGTTTTAGCCTATCCTAGTGGAGGAAATGGGAATTTGTCGGAATACGGGTGGGGGGGAAATAAGGCAGACAGGGACGGATAGGGAGAATTAGTGGGAGTTCGCTGTGTAATGGCGGCCTCGGTGTTGCTCTCTGCGGAAAGCACCGTGCCTGGATTCTCTGTCGGTAGTAGTAGCGGTGCGTCAGGGACCACCGCAAACGGATTAACCGTGCCTGGACCTGCGAGTTGGAACCGTTCCCTGGACCGGGCGTTTGAAGAAGCCGCAGCCACCGGCTGCCTGAACCTGAGCGGCAGGAAACTGAAGGAGTTCCCGAGGAGCGCCGCCAATCACGACCTCACCGACACGACCCGGGCCGGTACGCAGCTAGTTTACTCTCTCACCGCGACCTGTGATCCGTCCTGATCTCTCACACAGCTGCTACACCGGCATTCCGTTAATAAAACAAACAACCTGAACAGTGTGTTTACGCGCGGTAACGATGTAGTCGAGCTGGTATGCTAATTAGCATTAGCTTATTTTAGGGAGTAAACACACGGGTGTGTGCTCGGCTTAAACTTTACGTCAAGCTCTTCAAGTTCTAGCTAGTTAGTTAAGAAGTTTATTTTAACTATCTAGTTAACTAGCTGTCGTTAATATCCACCACTGAAAAGGTTAAATGTCTTGTTGTCGTTTGTTTGCTTTCTTTTTTGCTTTTGCTACTTCATAGCATACCTGACTAGCCCGCTATCTGACACAAGTGTTTATTAGCGTGAGGCTAAGTGCAAATAAAGTTGTGATTCACTACTTAGGCGCACTTTGTAGTATACGTAACAATGACGTGTGCAGTACTTCTAGTGGACTTCCTATCCTGGACACAGCCATTTGTGATTCCTCCTTTTTACCTCAGTGAAATCCAAGTCTGTTTATATAAATTAACTTTACACTTTTCTATTGTTTCGGTATAATTTGATGTTTTTAAAACTAAATACTTGAAATAAAAAAAAAATACTGTGCAAGACAGGAACGTGTCTTTTAATATAGTTTGTTTTTTTTGTTTTTTTTATTTGCAGCAATAATTGACATTATTGTTGATCAAGTCATTATTTACAGTTAATTAGTAATTATTTGTTTAGTTTGTAGGAAACACTGTGTAGTAAATTTAATAAGAGATTAAAGGGGTGTTAAACCCAAACTTTTGGAGGCGCTGCTCCTCTGCATCGAAGGGTCTAGGTGGTTCGGGCGTGTGATGAGAGCGCCTCCTGGTCTCCTCCGTATAGAGGATTTCCGGGCGGGTCCACCTGGGAGGAGGCCCCGGGGCAGTCCCAGAACTCCACGGAGAGGTTATATATTGCACCTGGCCCGGGAGTGCCTCGGGATCCCCCAGGAGGAGCTGGGGAGTGTCGGTGGAAAGGAAAGCCTGGGTTTCCCTCCTAGACCTGTTGCCTCCACGACCCAACCTCAGAGAAGCGGAGGAAAGTGGATGGATGGATGGATGGATGGATAAACAAACCCAAACTTAGTTCATATCCATAACAATCAAAACATGCTATGCTTAAAAAACCATCGTGGGGAAAAAATGAAATCGAATGAAAAATCCTCACACGGGGGTGGCGTTATACTGCGAAAAGTGGGACGTGCCAGACGTAGACGAAACAGTAACATTATGTGCTTTAAATGCACTGAGGTGAATACCATGCGTTCGTGTAAACGAGGAGGCGCCTGTGTGATGTATGTAAATGTAATGTAGTACGATGTGCTGCGTTTCATTCACAAGCGCACTACTTTATATCTAATTTGTTAGTTTCATATCGGTATACTGTTATTTTTGCCGTTATCTTGCCTTTTCGGAACTGACGTATCCATGTCCTGTTCTTATGATTTTGCACTCGCGAGAGTCGAGCAGAGTACGAACGGTGGCCTTTTCAAACAGGCTAATGCAAACCGTTGAACGCGTTTCAGCTGATTGTAACTTCGAAAGTGTAAGTAAAAACCACCTAATGATGAAAATATTCACGTTTTCAGTGAACCAGGAGAGTTTGGAAGGCTTGGCTTTCATTTCATTTTAAGGTTGCGAGATTTTGATCAGAATGTTATTCGGCCTGATTTCCTAAAACTTACTATTATAAAAAAAAAAAAAAAATGGCGCTGCAGTCTGATTGGCTGTTCTCACTTCACCCACCTCTGCGAATATGCAAATGAAACTTGTGATGTAATTAATAAGTTTACAAACCTTTCAGGCTCGAAGCTGTAGTTTAAACCAGATAACATCACAAATGCATGTGAACTGTATCGAGTATTAATTTCATCATTTCTGACTTGAATTCATTATTTAAAAATAATTTTGCATTACCGGTGTCCCGGCGAATAGCCCATACTAGCTTTTGCTTTTGCTTTTTTTTTTTTTATTTCTCATGACATCGTCGTTGCCGTGACACGCGCTTCGGTTAAAACTCTGAAGTTATGTTAAAAAGTGTTTTGTATTTTTGAACAAACAGATATTTAAAAATAAATGTAATAATAAAAAAAAGGAATCAGAAAACTTTTAATCGTGCCATGAGACAACGCTGGATCGTTTAGTGACTGATGATACGGTTTGACATCGTGCTGAGATTAAAACTGAAAAAACATCCGGAGCATTTTTAATGCGTACAGAACCTGGAGCTCAGATTGATACCCAATACCTCTCTTCGCTTTAAAATCCTAAAGAGGAACCTAGTTTTGTGGGAAACCAAACAGACACGGGCTTGTTCCTGCACGATTAGCCCGAGGCGCTTCCTCTAAAAATCACATTAACTTTCCGTTACTGTGTTTAAACACAGACAGAGCGTGTCGGAATCGAACCCGGCGTTTAATGAATTTACCAGCGCTGCTTCGTCTTGTTAATTGAGCCTCATTGTCTTTAACGCCGTAATTAAAGACGGATGTTGTAACTTTTAAGACTAATCAAATTTTGCCAATGTCGACGTCGGCCCTCTGTGCGGTTTACACTCGATGATAATCTGATGATGAAATCTGATTGTGTTTGTGTCGGGAATCCAGAGCTTTTTAATCAGGGTACTAAAGTTCATGGGAACGAGTTGAAGCAGGTTCCTTTTTTTTTTTTTTTTTTAGCCGCTACCTGATTAGCTTGTGAATGTGAATACCTTTGATCTCATTAACATAATCATGAATATGTAAAATCCACAGCATAAATATTCAAATTGTGTTTGTGTGAAACGTTTCATAATTACGGTGATGTTGGTTTGTTTAGTTAAAGTTCCAAATGGCTTTGTATTTGGAATAGCGTTCGCCGTGCGTCCAATGTACAAAGACTCGACAGGAGCTTTGAAGTCAGATTATGGGCGGGGCATGTATTCCAGGCAGTATTGGGCGAGTATAGGATGAGTCAGCAGTTTTTATCACAGAGTTCACATAAGGTTGGAATACGAAATGCTGACAAAAAAATGTATTTATTCGTATATATTTTAGTTTATTATCTGCGTACACCACCGTGTTTCTGCAGCGTGATGCATTTCTGAGTGGGCGGGACTTGTGGGTGTTTTCTAAAACAAAGATGGGGCAAAACAACTAAGCAGAGACGGAAGGAAAATGTAAAGATTTAATATTTTTTGCTCCGCCCACAATTCTTCCCCAACAAAATCTTCTCCGGTTTCAGATCCCGGGAAAAAAATAGCACACTTTCAGGCCGTGTGACAGATATTTCTGAAAATGTCGCTTTCTCCCGGCTCCCGTCCACATGGACAGTGTTTTCAAAAATATTTCCACTTAAAGAAAAAGCCAAAACGATTGGGAAAACGTTCCCATGTGAACTCCAGGCCAGTAGGTGGCGATAGCGTGGCGTAAACAGTTACATCAAACGTTTTAACAGTAACTTTGAGCTGCGTGATCGTTTTTATTGTTAGTAAAGTGTTTACTTAACATTCCTTATGCGTAAACATACAATTTTATTGGAAGATAAAATAATTAAAATTTTAATATTAAGTACAGTTTAGCGCACAATCTGAACTAGAACACCGGCTTTTTAGGTCGTCTTTAAAAGTGGGCGTGGCTATACAGGATGATGTTAAATTCACTACAACTGCAGAAACTGACCGGTGAGATTGCGCGGTTTGATTTGTTGTTGAGATTAATGTTACGTTCCATCCTGTCGCCGGTAGATAATATTTAAAAGTTTGTTGTTTGTTTATAATCCAGTAATAACAAAATAATATATTTTTTATAAACACTTGGCAGAGCTGGGATTTTATTTATCTATTTATTTATTTGTATTTTTAGTTCTTAGCTGTTTCATTTCTGTTATAAATAGCTGTCATTTTTTAAATGTAATGTTTATGTTGAGGTTTGTGAATTAGCATGAGGTTTTGTTTGTTTGGAAAAAAAATTTTTCTCCTAAGTTTTCTCGTGGACGGATCTGCTGATTGTTGTGCGAGATTGTGATCAGACTGAATATTGTAAAGTTCGTTCATTTTAAGTCAGGATTGGGTTTATATGATCATCACGATTGTTGTAAGTATTTTTACGATATATACTGAGTAAATACAGGCTCGAAGGTAAGAACAAAATAAAAAACAGATTAATTTTATTCAGCATCCTACACTAAATAATGTAAGTAAAATTTGACAGTTTTTTAAACATTTTACAGTTTAAGAGTAAAAAGTTCAAGTCGCTTCAGTCAGTTTGTGTTGATAAAATCTCAGAAAAGCATTTGATCACGATATCGATATAATAAAACGCTTCTATCTCCCAGGGCTGGTACCAATCATAGCATTTAAAACCACACCGTAAGTTCCGGGTGTTTCTCCTCCATGTGTCTCGGCGCTGCAGAAAATTGGACGTGGCCTTGCAGCTGTCACAGGAGAGAAGAACGGCGCTCGGAGGAACGCGCGAGGTTTAAAGGAATGTGGAAAATCCTGCGGCGAGCTGTGCTTTAAAATAGAGTTGGATTCGTCCGGCAGTGCGTTTGTTTTGGTTTGTAAATTATAGCCTGAGTTGTGCGAGACGCTGCGATTGTTTCCACACAAGCCGCTTGAACCGTTGAGCCGGAGGCTTAAAAGTATTGGCGCGCTGCTGATTAAGGTGGGACGACGCGATGATGTCATGATAAATGATTCTGGCTTTTCTGAGATTTTATACAAAAAAAATTATCATTAAAGGACAGGAAGCAGGTCATGTGATGCTTAAATGTAAAAAAATTAATTTACTTATTTATTTATTTGTAATAAAAATAATGATATAATTGGAAAAAAAAGCTGAAGTCACATTAATATTTATTTTAATTAAATAAACTCCTTGTGGAATAAAAAATAATTTCGATAAATATATGCCTGTTTGTTAGTTTTATTATTATTTATTGTTAATAAATAAATAAATATTTTGTATACATTTTTTATTTAAAAAATCCTGGTTAAAAAGGAGAAGGCGGTCTCAGAAGGAGAGGAGGATGTCGCTGAAGGGAAAATCTCGGGGATTATTCAGCGACATCCACCGAGCCGGAGCACACGGTTGGCGTATAGCGTGTGCTAACGATGTTTGATGTGTAATACGATCTCGCGCTTATACAGAAATAACTGTGACTACGTCGAGGGAATATTCTCTCGCTCGCTCTCTCTCTCTCTCGCTCGCTCGCTCGCTCTCTTTCTTTCTCTCTCTCCCCTGCAGCGTTCTTTTTTCTATTCCTCATCTTCTCATACTCTTATCTTTCCTTTTCTTTGTTCCCCCCTCTCCCTCTCTCCCTCTCTCCCTCTCTCTCCCTCTCTTCCTCTCTCTCTCCCCCTTTCCCTCTCTCTCTCTTCCTCTCCCCCTTTCCCTCTCTCTCCCCCTTTCCCTCCCCCTTTCCCTCTCTCCCTCTCTCTCTCCCTCTCTCTCTCTCTCTCTCCCCCACGCTTTTTCTTTCTCTCTTTCTTTCTTTTCTTTCTTTCTTTTTGTTTCCTTCTCTGTTTCCTTTCTCTTCTTTTCCTCTACTTTTC
>JBCNYH010000001.1:66029982-66054193 GCA_039654325.1 Tandanus tandanus
GGGGGATCTGTAAATAAAGTGTTTTACGTAGAATGTTTTCTTTCTTACTTCCTGAAAAAGCATTAGGAAGTTGGGGTGTGTGTGTGTGTGTGTGTGTGTGTGTGTGTGTGTGTGTGTGTGTGTGTGTGTGTGTGTGTCGGGGTGTATTCATACACTCATTTAGTTATGCTAGCTGGGTGTTATGTAACAAGTCGTGTCCTGGCATGTAGCCGCGTAAGATAAACGAGATTCTGCTGCTGATGATGCAGGAGATTTAAAACGGAAAAAAAGTGGTAGCATGAAGGTGAACCGCAGAACAGAGTGGCGAGGAATTTTGTGCTGAGGAGATGGAAAGGCTAAAGCTGCGATACGATACACATCCGGATACAGGCTACACGAGACGCAAACAGAAAACATATAAAACCCACTGCAATATCCAGACACGGTGTACCAACATTAAAAAGCTTTATATATTTATATTTGTGTAAGGTGTAATTTTTTATTTCTTTTTTTTTTTTTAGATTTTTTTCCCCATTATATTCCCCTAATTTTAGTTGTATCCAATTCCCACCCTTCAAGTATTGCCTCCCTATCACATGACCAACACCAACCAGGGAGGGGCGTAAGCATGCACACGCCCCCTCCGTGACTTGCGACGCTTAAGATTGTTTTTGTTTTGTTTTCAGCTTTTTTTATTCTGTGCCAGCTCCAGCACAATGCACAACACACTCCGTGCTCCTGAATAACTTTAGCCTCAGTAAAAACCATTGAGCTCGTACTGAATGTACGGCGGGTGGTTCACAGCAGTGGTTCTCAGACTTTAGTAATTTAAGGCCCACCAGTGATTGTTAAAAATTCTAAGAAACGTCTTTTCAACCACATTAGAGAATGAATACAAAATGACAAAAAAGGGAAAAGTACACTGATATACTGGGCTTTAAATCTGTGTGATGATACTCTACGCGGTAACGAAGTGGTCACTGAGATTATGAATGGGTGTTTTTTTTTATTTATAGTTAAATTATAAGAACATTGAGATACAAAAATATCAAGCTTTGTAAATTTACCAGAAAATAAAAAATCTTAACCATATGGCAGTAGATTATCGCTGCCTCTGCGCCCCCTAATGGCCCACTGGTCGAGAATGGCTGGTTTACACGCCTAGGTTACGTTTATGCTCAGAGTCCTTATTGGTGATGTACTGTGCACTGTTTTGCTGTTTACATTTTTACAGGGTGATGCCTGGAAGTGCAACACTTCCTTCTGATTGGCTCAAACAACAAACCCGATCCTCTGTATCATACTGCACCTGTTACTGATATCTATTGTGTAAGCTGAGGTTGAGCTCATAGTGAATATTGAACAGAAGTAACGCGATACGCCTCAGGGAAGCAAAAGTGTTTCGTATCACAGTACTCAAGGCAACAAGAATGTGTCTCATGTCAAGACTTTGTCTGAAATAAGCTGTACAGATGGACGTGTGTGTGTGTGTGTGTGTGTGTGTGTGTGTGTGTTAGTGTGGAGGAACTTTATCCTGGCCGGCCTTACGGTGCTCTGGACTCAGGGTTTAACAGCGTGGACAGCGGAGACAAGCGGTGGTCAGGCAATGAAGTGAGACACTTTAGTATTTTCATTTCAAGAATCTTTTATTTATTATTATTATTATTTTTTTTTTTTTAATAATAAAAGTCAGTTTTTAAGTTTGGATGTGCAATCATCATGTGATGATATAATGTCATTGAAAGATTTTCTCCAAAGTTGCTTAAAAGGCTTAAAAATTCCCGGCAGGTTTTGGTTCTTTTCTCCAAAATTAGACAGTTATATTTAAAAATTTGGTCTCATTTTAAAGTTTAGGATATCAGCTACACAATGGTACCAATAATTCCAAATAAGTCATTTCTGACTTAATACCCACTTTGCTGTGATGGGGCACAATTATTAATAAACATTTTATTAGTTAAAAAAAACAGGCTGAGAAACAAAATATATTATTATTATTATTATTATATAATTATTTTATTTTTATATTTTCTTGTTTCTTTTCACAGCCCTCGGATGAGCTGTCAGACCTGCCGTTAAGAGTCGCCGAGTTAACCAGGGAGCAGCGACATCGGCGAGACCGAGAGCGGGACGAGCACAAGACGGGATCGTTGCTCGCTAATGGAATATGTGAGATGGGCTTTATTCATTTAATTTTTATTAGAAAAAAAAAAACTGTTGTTTCTAATTCTGTGAGCTAAGTTTTAAATTTTTTTTATTTCACTTTAGTGGAGGCGGAGCTCGACCAGATCGACTTTATTGACAGCTGCACAGGCGAGGAAGAGGAGGAGGATGGGCGGAGCCGGGGACGGGAACCGGTCAGCCTCAGCTCTCAGTTTATGGCCTACATAGAGAGACGAATCACCCGCGAGGTGGTCATATAAACACATTTACTGGGGTTTTTTTTGTCAGTTAATTAAGTAATTACCTTATTATTGTAATTATTAATATTATCATTATTTCCAGGGCTCACCGGTGAAAGCAGGTTCCTCCAGAGACGCAAGGAATGACGAGTCGAGACGCCACGGCTCTTTACACAACCGGTACACACACATGCACACACTTGTTGCCATGACAGCCATAACACAGATAGTATATTACCCGATTGTGTAGTAGTTGTGTTTATAATACTGAACTGAACTGCATCATTACATCATTATAGAATTGTTGTACTGTATATATATATATATATATATATTTTTTTTTTTTTTCAGGAGTGTATCGGATACAGGTGGCATGTTGTCCTCTCCGTCTCACAGCCAGGTTCATGTCCAGATTTTCTCAATTTTGTTTTTGTAATTGTAATAATGTACATACAATACAAACCGTATACATGCATGATCCGACTGTGTGTGTGTGTGTGTGTGTGTGTGTGTGTGTGTGTGTGTGTGTGTGTGTGTGTGTTAGCGAGTGGGATTAAGCACCGGTGTGGAACGCATGCGGCGGGAGGCTCAACTCGCTGCTCAGAGGTACGAAGAAGAGAGGCAGAGAGCACGAGGTGTACAGAGAGAACCTATGCGAAGTTACGTCAAGGTAAAAAAAATTCAGATACGGCTCTTTTGTAGCGAAGTGAACATTTTTTTAATACTGGAAAAAAATAATCGGTGAAACGTCTCTACAAACCAGTAAACATCGATAAACTTATTTCGCATTAATATGATAAACGTTAGCTAACATAGCTAGCTGCTTTGCTAACTGCATGTAACACAAACTGACCTCCCAGATTTAGTTAACCACAACCAGACCTATTGTAGCTATCGAGCTATCCTTGGTTACCATGGCAACATCCGGGTTATTCATAAATAATAATGGCCTTGTTAGTGAGTTAGATTTGTGCAGTGTTGCTGTTGTCTGTTATTCTTTGTATATAGAACAGGATTGGTCAAGAGCTGTGAGTGTTTTTATTTATTTATTTATTTTTTATTTTTTTGGTGATATCACAAACAGCACTTGTACGTCGTCCCGCCTCAGACTTTGTGCTTAGAGTAACTTCAGGAATGTGTTTGTAAAATATTTTTGTGGACAAACTGAAGTAAAAGTTTTGTCTTCACGCCGCCATATCAGCCATGTCCTAGTACAGCTGGTTTGTAACTGGCCACACCCACAAAACTCCATAAAAGGTAAAGCTGACAGAAGGCTTAAAATAACCAAATGGCGACTAAACGGTGAAAGACGGTAAGAGAGCGCCTTCTGGGTGATAAAACTTCAGCACTAAACCTCCCTCTTTTAATGGGGTGCCTTTACTTTTGTTCTGATTAACAGGAAGTGGTGAAAAGGCGTTTTACCGAATAGTTCTGACATCTGGATGCATATTTAACAATATTTCACAGAATTTCTGAAAAACTCAGAAACGTGGCATAAGATACGTTTATTCAAGACGTGATTTTTTTATTTTAATTTTTTGTAAAATACATTTATTAAAATAAATTTTTTCCAAATGAATCATATTTTCGTAAACACCACCGTCGTGTGTGATTAATTTATAATCACGTTTGCTCATACGTAGCATGAAAACAAGCTTTCATTTCCTTTTCTCAGCAGAAGGCAGCTCAGAGTCCGCCTAAACTCAGCCCTACAGACAGCGAGGTGAGGCGGCTTGACGTTTTACTTCACATTTTTCTCTCCATTTTACACATTTCCCTCAAATAACACCACGTTTCTCACTCTACGAACTGTAGAACCTGTACCCTTCCAGACGTTCTACTCACACGGATGACTCCGCCCTGTTAATGGTAAGAGCCTATCAGAGTTTTCTTATTCCTGTTACTTTTTTTTCAACTAATAAAAATATATATATTTATATTCACACGCTTAACTCAATGTAATCACTCGTATTTCATAAATATCAAGAATTAAAGCAAAAAAATGACACTAACATAGAGAGGTAGGTATGTAAAATACCGTTTGAAAATCGAATCATGAATCGAACTGAACCGTGACTCAAATCTGGAATTGAATTGAGTAATGAATTAAATTGTAAATTAAAATGAATCACGAGTCGAACCAAGTCATAAACTGAATCGAATCGTGAATCGAGTGAATCTGTCCATGTTTGCTCGTTACAGGTAAGGACAGTCCACTCTTAAATCCCCTCAATCCAAGTTAACTCGTGTGTATATCATGTTCCTGCATGTTTATGATCACTATTTAAACCAGGGAACCATAAACAGGGATAAATAAAATATTTTTGCCACGTTCCTTAATAGTTAATACTAAAGTAGTACTTATTTTGGGAGTATTTGAGTATCAGTACAGTGAAATAACTACTAACACACTGGTACCGGTGAGCACTGGTGTTACCCCATTCAGACTGATTGTGGCCTCGCTTCATTAGAGTCGGTACATAAAAATAAATAAATAAAAATCAGAATGTGGTGTGTAGTGGTGCTTTAAGTTGTAATATAGCTTCATTTAGAAAATATTATTTTTCTTTTATTTTACAGACGTAATATATTTATTTAAGCTTCACTTACTTTAATTTAACCCTTTCATTGTATTCTTGCTCCTTTTATAGTGTTTACTAACTGCATTTTATATTAAAATTTTAACCCCCTGAGCATTTTATATTCCTTGTGTATCACGGTGATCAGAGTTTTATCCACGCTAACTCGCTAACCCGCTCCTAGCCTTGATTTTTTTTTCCTGCTTCCTGCATTAAAGCTTTCCTTCCTGCTGTGCTGTTTCTCTCTCTCTCTCTCTCTCTCTCTCTCTCTCTCTCTCTCTCTCTCTCTCTCCCTCCCTCCCTCGCTCTCTCTGCCTGTCTCTGTACTCGCGTCTGTATCAGAGTGAGTCCGAGCCCTTAATGGCGTTTGAAATAGACATAAACACCAACACTATAAAGAAGAGGCCGAGTCCTCAGAAGCAGGTGAAAAACCTAACACACACACACGCGCGCACACACACACACATTCACACACACATACAGATGTTCATCCTGGAGCTGTCAGAATAAACTTTAATCCACTCAAATGTTTATAATTAACACATCAAGATGTTTCAAACTCCATTTTATACTTTCATCGGATTTTATATATTTACATTTTTTTGTTTTTGTTTTATGAAGCAAACTAAAGCTAAATCCAGCTCTAGCATTACCAGCAAGTAGTCAAATGGCATTGTGGGTAATGTAGTTCATCTCTATCTTTAACAGTTATTAAACGGTGCATAAACTTTTCCTTCTTTATGTTTGTGTTCTTGACTTCTATTTTTATTTCAGCGTTTGATTTTTCTTTCTTTCTTTCACTCCCTGCTCAATGCTTAATTTTTTTCATCTTTTCCTTATAAAGGCATGAGGGGCTGGGCGATACGATAATGAAAACGATGACAATATCATGATACACTAAAATCAGGATTGTGTATAAGTTTATATTATAATTATATTATTATATTTTATAACATCAGGATAAATGTTTTATTAAAAAAATAATTTATTTTAGTATTTTTCTGAAAACGAAATAAAGTGGGTAAAATATGATGGGCATTTCTGTGTGAAATTCTGATTAACTGTCACTCCTTTTTTTCACAGCATGGAGAAGATCGATCCGCACTGTCCTCCACCGGTAAGACTTTATAAATGTTATTTTATGTCTCGCTCCACCCCCCCACCCCTCTCTTTCTTCAGTGATCACCACGCTCACCGCTCACTCCATCTCACACACAGCCCTTCAGTCCCCGTCTTACCCCGGCCCTGCCACCACAAACTCCTGCCGTGGAGCCGTGCCACGCCCCGAGAGCTTCCTGTACCGCCTCAGTCAGAGAGAGGATAAGAAACGAGGTACGTCATTCACCTCAACACGAACACGTACTCACTCCTGAGCTGTCTATACCTCAATAATGTTCTGATACCACCCACACACCCCCTCACTGTGTGTGTAGGATTATCAGGAACCGTGAGGCTGGAGTCGGAGGACGTCACTCCGACGCAATCACCAGCTCCGGGACTCACAGGAGAAGAAGCGGAACTGGTGGAGCAGCTCAGAAAGGTTCAGCTTCTAACCCGAAAAATCATTTAACAAATCTACACTTCCTTCATCACTCAAACACCCCCACCCCACACACACACACACACACACACACACACACACACACACACACACACACACGCTTCTAGGATTTTGTACTCCATGCGAGTCTGTCAGAGATGTTACATCATTCAGTAGGAAATAATTTTTTTTTTGTTTGTTTCTTCTGACTGTAGAACATAGAGTCACGACTGAAAG
Source organism: Tandanus tandanus (assembly GCA_039654325.1). NCBI lineage: Eukaryota > Metazoa > Chordata > Actinopteri > Siluriformes > Plotosidae > Tandanus > Tandanus tandanus. The sequence continues at coordinate 66,036,720 of JBCNYH010000001.1, forward strand.
TGTCGCTGCCTAACGACCTGGGGGCGGCGCTGACGGACGGGGTGGTGTTGTGCCATCTGGCCAACCATGTGCGGCCTCGTTCAGTACCCAGCATCCACGTGCCCTCGCCTGCGGTGGTAAGTAACGTAATGTGTACCTCTGTGGGATTTTAATTTTTTTTTACCTTTTTGGGTTTTTGGTTTTTTTGGATATGTTACAAAAACTTTTTTTTAAATTTCCTTTCAGCCCAAACTGACGATGGCTAAATGTCGACGGAATGTAGAGAACTTTTTGGAGGCATGTCGTAAAATCGGCGTCCCTCAGGTAAGCTTTAAAAAGGGTTAATCACAGCAGAGTGCTGGGGTTCCGGAGGTGAAAAGCACAAACTAAGCAGTGTGTTGAAGGGACAGATTATCGAACCTGAAACCGGAGTGTGGTTAGCAGGGTTGCTAATCCACTTGGCTAACTAGCAAGCAAACATGATGGAAAGGGTTTTAGGCATCTTGTTTATTTAATTCGTTCCTAAACTTTATGATTACAAAATTAGCTTGCTGTCTTTTAAGGAAATTCTACGATGTATTATTTAGTTTATTTTATTTGTTTATTTACTAAAAGTCATAATTTTTGTCACACATGTAGCTGTGATTTACTTGATGCTAAAAGCTAGCTATGCTAGAATATTCTTGCTCCAGGGCTTTTAAATAATACAATGGAAAAATATTATTATTATATTATTATTATTATTATTATTATTATTATTATTATTAATGTCTTTTTATAAACATTTTATTATTAAAAATTTCATCCACTGACAATAAAGCTAATAAATAAAAATTTTCTTCCGGAACTACAGTTCACTGTTTGTAAAATTTTATTTATTTATTTATTTTTTTTAACTAATTTTAATATAAAATCTTGATTAACTTTTCTAATAAACCTGTTCATCTTTTCAGGCTTTAACACTGCAGTGCTAGATGTTGCTAAAATCACTAACGCTCTCTTTTTCTTCCCCCTTTTCATCTCCTAAACATTCCTTTACTTTTTACTTTCATTGCTAATTTTACATTTTCAATTATTAATTTTTTTGCGTACTTGAACTTCGCCCCGGACGTTTTCGTAACAATAAACACGAAATTCCCCTGTATACTTCCGTAATGCCGTCCCCTTTATATATCTATAATTCCACCCCCTCTTCTTTACCATAACTCCGCCCACTGGACATTTCTATACCGCCACCACTGTATGCTTTATAACTATCCCCACTGTATGCTTCCATAACTCCACCCCATGTATTTATATAACTCCGCCTTCACCCACTGTATGGATCCAAAACCCCACCCCCTTCTGTAACACCTTTGAAGGGATGCCTGTGCTCAGTCGGCGAGGTGTTAGAGGGCAAAGCGCTGTGTTTATACAGACTGATTGACGCTTTGCTCTCATTAGCGCCCCCTATGCGTCCATCGCCTCCTTCCCAGCTGGCTGGCTTTGCGCTGTTCTACCTGTCTTTTATGTCTTTGTTGTGTGCTCTCTACTGCCACCTGGTGCCATGTTTCTAAACAGCACTCATACCCTACAGTGTGTACTGACTGCACTGCAAACAAAACAAAAGTGTTTTTAACATCCGCACTTAAAAAACAGACAATCGTCAGCTACCTTAAATTCAGAGGATGATCTTCAGTGTAATTAACTAATGATTGACCAGATTGTAAAGCACAAAAGCTTTTTGGATGATCGATTAATAAAAGCCAGCACAAGAAAACGGTAACACAAATGTCTGTTCTCAATCAAGAACTGTTTTTATTTAATGTTTGTTTTTTAACTTCCTATTAGTTAACTTATTTCTCCAACATGATTTTGTTTTTCACAGTCAAAATAATAAAGTAACTGTAAGGTCACACAGGTGAGGTTGTGCTGAAAAAAATGACACCAAAGAAGGCAAGGTAAACAATTTTTTAAGGTGAAATATAAAAGTAAACTTAAAAGTAGTCAAAAACGGCCAATTATACCCCGAACCCTAAAGGGTTAAGGAATTATTTTATTTGTATTTACCTAGAAAGCTTTAGAAGCTATAAATAGCAACTAGTACATGAGAAGAAGAAAAAAAATCAGCTGTGCAGGCCACGCCCACAAGAGACAGACTATAAGTGACTTATCGCTTGCTAGATAGTGTGTACAATTTTTTTTGTTTGTTTCTGATTGTTTTGATGGCTGACGGAATAAAAAAATAAATAAAAGCAGTTCTTGTTTGCCGACTCAGACATTTGGGTAGCATTTTTATATCAGGAATTTTCCCAAAGGCACTACGTAACGGAGCTAGCCATATGTGTGTATTGAGCCGACAAGTGCCCCAGTTCACATCCAAACATCTTACACTGTCTCCATTCAAAGAGTTTGAGTTGTTGAGCTCTTTACTGAGAAATGCTGCTGTTATATCCGAGCGTCTTATCTGCTGCTTTCCGTGGTGTGCGTTTCTGAGCAGACGGTATTGAGTGTTTTTAATCCGCAATAATGTACTCTGGATTTCAGGGTTGAGAAATTGAGGCCTTTTTGTTCTGTTGATTAAAAGGACTGTTGGAATAGCATATCTGTAACTTTGTAAGTTAAGTAGATAGCTAGAATATAGCTTTGGAAATGAATGTTAGGGTGTGTTGTGTGTGTGAGATGATCTGAGACTGTATGATGAGAACCAGTTTAAACCAGTGTTTTTCCAAATAGGTGATGTCTGCGGGTCTTACTTCACCGAAAGTGAAACTGTAAGGGGGTACAGTTTATCAGTTCATATTTACTCATTACATTTCAAAGGTCTATTCCATGTATAACAATCATTCCACTTGAATGTCCAGTTGTAGACACTCGCCTGTGGTCACTACCCCAAGACCTGGGTCCACCCGTTATCTTAGGGGGGTGATGAGTCCACAAGATGGGTCCACATTGACATTTCAGGCCCAGTGATTGGTTCACCTTTTGACACCACACTTTATTCTTGCGGGTGGTTAAAGCTGATCTTAACTCAGTGACAAGATTAGCCCAGTCATCAGATTCTCAGACATCACCCAAGTTCTGGGTCCACTCCAGGTCTTGCAGGTTGTTGAGCCCACGTGGTGGCTCCGTGATGCCATTTTCGGTTGAGCTTGTCCTGCTTACAAGAGTGATCAAGTCATGAAATCTTGGTCTGGGTCCACACCTAGGCTTGCAGGTTGCTGAGCCAGCATGGTGGCTCCATGGTGCCATTTTGGGCTGAGCTTGACCTGCTTACAAGAGTAGCCCAGTAACCAAACACTTACCTGTTGATACCACCCCAGGCCTTGCCCCGCTTTTCATCTTGCGGGTGGTAGGCCCAAAAGACGGCGCCATGTTTGTTTCAGACTGAGCTTGAGTAGGTTATGCGACTGGCCCATTCATTGCACCACGCCCAGGTCTTGCTCCCATGTTCCGTGTTACAATGTCAAGCTGAGCTTTACCGGGTTGCATAAGTGACCCAGTCGTCAGGTGTTTGCCTTTGAAGATCACCTGCAGGCTTTGCTCCAGGAATGGGTCCCTATAAACCATATTCCGGGCAGGTCACATTTCAGTCTGTTTTGTACCTTTTATGGGGGTCATCACCTCTTGTTTGTTCTTGTCACCATGGCTGCGCCTGCACAGAGAGCGGTAGCCCTGGTGGCTGTTGAAGTTTATCCTTCTAACTGTTGTAGCATTACAATTTCTGCACTGATCTGTGATGAGGAAGCAGGAGCTCTCTTTGCAAATGACGTCTCTGTCGATCAGTCTACATTTTCTCAAGTACAGGCTCTGTAAATTAGTCAATGCTTGGATGTTTGATGACCCCTCGGAGAGGAAATCCTGTTCCTTGATTTGGTTAGGGCTCTACATAGGTGCCCCTTGTTGGAGATGGATCAGGCCTGTCCCAGTGGACCGAGACTCCAAAGCTGACTCAAGACCCACTGGAGATATCACGTGGGGATAAAGACATCTGGTTTAAACCCACCATGACATACACCAGATTTCTGAGTATTTCTAGTGCACAAGAAGAGTTCAAAGGTCACTGAAAGGGGAGTACCGTCTAAAACTAAGTTTGGGAACCACTGGTTTAAACTAATTCAGTCAGTATGTGTGTGTGTGTGGTTATACACGCTGTTGCCTGATGTTCTGATAACCCGTTCAGTTCATGATTCTTCCAAAAGATTTTACAATAAAATTCATTTGTTGTCCATCACTGTTTCTGGTCTCCTTTTGCTGCTGCTTTCTGGACGCTTTTAAACTCCATCAAGCAGTAACCACAAAATCCACAAATTTAAAGATCAGTTCAAATCCTCAGGCATTAGACTAGACGTGAGAGAACGTCGTACCAAAACTAGAAAACTTACGACTTTTTTTCCGTAGAGTACTCAGGAACATTTTGGGTGAAGAAGTTTTAAGGAACGTTAATTGTTGGTCATGAAATTTCGTTCCTCGTTAAAAATTGTTATTCCTTTTGATGATCATGATGTTTCTGCGGCATAAATCCCCTGGTCCACATATACATACGCTTTTTGTTAAAGTACGATTTATCAAATTTCCCACTTCCTGATGACATCACAAACCTGATTGTGATGCATCCTGCTCAGCCGTAGATATTCTTACCCTGCTGTAGAGGCGATGATTTTTTTTAATGTTCAAAAGAAGTTGGAGTGTTTTTAATTCGTAAGGCAGCTTGGCAGCATCGTGTGTTCGTTGTAGGGCTGTCGTGATGTGTCTTAACAGTGACACTTGTCGCTGCAGTTGTGCTAAAAAACCTCAGAAACGATCAACCTATTCATCGGGAACGATTGACAGTTGTGTAGGTGTTTTTAGTTCGGCTCTACGATATTAGCTAGCTCTCCTGAAGCCCCACCCAATTCTACAGTTTCATCTTCGTGATGTTTCCGTCTCGCTTCAGTTCGATTTTTCTGCCCTGAAGAAAAATGTGTTTTTGAGTTTTTTTTATGTGAAATAAAATGAATCACTAAAACTTCACTCAGGTAACCATGTAAAGTATTAACCGAACGTGAGTTTAATATAATTTTAGGGAGGTGACAGAAAGGTCTTTGGCCGAGTTTGTTTGTTTACGGGGTTTAAAAGTGGCCCTTACACTTCCTGTTTTCCGACTATTCTACTTTTCCTGATCCGAGTTTTCCTCACGTTCATGGCTTTGTTTTTTTTCTCTCCATCTCTCTCTCGCATAACTTTTACACTCTTTTACTCTTAAGTTTGACATGTTTTCTTTTTCTTTGTTTATTTTATACCATTTTTTGTTTGTATAATTTTCATTATTTTGTTATCCATTGACACGCCCCCTTTTGATTGTTTTGTTCCCCAAACCCTCCCTCTCTCTCTCTCTCTCTCTCTCTCTATCTATCTCCATCTCTCTCTCTCTCTATCTCTGTCTCCACCTCTCCCTATGTCTCTCTCTCTCTCTATCTCTGTGTGTGTGTGTGCGTGTCTTCCTCATGTCCCTCAGAGTCAGCTCTGTCTCCCGCTCCACATCCTGGAAGAGAAAGGTTTGGAGCAGGTTGCAGGGACAGTGCGTGCCCTACTAGAGCTGGCACCTCCGAAAAATGTTACATCACCAAGCTCCAGCTCCGCCCTCTCCATGTAGGACTACCAGTCACTGGTGGGCGGGGCATGGGTGGGTCCACACTACACAATTTGCCCTCTCCGGCGCTTATTATGGGTTAAAGAGAGAGACTGAGACTGCGCACGGCTCTTGAACCGAAAACTGTCCATCCTCCGACACGGGCTCACTCGTTCCACCTCACATGGCGCAACGAAAGGAAGAGGTGAGCGACTGTCGTGCGTAAAAGAGGAGAGAAGATGCTGATCATCCATCATGACATAAAAGAACCAGAATTCAGTCAATGCAGATTCTCCTTTATTTTTTCTTCTGTCACATTGTTTTTTGCACCCGTTGTTGTTGTTGTGATTATTATTATTATTATTATTATTATTATTATATCACTGCTGACTCTGGGATGTCAGATCTTATTAATCATGAGGACGGTTGTCCATGTTTCACATGTTGGATCAAAAGATTTATAGTTTTTTCCTAAGTCACACTAACTCACTCGTTGAGCGATGTTGAAAACCCGACCTCGTTTTATCGAAGGTGCACGTTGCACAGGAATTGATCAGAAATGTACGTATGTAGCCACAGGGTGACGCTGTTTCCCAAAGACTATGAACACCCGCTTTCCTAAATATATAAATATCTTTATTATGGTTTATATAATGTGTAATTAATAGTTTATTACAATAAAGCAAGGCGCTATTTGTGAAATAGACTTTAGGGGACTAGATAAAAATGTAAACACTTTTTTTTGTTAAGACGCACTGCCTTGTTTCTAGATCAGATTTAACTGAAGCGTTCACATAATGTGGGAAAATTCAGGGGAGGAAATAAATCCTTGATATTTTGATGAGAGTTTTAAATATAAAATGAGTTTTAGTTTTTTAATAAATTGTGATACAAACTAAAATTTCTATTTGAAAAGCGTTGCTTTCTCTGATGTACGCGGCGTTTGATTCCCATCAGAATTCGTACCTGACCAGTTTTCTCATCAATCACAGGTTTTTATTTTCCCCCTCACGTGAGACGTGAATGTTTTAAAAGTGAAATGTTGACGAAGGGGGTTTGCAGGAGATGCGAGTGTTAGTTTATTGTTCTTTTTTTGTGTAACAGATGCATGAACGAGTTACTACATATAATAAGGGGGAAGAGGAAGTTAAGAAAGGGGCGGGGCTAGAATAGAGACACGCACACTTACACACACGGTGATAGACACTACGGTTGTGGTCACCACTGCATGGCTTGCTTATCCGTCTCTGTGATTCTGTGATCGGAAGCTGTACATTTTGTGTTTGTGGGTTTTTTATTGAGTATCTTTATGGAAGCCCGTTTCCACAAATAGAAAAGAAAACAAATCACTTTGTTTCTTTTTGGTAGCAGTGTATCAAAATCTTAGCTGGGTTTTTTTTGTTTGTTCTTTTTTACTTTTGTAAAAATTCTATCAGATGATGTGACTGGTCTTAAAGTTTTAATTCTTTTTTAAATGGTAAATTTATTATTTTCTGTCTCATAGGATTCCTACTTCTTTTTTAGCATTTTGATGCAATTTAACTTTTAAATTAAATAGACTTTAATATAATTCTAACTTAAATTTAACCTAAAGTAAAATTTTTATCTCAATATTTTCTGACGTATCTTAAAATTCTGATCTTTATTAATAATCTGTCCTTTTTATTTAGTACATATTTATCCTAAATTCTATATAATTGTTGAATATTATATATAATTTTACTTATACAATGTTATAATTTTGATATATTCATTCAAAATGTCAGAATTCAGTTTTTAGATTATTAAAGTAAAGGTCTGGGAATTGTGTCATAGTTCTGGAAAGTCGAGAGTTTTATGTTTAAACTTGATTAAGTCAAACTTGAGAGAGGGGGCAGATGTTTAAGGGGGAAAATATTATTAAACATCAGAATTTTTTTTTATTAATTCTCAGACATTTTACTTTAAAATGTAATTTTGAGATTAAAAGAACAATAAAAATTTAAAAGATAGAATGTTGAACTCAAGTTTGAGTATAAATATTTTATTTTTTTAAACTATTAATAATTTTAGATTAAAAGTCGGACTTATGACACTAAAACTCAATGTTCTGATTTAAAGTCACGATGTCGAGCGTGGAATTTTGAGATTAAACCCGAGTTATCAGATTAAAAATCAGAATTATGAACCTCGAAGTTGAAGGATTTTTAGATAAGATTTAAAACTGATATTTATTAGATTGATAATCGGAATGTTGAGATTAAAACCAAGACTTGTTAGATTAAATGTCAGAAGTTCGAATTTTAGGGTTAAAATAAAGATTTTGAGAATAAAACAGATTTATTAGATGAAAAGGCAGATTCCTGCTGCCAGAAAACGTGTGTTTTGTTTTTCTTTTCTACTTTATGGAAACGGATTTATATATTTGTACATTTCTCGAAGGCCGTCGTCTTCGCTGCTGAGTGAAAATGAAAACGCTGATACAGCATTGCACCTTGGCTGGGTCTCTGGGGTGTTTGGTGCGTTGATTCTGAAGAATGTTAACAGAAAGAAAGTGTGCGATGATGGTGATGCGGCTTGTAACGAGGCGCTGTGTTGATGGTGAAGAAGGTAGAAGAAGGTCAGTGCACTAAAGCTTGCCCAGAATTCTTCATAAATATAAAAAAAAATTACATTTATAAGAAAATTAATATACATACAAAACCTTATTGTAAAACTTTTTTTTTTAAACTTGTCTTTTTTTAGACCCTGGTGTTTTAAAGGGGGAAGTTAAAAATAAATATAGATGTTTTTGTATTATTATTATTATTTTTTTTTTTTTATTCCTTTTATTTTGACCTCGGGTTTTTTTCCCCGCAGCAGAAATGATGTTGACCCTGTGCAGGGTTTTCACCTGCGTGTCTGTACAGTAAATTAATACATTCCATACGTTTACAAGTATGTATCGCTGACCACACACACACACACACACACACACACACACACACACACACACACACACACACACACAAGGATGCACTACACCAGTCAGACAGCATGGACCATTTTTTTTTTTAACATTTCTTGCGATCATTGTCCCATTAAAGCTTTCACTGTAATGTTATAAAATTAGTAAAATATTAAGTATTTTCTGAACATTTGGATTTATTATAAATGAATTAATAAAGTTCCCATTTTTGCCATACGTCTGTTTTTGTTGGTTTTCTTTTTTCTTCATCATTCCCTTATTTCTTCTTCCCTTTTTCACCTCCCTTTTTCGGCTTGGGTTTTTTCGGCTTTTTAAATGGACCTTTTCGGATTACCGTTCCTCTCCACCATGACTGAATCTGCAGAAAAGTAACGTTAGTACAGATTAACTTCAGGATTTCTTCTGGCGCCTTTTTCAGAATTCTGTCACACATTCTAAAGGAAAGGAAAAAGCTGTGCACTATGGGAGTGTAGTGCGCACTCCTTCACCAAGGACCCTAATATATAAACCCAAACGCCTGAAACCTTCACGTGACCTTCCATGCTCTTTAAAGTTTATAAACATCAAACTAACGTTCACCTTTATCGCCGCTTCCCACTGCAGCTGTTCTTTCTGCAGCTGTTTACGCAGGTTCTCCTTCTCTAATCGGTCCTCGATGATCACCTGCTCGGTGTCTTTGTACTGGAAAAGAGAATAACAATAATGAGTTGGGACGCGTCCTGCGCATCTCTACGGAACTCGTAGATTAATAATAATAACCCACACTAACTTTATTAGCCAGGTCCTGTAACTTTTCCTTTTTGTTGGAAATGTTGGTCTTTACAGCATTGATGTTTTTCTCTTTGTCATCCATGTCGTTATCATAGCGTTCCATCCAGTAATCCAGATTTTCCATTAGACTCTTGAGGGCAAAGCCAAGAGCGCAGGGTATTAACACCGAGTGGACTGTTACACGCTAATATAGTCATCATGAAAACTAAAACCAGCACTGAAAAAACTATTTTCACTAACAAATTTATGTAAAGTGAATTTAATTTAAAAATAAATGAATAAAAACTACAATAAACAGAAAAACAAACTAAAATGAAATAGAATTTATGGTTAAAAACAGCCTTGGTTTTCATTTTAATTTTATTTTTCTTAGAACGGGTGCTACACCACTTTGAAGATGAGACTGTAGTAACGCAGCAGCTCCAGAAGGTGGCAGTAATGTGCAGTGAAGTAAATAAGAAGTAAAACTAGTCAATTATTTAAAATATTTTATAACTAATTTAATTATCTAAAATATAAATAATACACTTAAAAAGCTGGAAGACTAAATAAATATAACATTTTATTTTTACAATTTTTAAAATTGTACATTTATAAAATATATTTACTAATGTTTAACATTAATTTTTTTTATCAGTGATAGGATTCTGATTGTCCTCCTGACTCTGTCCCACGCTTCCTTTTACTTAAAGATAATGAACTAAAGTTCTGACCCAGAAAAATCTCAATAATCCGGAATATGTTTACAGCATTGTTCTTTTATATTTATATTTATATTATTTTCATGGGGGTTTTTTTTCTCCCCTAATTTTAGTCGTATCCATTTCCCACCTCTCAAGTGTTGCCTCCCTATCAAATACGACCACCACCAACCAGGGAGGGGCGTAAGCATGCACACGCCCCCTCCGTGACATGCCATGCTGCCACCCGCCTGCCTCTTTATGAACTGCTGCGCGTGCGTATTTGGGGGCGGACTAACACACTCGGAGGGAAAGCGCTATTCGCCGTTTTGTATGAGGTAACAGACGCCCATGGATTGGCTGGTGATCGCTTGTGAGTGACAGGGGAGCGCATGTCATCCCTCCCTCCCGTGAGAGCTCGGCATATTAGCTCCCATGGACTCCCGGTCGCGGATGGCTGCGGCATCAACCTGAACCAAACTTGCGATCTCCAGGTTGATAGTCACGCAGCCTGTCGATGCGCCGCTCGGGAGCCCGAGCTCTTTATTCTTTTGTGAAATCGTTTTTTTTTTTTTTTTCAGGGTCTAGAAAATGATGATTAAATTAACGAGGCAGAGATTCAAGGTGAGATTTAAGTTAGGAATAAAAAACACTGTTTTGTGACGTTGGAGGAAATTAATTGACACCTTCTGACCAATCAGAATCCAGGAAGACACGCCTATAATTAGGATCCTTGGTGCACTTACAGTCTGCTGGTTTTTGAGAAAGATCTCCATTTCTCTGTGATCCCTTTCATCATCCTTCAGCCTCTGCTGGAGCTTCTGCTGGGGCGCGAAACAAAATAATCAGGTGTGTTTGCTATGAACTCAATAACCAAACTTAGGAAGTGACGCTCGCACCTTTATCTCCGCCTCCAGCTGCTTCTCATTGTAGCTGTTCAGTTCCTGTCCTTCAAAGACCCGCACCTCTGCACTTTTACTCTCGTACTTCTCTTGCTGCCTTTTCTTTATTTTCCGCTCCTGCAGCTGAATTTCGAGGTGCGCCGCCATCTTATCACGCTCCTACGCCATCGGTGACGTCATCGCCATCATCATCATCAAGTAGTGCATATTTACAACACATTTCACACATCAGATGTTGTTTTACTTGTTTAAAGGAAAACCTGCAGCTTTACCTCTGACACTGGAGACTCCTTCCATAAATGATGGTTGCCATGGAAACAGTGATGCGTTAACTTAATGTAAATAAATAAATAAAGTGTAGGCGTACCTCAAACTGGAGCGGCGTTTCTTTTTGGATATCTTGTAACTGTTTCTTCATCCTGAGATAATCAGCTTCGTCTCTGCGGTGTAGAAGGTTAGTGTTTAGTCGTGAACTCAAAATGATCTGAATTAATACAACGACGTCATGTTTGCTTCCAGTAACCTCCAGTACATCAGGAGTGTTTAGAGGTTGTTGTTGTTGTTGTTGTTGTTGATGATGTACGGACCTGATGACGGTGTTGTTGACGTCGGGCGTCTTGTCTTGCTGCACTCTGTGAATCAGGCTGTAGAACGTTCCTTTCTTCTTCACCTCTTTCAGAAGTTCGGATATCGCCCGAGCCGCCAACAGCCTGCACGGGAATCAGATATGAAGAGCTCAGGCCCGAGGCACCACACTCCCCTGACGTGTTCTCTCGAATCGGTGGTTACGCGCAAATCATTCGTTTTTATCACTTTTAAACTCAAACTTGAGGTTCTCACCAGTCAATCTGTATTTTCATGTAATCGGAGATCTCACTGTCTATCAGACTGCCCTCCGGTTCCTTCTGCATTTTGGACTGGAGCTCCTGTCCGGGCTCAGACGCGCCATCGTCCTCGGCGGGACCTCCGCGAGTCGCCTTCAGGACAAGCTCGTCGTCTTCCTGCTGCCGCAGGACCTTACTCATGTCCTCTGAGAGCATCTTGAAGGGGTAAAAAAAAAAAACACAAAACGCACCACATGATGATATCGTATCGTACAGACGACGGATTAGAAGGAAAAATTTGGTGCTGGAGTTAAATTCTCGAATCTGAGTTATTTTTATATATATGTCTACATGCACAACACCCCATGCGTTTGAACCCCGGGCTCAGCGACACCGCTTCCGTGTGGAGTTTGCATGTTCTCCCCGTGCTCGTGTGGGTTTCCTCCGGGTACTCCGGTTTCCTCCCACAGCCCAGACATGCACATTAGGCCTACAGGCTGTTCTGAATCTCCCCTCGGTGTGAGTGTGGATAGTTGTGCGGTTCAACAAATGGATGAATATTAATATATTTAAATCAGGATATAATACATGTAGACTATAATAACATGTCTATTTATCCGTGTTTACTGCGCTGTGTTCTGGTGCCGCCCCGTGTTTAAGGTCGGAACTGTGTGTTTTTGGTGAGTTGTGGACTGTAGTCATGTCCTCACTGTGGCAGCAGCTGTAGCGGTGCTGGTGTCTCTGTGGGTGCCGGACATGATGCTCCCCAGCACGGCGAGCTGATCCACGCAGTCCCGCAGCACCGCGGAGACCCGCAGCGCGCTCACCGCACACAGCGGCCCGTCCGCCCGCCCAGCGTCCCCGTCCTCCCCGTCCTCCATCCTCACACCCCCGCGGCGACCCGCTTCCTTATAAAACCTCACAGAAACACGTCACAGAGGCTCCTGTCTGAAAACACAGCGCACAGGCAGACTCGTCTCTCCGTCTCCATGGCAGCACGTTTTTCTCTTACGTAAGCACGTTCATACGTAACGCGTCAGAACGCGGAAGTGCTCGGCAGGCAGGAGTGTGTTTACTGTTTCATTCCAAAAAATGACATTTAAACAACAAAAGCATGATGTCATTAAAAATTCATAAGAGTATTGATTCATATTAACAAATAAACACAAAATCACTTCATATGAAACGGATCTGAACTTTAATAGTGATATTATATTTTTTATTATTAGTTTACTTTTTTAAACAGTGTTTTTAATTTTTTTCCAAAACACTTTCTGAAATTGAAACGGAAACAAACCAACAAAAGAATGCTATTTTTAAATTATTATTATTTTTAATTTTTAATTCTTTTTTATTAGGCTATTTATTTGGTCTTGGGTTCATTCAGGGGACATTTATTAAAATTTTAAAACCATAAAAACAATCAAAATTCTTCTCAATTTACAAACTTAGGACTCTAAAGAAAGCTATAATGTTCATTAAATAGATGATATTATCCACAGAATAAATTCTAAAGCCACTTTAAATTAATGTCACGTAACATTGACGGACACATCACGTCACCTGTGTCTAAAGGATGTCGGAAAAGTGTCCGCTGAGCCCGCTATCCAGAAGTAATAAATATTCATGAGACTCGGTCTTGGTGGCTTCAGGGTTTTTTTGCGCTGATGTGTGAACCGATTTATAAATGAACCGACTTTCATGCAGGAAAATCAGCAATTTTAGTACGAATAAAGTCAAAAAAAGAAAGCGGCGGAGTTTTGTAATGTACTGAAATTGTCTTTACTATTATTTTGACTTTAAACAGTTATTAAGTCAGACATACAATTGCATGGAAATATTTTTAAAATTTAGATTTTTAATATTACATGTGCAAATGGGTCCAAGTGCAAGTAAAGATCCATTACTACTCTTCTTCAAGTTTTAGTTCCTCCCATCCTCCTCCTTCTTTTATTATCCTTTCATTAATTCATTCGTTTATTTGACAAACCCTTTATTCCTACTAGGGTTGCGAGGAGGCTGGAGCCCAGGAATGAAAACTTAAAACAGTTAAAAAGCTTTGCACTTTCTTTCATTTAAACATCCCGGGTTTGTCCGTCTTTCTTTATGTATTTTATATCTGAAGCTCCTTTAAAATGTTATTGTTACAGTAATTTACTACTGAATCAAGTAAAATGGGTTGATTTAGTTGTTTCTCTCCTTTATTTACATACTTTTTTAAACTGAAAAAGCCAGAAGGGTGGCTCAGGATTCAGAAATGTATTCTTATAAGAAATAACAAATTTCACTGCACAATGAGGTTCTGCAAAAAGTGTTAAAACAACAAGAATAAACGGTTGTCGGGGTCATATGAAGTTTCATGTTATTGCACAGATTGTTCAGACTGTTTAAAAGTCACTAAGCTTTTAATTTTTAATTAAACTAAAACTCGAAAGATTTCCCAAAAATTCAGCGGGAGATGTGAGCAGGAAAACCACCAAACTGGACAGGACAGAATGTTCTCATGGGCTCTAGACAGAAACTCTGTGATGGAAAGGAAACGTTCGAATAAAATTGTAAGTCCGTTTTGCGAACAGCAGGGGGCAGCAAATGCGGTTCCAGAGCACGCAGACCAAACTAATCGAGCTCGGCGTTTATGATGAACTTCAGCGTTAGCGTGAAACCTGACAAGGTATGATGTTCATTAATGATTCATGAGAACAGGTGGACCTGCTGTAATGTACAAAACATTCTCCGGATGCTGGAGAGGTTAAACAATGTGAAAATGCTTTTTAAAAATGAAAATCTGTGTTTGATTACTCCATGTTTGATTAATCTGTGTTTGATTAATCTGTTTGATTACTCCATGTTTGATTAATCTGTGTTTGATTTCTCCATGTTTGTTTACTCTGATTAATTACTTCATATTGTGTTAATCCATGGGTGCTTCTCAAAACCCTTAAACTGCATCCTCGTTTCACTCATTTGCGTCTCATCCTTGAGTCGTAGTCCCTCCCACCGAGGAAACCTGGAGAGACTCAAGAAAACGGTCTGAGGAGCGTGGAATCAAGAAGATGTGTTTTAAGAGAAATGAGCCGTCGTTTCCTCTGAAACTTCACATGGAGCGATGTCCGTTTTTGATAATGGCAACACAGCTGGCCTGCTGTGCAAAAGTGTCTGACGTCATGTAAGGGCCGGGTTATTTTATATGCTGATGTGTGGTTCTTCCGGGAAGGCTGCTCGCATGTATCCTCATCACTCCTCAATCCTTGCTCCTCAGTGCACAGGTTAGAGATCTGAGACAGCCGGTAAAGATGAGAAAAAGCCCAAAAGAACCTCTGTTTGAAGTGAGGAACGAGAAACAAGGAAATGACATAAGGTGCCTCAAAGACAAACTGGGTGCTTCTCAAAACTCATAATTGTTGTTTCCTCACAGCTCGCTTTAACCGGAAGTTCTTGTTTTGAGAAGCATCCTCTGAATTTAAAGTGTACCAGGATTGGTCATCCTTACAGCATACGTAATATAATACGTGTAAGCCATACAAAGCTTATTTTAACATAAATGACCATAAAAAGGTACTATACAGGGCTTTTGTAACCCATGGATTACTAGCGAGGGCTGAACCAATGCAGAGCAACCATTTTTTTCTCAGAAGTGACGTGAACATATTGGGCCAATGCCAAGTTCGGCCTGGAGGTCACGCCGATAGCAGGTCGGCTTGAAGTGGTCTTCGCAGACGACTGAACTGTGTCCGAAAGTAAACGTCTGTGCCGATGTCATATTATGTTTTCCATGATTTAAGCGGTTGTTAAGCGTATTCCTGGTGACTCCGCTCAGCACTGGCAGATAATGTGTTCTCTTAGCCTGGTGTCTGCTGCACGTGGCCCAGCCAATAGGACAAAACAACACATTCACGTCACTGCCGACGAAGAAGGCAATATGTCGCTGTGCATACCTAGTAATAACAGTAGTGTAGCAGCACTTGCGTGTACGTGACAAGAAACAAGGACTGACGTCGACTGGTATCGTAGGTGATGGGTTTAAAGAGCCAGTAAAACAAATTCTCCACATGTCCCCTTTAATTGGTTGCCCTGTTTTCGATTGCTCTGTGTTCGATTGCTTGCTCTGAGCTCGATTGCTCTGTGTTCGATTGCTTGCTCTGAGCTCGATTGCTGTGTGTTCGATTGCTCTGTGTTCGGTTGCTTGCTCTGAGCTCGATTGCTCTGTGTTCGGTTGCTCAGGCTTGAACCCTGTGACATAAACTCCAAAACATTTGTCTCGCGCAGCTGAGTCTGTGAGATCAGCGCAGAGGGAAGAAGCCCGGAGATGAAGCGGAGCTCGTTTCCCGGTTAGAGCGGGGGGTTCCGCCGCCCTGCCGAGCGCACCGACACGCGGCACCGCCTCAGCTCACCATGCCCGGGACTGTGCGGTTCCTCTAAGCGCTGATGCGTGTGAGCTTCGTGTGTTTGTGGAGTTTGAGACGACGACGCTGCTGCAGTTATTAGTATTATTATCATCATCAGGCGCGAGCTCTCTTCTCCAGTTGTGCAGGACAAGATGGCAGCAGCAGCAGTGCACACAGATGGACACGCTACGAGTTATAATAAGAGTGTATAAAATGTCCGGTGAAACATTGGAGCTAACCAACTGTTACTCTACGTGAAGGTAAGACGTTAGCCTTTCTGCTTTGTGCCTCGGTTTGCTAATTACCTGATCTCTATGTCAAATATGATCTAATTATCTAGCTACCTAGCATATTGTTGGCGAGTTTATTTTCATTTCATACCTGTATTATGATAAAGCCCCGCCCACTGTACTATTATTAGCTATTAAAACTCCTGGTCCTCCTCTAGGATTGGCTGGATTCACTTATTGACTGACAGAGCGCGTGCGTTAGGACGGATTGGCCAATCTTGGCGAAGTAGGCGGGGTTTGTCGGGAAACGGATAGGGATAAAACGAACAGTCGACATCAAACAACGCGGTGTTTATTGCTAGCTAGCTAACCATATAAATATGTTTTTTCTTGCGTGCCGACGAATCTAAACACCCCTTTCCACAAGTATACAAATGTATATCTATGTCACAAGTCTATAGTTAAGAGAGAAGTTTGAATGAATAGTAATTTAGAGATAAACACTGAGAAATCGATAGTTAGCTTAGCTTCTAACTTCGCACCTAGCTGAAAAGTTCTCAACAAAAACACAAAAAATCAGTTGTAAGATCATCTACACCTTTTGGATAAGATTAAAATCATGGGTTATTGCAGTAAAATACTTTATTTAGATAAGTAATATTATATGTTAGTATAATTAGTAAACAGCCGTGCACGAGCCGTTTAACTCATGTTATTAACTTGTTATAACGTCTAATAAGACGTGTTTAACGTGTCATGTTAAATAATGTCCTCGTGAGCTGCTCTGATGGAAGTTGAAGAAATAAATCTCATCGGGATTCGCTTTCATCAGGATATAAAACGCTATTTATAACTAACATCGGTTACATCTCGAACAGCGTCATTTCCGGTATAAAGTGCACTAGATATGGTACGGAAGGCACCACTGTTCCGTACTGAACGTAGGGCGCCTAAGTAGGGAGTGTGTGAGAAGTGTAACCGCGCTGTTCAGGCGAGATCAAATTACATTCAATATAAACAGAGAGATGAACACGCCAGGTTGCCAGGTATGTACAAGTTTAAACATGAAAAATAAAGTATATTCACCGTGCGGTGATTTTTATACATATATAATTTCTGTATCTATTTACTACAAGTTAAGTTTTATATAAAAAAAAAAAAATATA
>JBCNYH010000001.1:66059449-66070605 GCA_039654325.1 Tandanus tandanus
TGTAAAACTCATCTGGATGTACTGTTGTATAGAGTAGTAATAATTCATCTTTATTTATTTAAATAACAAATTAAAGTGCTTTACAAAATCATAATTTATAAAACAAAAGGAAAAAACTAAATATCTTAAAGTGTAAAATAATAAATTCCACTTTAGATTAAAGGAGCTGCATTCAGTTTAAAATAATAATATGAACAATTCTTAAGTGTTAATGAAGTCTTATAAATAAATAAATAAATAACAAAATAATAAATATTTAATGAAGGTCTCACTTCATCTGTAGAGAAATATAAAAATACGAAATGGGAAAGCGAGTTATGGCACTTTAAATCAATATCAATATTCTATCAGAATATTAAAACCACAGTAGTAATAATCGTCTTAATAATAATAACAATAATAATAATAGCATTTTAACATGGACAATGTTTCTGGTTGGCAGAAAGACATTTACATTTATTTTGTTAACTGTTTAACAAACATTTATGATAAATTATTTCAATGTAAAATTATTTATTAAAATGGCTTTTAAAAGGGAGTTTGTGTGATTTTATTTGTAGGATCTGGCAACCCAGTTGATTTTTTAATAAATGTTTTAACTTGTTGACTTCTAGCTAATAGGGAGGTTGTGTTTGTCTCCTATAAACACACACACACACACTGTTGTAAAGAATGAGTTCATTCACTGACAGGAAGTGCACTCCGAGTCACGCGATATTCTTTTTTCTTTTTTTTTTTTGCATTATACTTTATTCTCTCGCCTCATTAACTCTCTTCTTCATTTCTTAATTAACTCTTAAATAATTAATAATTACAGGAATGAGTAGGTGTACAGGTGTTCCTAATAACTTTATGGCTTTAAGCGCACACACACACACACGTACAGTGTGTCTTGTACTCTGTATAGTTTTAATATTGTTCTGGGTTGTGGGTATCAGGATTTGTGGTGAGTTGATATCGCAGATGTTGTTACCCCAAAGGCTTTTCTACGATACATGATAAAAAAAATACCCTGACTTTTTTAATGCTATAAATTTTACTGCTACTAATAGTAATGCTTTTCATTCTTAAAAATAAAATGTAGTTTATATTTTTATTTATTATTATTGTTATTATTATTATATATTAATTATGACATTTATATGATCATAAAAAACTTCTGTTGAGAAATTAATTCGTTTTTTTAATTGTATTTTTTAAGTAAAACATTTAAAATAAAACTTTAAAACAATTAAGGCACAAAGTATAAAAGTATAAAATGACTTGTAATTATTTACATAAAGAAAAAAATCAACAGTTTAGATATGTAATATGCTAATCAGAGAAGCGCGACTTTGTGTTTTGATCACAAAATGACTTGGTATGTAAAACATCATAGTCTGAACATGCTCATCTATAACACATCCATAAACAATAAACTGTATAATATATTCTTTATTTATTTATTTTACTAGATATTTTCGGTTAGTTTAGTACTTTTTTTTTTTTACTTTTATATTTTTTCCTGAGCTAGAATAGAGCTAAAAATAGAGGTTCATACATTACCACTCAGACTCACACAGAATAATAAAATATATATATAGTTTCATTAAGCAAAACAACACCAAACATTAATGGGAGCACGGAACATGATCTCGTTAAACGGATAATTAAACTACTAAAACAGGTGATAGAAATGAAGGTGGTAAATCAGTGAGTAAAAGGCGGTGGAAAAAAAAAACCTGTGTTAAGCTTTCCTTCTTTCGCTTCAGACTGTAGCCTGGAAACGCAGGGGAGATTTAGTTATTATTATTATTTATTATTTATTTATTTCCTTTACGGCTGTAGTTGATTTAGCCCTTTAAGGAGCCGCTCTACTCTTATAACACCAGCCTGGGACACCTATCAATAGAGATATCTATCATGAATGTTTACAACTATTGACACTTGACCTCCAAGCTTACTAAAATAAATATTTTTTTTTGTTGTTGTTTGAGAAAATCCTGTCTGTACAGTAACGTCAGCTTCAATAATCATAAACATTGTTAATGGTATTTATTCTCTGCGTGAAGCTGAATAACTGTTAACATCTGATTCTTGTTGGTTTGTTTGGGGAGTTTTACTAAACGCAGCACAAGACCGTGTGTCCTTGATTATTTACCATCGGTGGTTGTGCCGCGTTGTAATGGAGGTACTGATGCTTTACGGAAGAGATTAACACTCATCATGTGCTGTCACATGAGCGAACGGATCTGCCGTGAATCAGGCGATGAAACGCCGCAGAGTCACCGGCTGTGAGAACAGAGCGACGATTCTCTCTGAGAGCGGAGACGGGAATCGCGTTCACGAGACGACAATAAAACGCCACATGTCCGCATTTAATGAGCGTCAGTAGAGCGCATGACCGAGATGCAAAGTTTAATGAGTAAATGCGTTTAGCTGAGGAACAACCACATGACCTGACCTTCTTAACAAGTGATAAAACAGCAGGATAAATGGTGCACTCGCTTTTTTTTGGTTTTTTTTTTTTTTTGATAGAAGATGCTTGCATGCAGAAATGATAAGATTTACGGCGATGTCGAGGAACATGATGTTCTCGCCACGTTCCTTCAGTTCGTGCGTTACATCAGGATGGTCTGGGGATGTGAATTTCAAAACGTACTACAGAATGTTAATAATATGAATGCAGTTCTGAAGACGAGCTTCTTGTGCATTTCTGAGGTCACATGGTGCAATCTGTGCGTGCTGATTGGTGACGGCGGATAGGGAATCATCAGCCCTTCTGTTGCTGTTGATTGTGCTGCGAAATGAATATTAAAGTATTTTTAGACTGATCAGGATGGAAATTGTTCTCCTGGATAGTACGAACAGTTTGAAGTCGAGTTCTGGAATATTCATAAAGCACAAGGAATCAATTCAGAAAATCTGATGAGTCAAGTCGCAGGTGCGTTCTTAACCAAACATCCCCCCCCCCCCCCCGTCCTCGCTCTGCTCCTTGTTCCCTCCTGAGCTTGTAGTGTTTTCATATTTGTTTTTTGTTTCCCTCCAACACCATTATCACCGCTGCCGCGCTTGTTTGTTGCCTGTTCGTGTAAAACCCTTTGTTTTCCTTCATGAAAAAGTTCACCATCGTAAGTTGGTGTTTAGTTTTCTCGGTTACGTAACAAGTAAAAAATCTGCCTCTTATTTTTGTTCTTAATTTCTGATAAATCAACAGCTGAAGTGTTCGTAGAAAAACTGCCAAACATGATGCGTTGCGTGATGCGTTTCTGTACTTCATCCTCATTAAAACGCCACACTTTATTACTGCCTTCGTAATTTCACCTTCAAAGAAACCCAAAAAACGCCCCCGTAACTCCAAACAGCGTCTTCAGCCTTAGATTCAGAAAACGAGGTTTAATCCACACGGCTGCTCGCAGCATCAACTGTAAACATGGCTACGTTCTTTCCCTTTAAATAATAATAATATTGGGTTACTTCTTAAAGTAATTCTGAACACGCGGGATTGTGGACCGGTACACTGGACTGGACTGAACCGAGTACTTGGGGAAAGTTCTCCAGCAGTCCTTACAAAAGTGTGGAGAAGGAAAAAAAGAAAAAAGTTGTATTTCAGAGATTGTCTGGATTTCTGAAGCTGATCCTCTACTGCGGTTTATTTGGTCAAATTAATGTATTTCGCTGAAAGCGTCTCGTCGAAATAGAGACCGAGAGCTAGAGGGTCGTTCTGTATCAAATCATCAGATTTTCTGGAAACTTTCCACCACCTGGTTTCAGATTTTGCTCAAGAAATATATTTGAATCTACAGCGTGAAAAAAAAAAAAACCCTTACGAAACCTTCGGGTTAAATTTTAAGGAAAATCTGAAACTCGGTGGTGGAAAGCTCATCTGATGATTTGGCGTGGAATGACCTCTAGAGACTTTCAGCCTTTTCATTACAACCATCAACACATCAGTAGTAGTTGTGCGTTAAACAGTCCTTCCAGGATTATCGTGGGATGTTTTTGTGATTGTTGTGGCCTCTAATGCATATTTTGCGGCAGATTAAAAATATAAATAAAATAAATTGAGATACATGTTGCAATGTTTTTAGGCTATTTAAAAAAAAAAAAAATTTGGTGCACGTCGTCAACTTGATGTCTTCAAAAGCACAAACAAGAAAGTGACGTATGGCACCAAGTTTTCGCTCGACACTATGATTGGTAGAATTTAGTGTAATACAATGACGGGCAAATTTTTTGGAGAAGTTGCGCGATTGGTTAAAATTGCGAGGCCGCACAGTGTACGAGCATTGGTCGAAAATGTGTGAATTGATGAGATGAAGGGACGGATTGAATAGGGAAGTGATGTCACAACTTATTTAGGTTAGTCACTTATGTGAATATTTGTAAGTGCTGGATTTTTATACGTTTATAAGTGTTTGTGGTGTAATCATTAGCCAGCTGATTGGTTGTAAAGTAGATGAATGATTCCATTTCAGTTCGGTTTTATTCGTTTGTATGGCGGTTTTTACATTTGTTATTGTCGCACAGCAGCTTTACTCAGCAATTGATCACATTTAAGCCTCATTGCCCATCATGCCAAGCTTCTTGAAGGTGATCCGTGCATTCTTGTGCTGATGTTTTATTTAATGTGAAATAATAATAATGATCGTTCAGTATTTTCAGTTTTATATTTACATCATAAACAAACTCAACTCAAGGTCAGGCTGCTGACGGACGCTACTGAATACCTCACGCCCCTCTGGGAGTAAAAAAAAAAAAAAAGGCTTTGTTTAATTAAAGCTCAACAGCTGCTTGTGTATTAAGACAAAACAGGAAATGCTTCAGCCTGTGTGGCTCAAAGTTACTCAAGACGACATGGCTGAGAAATCTTCACCAATCAGCGACTGTTTTCTCTCTGAGAAAGAAAACTTTACAGGCTCGCTGGCTTTTATGGAGCGTGATGTGAGGCTGGCAGATCAAATTTATAAACCCCTCAAGATGGTCAAAACACTGGGGGTACAGCATCGCGGTGCTGCGTCTGAGAGTGGTGGATTTAATGAAAACCATCGCAGAGGGATGTAAGAACAACCTGCAACCTACGGAGAGAACCCAAAGCCTGGCAAGTGCTGATTCTTCTCGGGGAAAACGAAAAACAGTCTATACAGCGTTTAAACAGTTATTAGGTAAGCAGGAAGCACTGTAACATTTATATTTTAGAATTTTACATTCTACACTAAATCTTTTTAAAAACAAGGTGTACACGGAAGACTGCTCTTTACAGATGAAACGGCTTGGATTTAAGTCATGCATGCACACTACAATTGTTTAGGATGTTCAAAAGGATCTCCACCTTTTTGTTCCCTCGGTATTGCAAAAACCACATAAAGCAAGACCACGCCTTCATTTTGTTCGATGTGGGAGTGCACGAGGGTTTTCATGTACAGGAATGTAAAGCTTGGGATAATCGAGGTCAGTCGGTGTGTTGAAAAAGGATGGGTATTTGATTAAGAGCTAACCTAAGAGCTCTCGTTTAAGGGCTTTCGGAGAGCGTAAACATTGTGGTTGGTGGCGCCGCGCTAAACCAATCACGGCACATTTGCGTCACGCATCGTTCCTATTGTGTCGGAATCGTACCTTCCCCGGAGGATGAGCTAAAAATCCAGAAAATGCCGTTATTAGAACAAAAATCGTTCGCACTTCCTGCAGGACGAACACACGGAACAGGGCGTTCCCCCTCCATAGCTAGCATAGATCCTTTATTCCGAAAGCACCTGGTGTGTCCATTGGAGCCGCCGTATTTCTTCTTTTGGCTGTTTTTACATTTACTAGACTTTCTCCAGGGCTATATTTCACAACATTGGAGAAAATGCAGCCATGGATCCGCCCCATGACTGAGATCCTTTCCATCATTTAGTGGGTTCTACCTCGACTCACAATACACCCTTCCACCAAGTTTCATGAGAAGCGGGTTGGTAGATTTTGCACAACCCCGCTGTCAGTCAAGTACAAACGGCCTCCTTGCTGGAGGTCATAAACCAGGGGAGTAAACATCACTGAAGAGAAGAGGGAGATGAGAAGAAAGTACACGGCACATGAGGACATTCCGTCAACTTTCCCTTTGTGACTTTCATTATGGTGATTGTTTTGGACGTGTAGAATTTGGACCTGTCTATGCAGTTCGCAGCAACCTTGGTGAGAAGTGGACCAGGTGTTATTCACCGATGTTCCCTCTATCATCTCATTTTAATGTGTTTTATTCTTCCTTCTTGTGTTCATTGTTTTCCCGTGCTAATATTTTTTTGTATTTATGAAAGAATGTGATGGGCACATGCTGTACACTTCGGTTTACCTGTAAAGGCCTTTTAAGAAGGTGATGGAAACGTGGTTGGGTGGGATCATGATGTGAGGTACATCACAGCCAGGACTGGTGGTGGTTGTTGTATGTGGGTGTTTTATTATTATTTGAAAGTAATAAATGAATGTTTACCTTTCTATTCAACCCCTAAGTAACGGGATATCTCAGGAAGACAATGTCGATCGCATCCTGCTCACCAGGTGTAGGGAG
Source organism: Tandanus tandanus (assembly GCA_039654325.1). Taxonomy (NCBI): domain Eukaryota; kingdom Metazoa; phylum Chordata; class Actinopteri; order Siluriformes; family Plotosidae; genus Tandanus; species Tandanus tandanus. Next base: position 66,065,976 of record JBCNYH010000001.1, read on the forward strand.
TGGCTGGACTCTTGTAGGGAAGAGGAAATTCAGGTTATTACGCTCTCAAAGCCAACCACTAATATGATGCAAATCTGGTGATTGTTCTGGCTGTGTGATGTTGTACAGATGACTCTGTGGACGGTGGGGAGGAATGTGTGGTAAACGGGTTCCTTCAAGCCTATTATTTCTTTGTCCTTTTTTTTCTTTTCTTTTCTTCAGGCTAGCGAAAAGAAACCTACACAATACATAATGGTGTTTGCCAGTGGTTTTAAGACAGCACAGTGTTTGTTGGCCTTGAAATTAGGACGACTGAGATCTTTTGGCGAGTGAGATCTTATTCTTTATAAAGAGGTCAGGGATGACTGAGTGGCAAATCGCATGCTTTCTTATCGTGTATAAACGAACAAAGTTGGGATTTATCAAAGGTTTGCAAGCTAACAGAGGCATAAACCTGCTTAGATTTTCGGGTTGCCAGGTCTGTACAAATTACCCAAGATTAAATATTTGTAACTAAAATTGTGCATTTGAGAATGTAAATGGTAGATGTGTCTCCTGTTGCCTTTTTCATAAAGGGAACATTTGAGGGGATTCTTCCGAATGTAGTTACTTCAAACAACAGCTTGGTCTTCGAGAGAACTTCACATACCAAATATTTTTTCCTTCCTTCACAGTATTTGATAATTGCTCACTGTGGATCTAATTAATGTGGCAGGCTTAGTCAAAAGTCCATGATGTTTCTGAAGCAGCATTTTTGTCAGCTGTTTCAGCAAGTCATCATGTAGACTATTGTCTGAAAGCTCCAGGGTGTCCGTTGGTCAAGTTCTAGCAAAACATAAAACTAAAAGGGAAAAATGTTTAAGCCCTGAGATGTAACCCTGTCCTTGATTCTAAGGTCAGTGAAATAATTTGATTGGATAGGGGACCTGGGAGGAATGATGGCACCATGGTCGGCGGTACTGCCTGTCATCTCCAGAGTCCCTGTTTGGACCGTGAAGTCAGCGGTACTCTAGGTGTGGATGAATGTGCGAATGGTACCCTGTGGTTAACCGATCATTCCATGTTAGGTGTGTTCCTACCTTGCGGTGCTAATAGGTTAGGCTCTGGAGTCCACTACCCCTTGACCAGGATGAAGGGACTACTGAATCTGAAGGAATAAGAGGTTATCGCTGAGTTTGTCAGGGATGAAAATGGTCTGGTCGCTTTCAATAAATTTGTTTTTTGACTACTATGGTGGCACATCTATCAAAGTTTAAATATTTCACCGTAGGTTGTTCCACTTAATCATTTATTTAATCTTGTGGTGGCCCATGTTAGTAACCTTTTCTTTTCTCGTTTACAGGTATGGCCTCACAAGTTTTGGTCTACCCACCACATGTTTATCAATCTCAGACAAGTGCCTTTTGTAGTGTGAAGAAACTCAAAGTCGAACCCAACAACTGTGTTTACCATGAGAGGGCCTTCCCACTGACATTTTTGAATGGTAGAACCTTTGGCATTGGACAGCCAACGAAATTTGCACCGAAGTACAAGACACGGGACTTTGTAGGGGGCAGACACCGTGGGGACTGTCCGGTGCAGACTGTCGCTGTACAAGGTGTACAACGACAACCAACCTGTGCAGCAGCACATCACCGAGAAAGAGGTGTCCTGTTACAGGGCAAAGAGCCAGAACATCTGGAAAAAGGTAGGAGCAGCGGTGGAGCTACAGGGGTATCTAGAGGGGTCAGGGGCGAGGACAACGGAAGTAGCAGCGGAGACGGAGTTGACGGAGGTGGGACTGACGAGGACAAGGAAGAAGGTGACTGTAGTTCTAACGTGGCAGATGGTTCCCAGCGATGCGGTTTGAAACGTAAGAGTGAGGAGCTGGAGAACCAGGGAAACGCCATGCAGATAGTGGAGGATCTGTCGATTTTGCCTGCGATGCTGCAAACAAATGTGGGGAACCCGCCAGTTGGCGTCCCAGCAGCTGTAGCAGCAGGGCCAGTAAAACAAGGAGGCGGAACTGGCGGTGGGGATGGTGACTACCAGCTTGTGCAACACGAGGTGCTTTGTTCAATGAAGAACACCTACGAGGTGCTGGACTTCCTTGGCCGCGGTACCTTCGGTCAGGTCGTCAAATGCTGGAAACGAGGCACTAGCGAGGTGGTGGCGGTAAAAATCCTGAAAAATCACCCGTCCTATGCACGGCAAGGCCAGATTGAGGTCGGCATCTTGGCCCGTCTGAGCGGAGAGAATGCAGATGAGCATAACCTGGTGCGGGCTTTCGAGTGCTTCCAGCACCGTAACCATACCTGCCTTGTTTTCGAGATGCTTGAGCAGAACCTTTACGACTTCCTCAAGCAGAACAAATTCAGCCCGCTGCCTCTAAAGGTGATACGGCCCGTCCTTCAGCAGGTTGCTACCGCACTGAAGAAGTTAAAGGTACTGGGTCTGATCCACGCTGATCTGAAGCCTGAGAACATTATGCTTGTGGATCCTGTCCGGCAGCCTTACCGGGTCAAGGTCATAGACTTTGGTTCTGCCAGTCATGTCTCCAAAGCGGTTTGTTCCACGTACCTCCAGTCACGCTACTACAGGTATGTGAATTTAATGCCTAGTTCTGTAAGGTCCCCCCACCCCAGTATACAGGGGCAAAACAACTAATGTGAAGGTTTCAAGTGTTTATACAGGTTTCTTTGAACTTTTTGAAGGGTATTCACCTCACCTCTCCATCAGAGACTGCACTTTGTAGATTTCATGTGAGGGTAGATATTGTCTTGTCTTGAATTTATCAGATGTCACAAAGCTGATGTTGGAAAGCTAAACATTCTCATTTAAACTAGTACATTTTTCTACTATGGATTCTTCTTTCCTTTTTGAAGTTTTTGTCGTTTTTGTTGATTTATTTTATGCGCCGATAAAAATACCAACAAGTAAATTGTCGTTATACTTTTGGCAGTATCGTAGGTACTGACATTCACAGTTATTAGGTACTGCGGTGCATGGGTGGATTCAAAGCCAAGGCGTTGTTTACAGTACCAACACACAATAATGATGCTTTTTTTTTTTAAGTAGTACTGCAATTTTTCCTCCATTTTAATCAGGTCAGAAAGCATTTGAGGTCTTGTAAAATTGCTGGCAAGGAAATGTCATCTATGACAAACATCCTGTCTATTCGGGAACCACATAGCAACTCAGTAAAAACGTGTTACTGCCAGGACAGGAGGGATTGAGTCCGTTAGTATGGGAAAGGAAGCAGTGTTTCAGAAAACATGTTCCAGCACAATAGCTTTAAAAAAAAAAAAAATACAATAACCGCTGGGATGAAAGAGAAGAACTTAATTACAGAACCGTAAGCCTCGCTGTCGTATTGAATTCAAATCACATTCCTTTTAAACGGGGGTTCATCTGTCTAAATATATTCTTAAAGGTTTTATTTTTCAGTAATACATTTCTGTGCAGTCATGTTGATTTGTAGAGTTGAGTATAGAAGTTTGCACGCCCATGACAAAATCAGAAATTTAATTTGTAGCAACGAAGGATTCTCAAACAGTTAAATATAGAAAAAGGGAAAGCTCGCAGGCATGTCTGTTATTTCCTTTAGAACAGCCTCTGATCTCTCGTGTGTGTGATTTAGAAATTTTATGAACTAGCGATGTTCTCCCAAAATAAAAAAGAGAACGAGAAGCAGCGCCTAAAGCCTGTGTGGGTAGGATGTCCCAGGTCGGTAGCGCCCCTCTCTGTGACAGTGTGCCTGGGAGGGTGACGTCAGAAAGTCATAGTGGCGGATCATCGAGACAGCGGGACACAGAGTCTGGCCCCCGTAGGACCATCGCTAAGTGGTTACACCTGGGACACCAACCAGTTATAACACTAGAATCGGTGCGTAAAGTGGTTCAGGTGGGATGTCCCTGGGTTGTAGCGCCTCTTTCTGTGACAGCATCACAAAATGTGTAGGGCAGTCAGTAGGTGCTGATGTCACAGGGTTGTCGGGACATTGTGACCAAGAGACGGAGGGACGAAAGGGTAGAGGGACACTGGTGGAGCACCAATAAGTGGTCTGCCCATTTCATAGGACACCCCTGCTTGCAGCAACGTAGCTGCAAGCAGCGATTGATGGGTCTCATGAGCCAACATTGGCACACTTGAGGATGGACATTGATGGGTTATTTGATTGCCTTGCCATGGCAACACTGTCTGAGGTTTAGCCAGGAATGTCTTGACGTCATGCTGATCAAATTTGACGTCCGTTTGATTCACCCTTCACATGTCGTATACAGAAATATCAAGTACCTATCAAAATGTACAGCTTCCAAAATGGCCGACTTCTCGTTGCTTGTCTCTTTTAACACATCCAAAATCACACATGGTCCCCCTTTAATGTCAATAATGATGAACAATATTGCAGTTGAACCCCATGGACCACGCCCCGCGCCCAAGACGTTGCCGGATCCTGTTGACCAGAATTCTGATGCTCGTGCCAAATCCTGCGCGGTCTCAAGCATGCCGGTCATTTTCCAAGCATGCAGAGATGTTTGTAAACCGATTTCTGCTTTAGAGGCTTGGAACCTAAAACTTTTAAATAATAAAAGGGGCTCCCGAGTGGCGCATCGACAAGGTGCACGACTATCAACCCAGAGATCGCAAGTTCGAATCCGGGTTGATGCCA
>JBCNYH010000001.1:66104538-66119638 GCA_039654325.1 Tandanus tandanus
GCTTGAAGTCCCATGTGAAGTTTCCACAGTCTGTGTTGATTTGGGGAGCCATGTCATCTGCTGGTGTTGGTCCACTGAGCTTTATTAAGTCCAGAGACAACACAGCCGTCTACCAGGACATTTTAGACCACTTCATGCTTCCTTCAGCTGACAAGCTTTATGGAGATGCTGACTTCATTTCCCTGCAGGACTCGGCACCTGCCCACACTGCCAAAAGTACCAAAACCTGGTTCAGTGGCAGGGATTACTGCGCTGGACTGGCCAGCAAACTCGCCTGACCCGAACCCCATGGAGGATCTACGGGTCATCGCAAAGAGGAAGATAAGAGCCATTACGTTGTGCCTGTCCTCGCTTGGGGTAACCCGTGCCGTGTGATCGTGAGGTCGGGCGTCATGAACGGATTGGATCGGAGTGCGCTGTGTTATGTTTTCCACCAGGGGGCGCGACGTGACTCCGTGTTCCACTGGATTGGATGCTCGCGAGGCGCATTAAATCAATCAGTTAATTATTTAATTAGTCTTCCTGTTTGTTTATTTATTTATATTTGTTTAAAGAAAATCTTTTAGAAAGCGCGTGCACAGAGCAGCGCAGCAGCAGGGAGGGATCATAGATAGGGGGGAAAGTGTGAGAGTGTGTGTGTGAGTGAGAGAGTGTGAGTGTGTGTGTGTGTGGTGCTGCAGTAGCGATGATGATGATGATGATGATGCTCGAACCGGAAGGCAGCAGTAACAGCAGCATCTAATTTCAGTGAGCGCCGCTGGACAGGCTGCGGGTGCGCGCGGCGGGCGCTTGGGGAGGGAAGGGTGACTCGCGGCTCCGGTTCGGCTCGGTTCGGACAGATGTCTCAGTCACGGAAACGGAAATGGCTTCCGGATCCAGCTCGAGAACTGCGCGAGGAGGAGGAGGAGGAGGAGAGCAAGGAGAAGAGGAAGATTACTTCGTGCACGGAGCGCGCAGCTGCGCGCGGAGCTTCCGCCGCGCCTGGTGCTCCTCCGGGGTGCGCGGGGTAGAAGGCGCGCGTCTGCGGAGCGGCGGAGGAGGAGGCGGCGGCGGCGGCATGCTCGTGCTGCTCGTGATGCTGATGAGCGGAGCGCTCGCGACCCCCGGTAAGAGATCTGAGATGATGTTTAGGAACGAAAGGTTCTGAAACATGCGGTCACACCTCAGTGTGTGTGTGTGTGTGTGTGTGTGTATGTGTGTGGGGAACAGTTGGAACCTTCACATGACAGAAGGGAGAGAAGGAGAAATGAAATGCACCCCGGTGATCATCTCCTGCACGGTGGCGCGTGCACTTCTTTATTAATTCCCGCGATCACGTGATCCTTATTCATCAATAGATAAGAACTTGTTCACATTCTGTGGCGTCCCATATCATCATCTTCTTCTTCTTCTTCTTCTTCTTGCGCATTTTATTTGTACCGCAACGCTGAAAAGCTTCCGTCATCACCATGGCAACGTCCCAGCGCCATCCAGAGAACTGCAGAACTGTCGGCACCTTCAGAGAAATGTGCTGTTTAAACCCACTGAGGTTCGGTACCGCACAGGAGTCGAGAACACCAGCACGGAGGGGTTTATTTCACTCCCCTGTACTTTACACACACCCGAGATCTGAGCCTTTAATTCAGATCCCTGAGTCACTGACAGCAGGGTTCAAATCCCCCGAGCAGCAGCTCAGGTTCAGGGATTAGTCCTGAGGATTATATATATATATATATATTTAATTAATATTATATGATATAATATAATATAATCAATATAATATATAATATGATATAATATAATTGCTGATGTGTGTTTATGTAACATGTATGGAAGGAGTCTCCAGTATCAGTGCTTGGTAACAGTCAGCGCGAACACTGACACTCACAGGAGTTCACACTCGTCTGCTTTCTTTTCTCTACTTTTTATTTATAATTCTATTGAAGGGGCAACTGTTTACAACTGAGAACACAACCTGACCAGTTTCATTCATTCATTCATTCATTCATTCATTTGCTAAACCGTTTTATCCCACTATGGTCGTAGGGAGGCTGGAGCCTATCTCAGTCAACTCTAAACAGCTTGCTAGACCATCACAGAGCCAAAACAAACACACAACTGTTCGCACTCACACCCAGGGGCAATCTGGAACAGCCAATTAGCCTAATGTGCATGTCTTTGGACTGTGGGAGGAAACTGGAGTACCAGAGAAAACTGACACAAGCATGGGGAGAACATGAAAACTTCACACAGGAACACCCTCGGGACTCGAACCCAGCACCTTCATGATGTGAGGCGAACAACCCTAACCAAAACTAAAATGGGAGTCATTAAGTGTAAGGTACCTCTACCAGGCACAAATGGATTATTATAACTTGACATATTTATAATGAAATGTCTCCCCCTGGTGGGCAACGGATGAACATTTTGGCCCATGTTAATAAATTGGCTTTTTTGTGGATTTTTTTATTTTTTTTCAACACTTCCAAAAATGTAATGGTATGTTATTTGTGCTACACCAAAGAAAGAATCACACATAACTTTTTGAGTTATATTCAAACAATCAAACAGAAGTGAAAACACAACCTCCTTGGCAGAGATAATAAATGACCAGCCCTTGTGTTCACAGATATATTTTTTCATAAAAATAATATATTTTTTTGGTAGGCTGATGTTGGCATATAGTCTGGGATCCATCCTGACTCCAGAGACACCAGAATTAACAGGTGCGATTACTGCAGACAGGAATTTCCACCAGTTTTCACTCCAGTCTCATTTATAACATCACTCTGATCCTGATTTCACTCCGATCCTGATTTCACTCTGATCCTGATTTCACTCCGGTCCTGATTTCACTCCGATCCTGATTTCACTCCGATCCTGATTTCACTCCGATCCTGATCTCACGCTGGTCCTGATCTCACTCTGGTCCTGATCTCACTCTGGTCCTGATTTCACTCCGGTCCTGATTTCACTCTGGTCCTGATTTAACAGCGCCACACCAGACTCAGCTTAGCTGAATTTCTTTTTTATAAACGACCTGCAGCGAAAAGAACAACAGCACACTTTGATATTAATCTATTTCGAGAAGAAGACCATTCGGAGTAAGCCAAACTTTATAATGACCAGAATCCCGCAGTCACGCTCTCGCTAATCCATTTCCTCTTTCAGTTTCATGACCAGAGGTTTAAATTCCTGCTTTACACTCACGTATATTAAAGCTCCACTGATTAAATTTTAAAGCTGTTATAAGTGGATAAAGTTTAGCCTGGATTCATTTATTCATTCATTTTTCAAACCGCTGAATCCTACTAGGGTCGCAGTGAGGCCGGCACCCATCTCAGCCAACTTTGGGCGAAGGTGGGGAACACCCTGAACAGCTCGCCAGTCCATCACATGACAATACAGAATCATTCACACAAAGGGGCAATGTGGAACAACCAAATGTGCATGTCTTTGGACTGTGGGAGGAAACCGGAGTACCCGAAGGAAGCCCACGCAAGCACGAGGAGAACATGCAAACTCCGCATAGAAACACTCTCGCCGAGCCCGGGGCCTCGAACCCAGATCCTTCTTGCTGTGAGGTGGACAATGCTAACCACTACTCCACCATGCCGCCCATGGAATGTCCATTTAATCATTTGACAATCGCATGTAAATATGAATTACGTATGTTAACTTTAACATCTACCGTAGTCACACACTGCACCTTTATTCGTGGGTGGAATCAGGTGTATGTGCTGCCGTGTCTCCAGAAACCAGAGCCGTATTCAGGACACGGTAGAACTGGGTCATGGTGCTGAGAGAGCCTGGAGAAGATCTGATTTTAGAAAACACACCACGGATGGTGGCTTTGCTTTCAGTCGTCTATTTATTTTATATCCAAACTGTGATTAGAGTTTTATTAGCGACTTTAAAGAAACTAAAAAACACCACGAAACTCTCACACGTTAATAACAGCACTCGCATTCATGGAAAGATATTCGAGCCACGATTAGCTCTTTTCCACTGATACAGTTGCTGGTCCCGATCCCGGAACCACTGATGTCAGCGGATATGGGAGGGGCTGACTTTAACAGGGATGTTATTAAAAGCAAGATTAGTACATGTGTTTCTGTCTACCATCAGTTTTTCCTGTGAATGTTACCCCAGCAACTAACTAAAACCCGTCACACTCCACGCTACCCCCCTACGTCCTCAAAAACTTGTTTGGATGCAGTAAGAACTTATACAGCGTAGTGGAAACGCGGTAGAAACCGATACGGACGTGATGATGTGTCCATGGACGCAGAGGACGCGATCGAACTCTGGACACGTTAAAAAAGTGTAGTGCACACGTGGTGGAATCAGGACAAAGCAAGCACTTAGTAAGGATGTAGTAACAGCGGTGTCGATGTAATGCCGGTATTGACATGGTGTTGATGTAGGAACAATGGTGGTGACATTGTAATGATTGGCTAGATTTAGTATTTAAATGTACTGACATAGGAATAAGTGTTGATTTAGTAACAATGGTGTTGATATAGTAATAATGGTGTTGATGTAATGACGGTGTTGAAGTAGGAACGATGGTGTTGAAATTGTAACGATGGTGTAGCTGTAGTAACAACGGTATTGACGTAGTGAAAACAGTGTTGATGTAATGACAGTGTTGAAATAGTAATAATGGTGTTGATGTTGTAATGACAGTGTTGAAGTAGTAATAATGGTGGTGTCGTAGCAATAACAGTGTTGATGTAATGACAGTGTTGCTGTAGTAATAATGGTGCTGATGTAGTAATTATGATGTTGACATAGTAATGACAGTGTTTATGTAGTAACAATGGTGTTGACGTAGTGAGAACAGTGTTGACATAGTAATTACGGTGTTGATGTTGTAATGACAGTGTTGTAGTAGTAATAACAGTGTTGCCGTAGTAATTACGGTGTTCATGTAGTAATTATGGTGTTGACATAGTAATGACAGTGTTTATGTAGTAATGATGGTGTTGATGTAGTGAGAACAGTGTTGACATAGTAATAACGGTGTTGATGTTGTAATGACTGTGTTGACATAGTAACGACTAAAACCTCGTATGGGCTTTATTGGCGTAGTACAAGCATGGCACAGACTTGGTGAATGTAGACATGGTCACAAGAAAGCAGAACAAAAGAAAAAGTGCAGCACAGCGCAGTATTTATAAGGACCCTATACTGGATGCAGTGAGAACGTGGTAGGTGCATGTTGCGATCTGATTGGTCATAGTAAGGACTTGGTAGTAAGAACACATTGGACGTGGTGCGTAATCATGAGCGCAGTAAGAAATGCCGGGAACGTACTAGACGCGGTGAGGACCTGGCATGGACGTCGTACAGATGTCGAGTGAACTCGAAAATTGCACATTATTCCATTTTAACCACGCCCACACTGTAAAATTTTCAGGATGCCGTGCGGTCCTCATGGTCTTCGTCTGAGTGTGATGGGGGTTTGGTTCAAGTGTTTGAACCTGTTTATGACGTGTGTCTGCTGTACGAGTCCCAGTGAATGAGCTGTTACCATAGTAACATATTAGAACCTACTGACCAATCAGAATTGAGAATGAGACAGTGCTGTGATATACAGTCCCCAGTTTATTAGCTGAATATATTTATGTATATATATATATATATATAGAGAGAGAGAGAGAGAGAAAGTTTAAACTTGATCTGATCCTGTGTGGAACTTTGTTGAAGTTGTCACTGGTAGTGAACGACAAATTACCGTATTTAGATTTTTTTCCCTTCGGTCATTAAAACCGATAAACATCATGGCGATCCTCTACCTGTTCTGGATGCATGCAGGTCGGGTTTGAGTCAGATTAGTTCGAGTGATTTGTGAGCTGCGTTATTGAGCTTGGATCGTCCATAAAGACAGGACAAGTCCAGGAACAGATGGTCGCCCATGTCTCTTTGAGTGTGTATGCCAGTATGACGGTTCATAATTTTAATAAATGGGATTGGCCGGTGAAGGCGGGTTGCCTCTCTGTCTCTCTCTGCTTCATGATGGGACATTTACAGCCCGAAGCACAAGTTCTGTCTTCATTCAAACTAATGTGATTTTAAGAGAAAAGAGCGTGATGTGCAATTTTTTTCTCTCAAGCGCCATCACTGGAATGTTCTTTTATTATTTCATTCATTTGCCAAACCGCTTAATTCTACTGGTGTCGCAGGGAGGCTGGTGCCCATCTCAGCTGACAGCTCGCCAGGCCATCGCAGGGCAGAAACACACACAACCATTGACACTCACTCTCACAACTAGGGGCGATCTTGAACAGCCAATTGGCCTAATGTGCATGTTTTTGGACTGTGGGAGGAAACCAGAGTACCTGGAAGAAACCCATGCAAGCACAGGAAGGACACAAATGCCCTTGCCGAGCCCAGGACTCAAACCCAGGACCTTCTTGCTGTGAGGCAGACGTGCTAACCGCTACTCCACTGTGCCATCCCACCTCTAAATCGATAATATTTTTTCTAAATCGATATTTTTGTGCCAAATGATTGATCTCTTTAGTAAGTAGGCATGTAAGAGGGATAATATACAGCGAAATGGTCCTTACTGCAAAATAATTTCAAGCAGAGTGACTGAAACCCCTCCGATATCCTTTTGGAGCATTAAACAGATTCAGATAGTGGTTCCTCTCCACTACTTGGAAGCTAAAACCTCATCATTACCCAACAAACCCTGGAAGAACCCACAACAGACACCAGTGTGTGTATAAACTGGGTTAGTGTGTGATACAAACACCACATTGTTGCTTGTTATTATCTTGCTGACACCCAGAACCTGTCAGAAGTTTAATTTTTGTATTCAGAGAATTAATCGGAGTACTTTCACTCGCCACGCTGTTTAAGGGCTTGGTGGATAAATTCACTTTTTTCAGAAGGAGTTCAGTAGATTTACAGAAGCTTAAATTAGCCATGTGATGCACACGGCCATGTACGTTCTCCTCAGTACTCTGATGCCATCTCCTCCACTGCTAACGCCCACACACACACACACACACACACACACACACAAAAGCTGTTTCCTCCTCCATATTGAGAATCAGCGCAGATTTATGTCATATTGTAGAGCTGATATTTGAACACAGACTCCAGGCAAAGACATGATCGACTCAGAGGTGTCTTTAATGCATAAATGTGGACATAAGAAACAGCAAAACTAGTGCGGCTCCAAACGTTGGCACTGCTGCTGAAAAAAGAGGAAAAGGAGGGAAAAGAGATGACAATGTAGTTTAATTTTCAGAGGAGGCTCTTTGCCTTAAATTAATTAAATTAATAAATTGTGCTTCAGTCCATCCATCCATCCATCCATCTGTCCATTCATTCATTCATTCAATCAGCATCCTGATGGATAACAGCCACTCAGCATCCTGATTCATAACAGCCACTCAGCATCCTGATTCATAACAGCCAATCAGCATCACGATGCATAACAGCCACTCAGCATCACGATGCATAACAGCCAATCAGCATCACGATGCATAACAGCCACTCAGCATCACGATGCATAACAGCCAATCAGCATCACGATGCATAGCAGCCAATCAGCATCACGATGCATAACAGTCCATTAGCATCATAATGCATAACAGCCAATCAGCATTCTGATGCATAACAGCCAATCAGCATCACGATGCATAACAGCCAATCAGCATCACGATGCATAACAGCCAATTTTAACATTATTCTGACATACAAACATCACGTTTTTGCTATAAACTCTTATAATGTAATAAGTTTGTATATCATGAAAAACACCTTGTTATACAATACACACGTCATATAATACCAGTCGTTACCACTGACTGGTACAAAGCACTGACACTGGAGACTCCTTACATCAAAGTTAAATAAACATCTCTACTGTTATTGAAAACATTTTGGGAAGCTAAAACCCTTCTGTTGTAAGAGTGTACCAAATACTAAGACAATACAGATAAAATCTAGAAATCTTAAATAAAATTATGGTCAGTTATTCGGATTTTGGACGTCACACCCAGTTAATGTGTACACTTAGAAAATAAGAGTCTTCGCGGGTTCTTTTAGGGGTCGTTGGAGGGGTTTTTATCTCCTATAACGGGCGGCGTGTACAGATCTTGGTTAGTCACCGTTTTAAGAGTTCTGGATTAAAGGACACAGAGCGTCGGTGCACACTGCAGTGTCTGAGCTCAGCCAAAATCCTGTCCTATTCAGTAGGTCACTCTCAGAGGGAAAAGATTGATCAGCTTGGCCTCATTAAATCTGATCAGCTGAACGTCCTGATTCCCAGAACCTTTTAGTGAGAATTTCAGACATTCAAACCAATTTATTAAATACGTCTGATTTGAGTGGATAAGAATTTGTGCAATCCCATCATCCCAAAACCCGACATAATTTTACAGTCAAGTTCACACTGTGATTTACTCACATCCCAAATCAGAAGGGAGCAAGTTACAAGAACACTTCGTCTTTAAGAATCGTTTTATTATATTATATAATATATTTCGATTATATCAGCCATGTGTATTCAGAACTGCGAATGTGCTGTGAACAGTTCTGTGTGTCACCCTGCGATGGTCTGGCAAGCTGTTTAGCATGTACCCCGCCTTCGCCCAGCGCCAGCTGAGATAGGCTCCAACCTCCCCACAACCCTAGTACGATAAAACGGTTTGGAAGATGAATGAAACTGGTCAGTTTGTGTTCTCAGTTCAGTTGTAGCAATTTTAAACAGTTGCGCCCTCAATAAAAATACAGAAAAATAAACAAACAAGTGTAAACTTATCTACCACTATAATTTTACAAAACACACGAAGACCCCTGGGTGTGAGTGTGAATGGTTGTGTGTGTGTGTTGCCCTGCGTTGGTTTGGCGAGCAGTTCAGGGTGTACCCCGACTTTGCCCAGTGTTGGCTGAGACAGGCTCCAGCCTCCCTGCGACCCTAATAGGATTAAGCGGCTCAGCGAGTGAGTAAATGAGAATCTACTTCTTCACTTGCTTGTGCGGGTTTCCTCCTGGTACTCCAGTTTCCTCCCATAGTCCAAAGACCCCTAGGTGTGAGTGTGAATGATTGTGTGTGTGTTGGCCCTGCGATGGTCTGGAGAGCTGTTCAGGGTGTACCCCGCCCTCGCCCAGTGTTGGCTGAGATAGGCTCCACCCTCCCTGTGACCTTAATAGGATTAAGCTGTTTAGCAAAGGAGTGAGTGAGAATCTGCTTTCATACACAGAACTGGACTAAATGACAACGATGATGATGATGATGATGATGGTGGTGAGTTTATCTCTGTATGATCAGGATCATTAATAAAGAAGTTATTAAGGAAAGACTGAGGAAGGAATTTGCGGATTGTTGTGCCGAACAGCACATGAGATGCTGCAGAGAGTAAGTATAAACTCCAGGGAGACAGAAAGTGTGTCGGTTCCCCACTAAGTGTATAATGGGACAAAGGGACACCATGACCTTCACTGTTTCTAGCGAGTGGTTGAAATAATCTCAGGTGTGAGAGCGTGACATCACACAACAGTCCCTTCTGCCACGTTCTCCTCTCACAGTGTTTATATACCCCCACTTCCTGTATAGATATGACACTCACCACTCTTTTAATATAACTGGCTGTGATTTGACCTCGTCCATTTGATCTGTTATTTAAAAAGTAATATCTTAGTGTAAAAACGGGTTTACGACACATCTTACATCCAGCCTACACGTCATGGAAGGAGATGGACTTTTTCCCAGTGAAGACAGTGTAAAGCGTTCTATTCTTAAGGCTCCTCTATTGCAAAGGCAGGGTATACTACACCCTGAACAGCGTGCCAGTCCATCGCAGGACCAGGACACACGCAAGCAATTAGAGCAGCCAATTAGCATGTCTTTGGACTGTCGGAGGAAACCGGAGTCCTGGAGGAAACCCACGCAAGCACGGGGAGAACATGCAAACTCCACGCAGAAACGCTCTTGCCGAGCTCGGGACTCGAACCCAAGACCTTTTTGCTGTGAGGTGGACATGCTAACCACGGCACCACTGTACCACCCACAAATTTGTTGGGTGAATTGGTCAAATAGCGTGACTATCATTTCACTTACCAGAAATGGCCAGCATGCCATTTGACCCTTGGTGGTCATTGTAATGCCGCCAGTGCTTGATTTGAGACAATGCAATACGATACACGAGTTGAGACGTAGCACTAGACTTATCCCAGAACTGGTGTGGGAATTAACACTGTTACGTACCTTTCTCCTTCCAATTTGTGAACACAGTGTCCCTTTTTGTCTCACAGATAACTCATTGAGATTGAACTGCTTTTGTATTTCCTTAAATATTAGAAGTGATGTGCTACATTTTTAATGAGCTTCACTTTGCCCGACATGCCTTAGCATCAGCCTCTTATTTATTAAGTGCAAGACTTGCAAATCCTAATGAATGAATCATCATGGCTCCCAGATATTGTCGAGCATGTCAGGCAGACGTGCACCGACTGGTAAGAGAGTAGGCTGGATGGATGGAGAGATAGACAGAGCCATGCAAGACCAAGTGTCAGTACTTTTCTGTCTTCTAAATACTCGTTCCGTTCTCTGACGTTTGTGCGGTTGTGGTATAAGAGTATTATGCTGCAAAACATCGACAAAGTAAAATTATGGACTTTGAGAAAATGCTCCTTGTTCCTTGTTGTAATGCGTAATGATTTCATTTTTTTCCCCTCTTGAAATTCCAAGATAGTATACCAATTGTGGGCGGTGGTGTAGCGGTTAGCATGTCCGCCTCACATCAAGGGTTTAAGTCTTAGGCTTGCCAAAGGTGTTCGTGTTTGGATTTTGCCTGCCTAGGTTTGCTCCAGGTACTCCAGTTTCCTCCCACAGTCCAAAGACATTGGGTTGCACATTGGGCTAATTGACTCTTCCAAATTGCCCCTAGGTGTGAGTGTGTGTGAATGGCTATGTGTGTGTTAGCCTTGCAATGGACTGGGGAGCTGTTCAGGGTGTACCCCGCCTTTGCTGAAGGTTGGCTGAGATAGGCTCCAGCCTCTTGTAGGTTTAAGCGGCTTTAAAAATGAATGAATGAATATACATAACAATTGCGTTAAGTCTGTTTGAAGTTTTTTTTAAGGCTTTTTTTAGATCATTGTCTGCTGAGAGGCTCGTATTGTTCTGCAGAGCTATAATTCTGACTGTCTTCTCCACAAAGAAACTTCCAGAATATATGACAGCAAAATGATAGCTTCTATCCTCTATAGGATTTGAATTAAAGTGTTTCATTGTAAAGGTGAAATATTCCCAATATAACCATACGGATTTCTTCTCCCGCAGATGAAACACACTATGAGGGATCTGGATCATTGGCATCATCCATGTATCAAACAACCCTGTCCACCTCTTCTCTCCGGCCATCTGGTTTGCTTCGGATTGATGAGGACCCCGTCTCGGTCATCCATTCTTATCCTGCAGGTGGACAAAGGGACATGAAGGAGAAGTCTCTACTGGCCAGAACATCTGCGAATCCACAGATCCCTTTTCATCCAGGTTCCACTCTGGAGAGTCCCATTAAAGGCACCAACCAGACTAAAGTTTCACCTGCAGAAGGTTCTATTCCGAGAGCAGAACCATCCTTTATGAGCCCGTCCTCAGCTGTGGTTCATATTAGAAATAAGTCATCGACTTCAGGTTTGGTGTTCAGCACAAGTACCGTTACCAGTTTTGTCCAGTCTCAACCAGCATCTCGTCTTTTGCTTCCAGTTACCAGTGACATCATGTCATCATCATTAGCAACATCACATTTGTCCATGCCAACACTTCCATCGTCGTTATCTTCACCAACAATAAATTTCTTTTTATTCCCATCATTATCATCTTCAGATTCAGTGTCATTGTGGAAACCATTAACAGAAACAAAACCAGCAAGTAACCACCATTACATATCTAATTCTGTTCCAATATCAACCCGCCCAGCCACCGGTTCCTCCATACTGTACTCTGATACACCACTCACACTTAAGAATGCCTCAAATGACCCAGTAGGGTACGCTACACACAGGCAATTTAACAAGTCGTTTGTACAAAGCACAATGAGGAGCTCAGTGTTGAAGGCACCATCCGAGCTCGAGCCTAACCCATCATTATCCCAAGTTACACACCGCCCAGGGCGGCCATCACAAGAACCGTCTTCATTATCTCATAACTCAAGTGAATATTTTGCCAGGAGAACCACTAGGAAGCTGTATAGTTATTTTCCATCTGTAACTGCAGTCATATCCCGTGATAGCCAAATGCAGTCTTATGGCTTTATAAAGAGTATGTTTACAAAAGTTTATGAAGAATCAGTGACTCGGTCTGCTGCAGCTCAAGAGCCGCCGATCCACAGCAAGGAAGATTCAAGCGTGCCATTATCACTGATTGAAAGGGGAACGATACCTTCACATTCTTTCATGACCACTCATTTGATGGTTCCACCAACAGGTTCCTCTGAAATATTTAAGAACCCATCCTCTCCAGGTTCGGGGTACAAATCAATTCCAACACGACCAACTGGTGACCTAAATTGGGAAGAAGCATACACTAATGACTTCAACAAATCTCTGGTGCTATATAGAAGATATCTGAGCACACAGGTTCCACTGCAAGAAGATAATAAATTACCCAGAGCAACATCTCTAGACTCTATTTTGGAGACAGACGTGACAACCTTGGAGTCTCGACTTATTACGCATGTCTCTTTTTCCAGAATCCATTTGTCTGGTCCAACTGATAAGCCAAGACCAGGAAGTTTTCAACAGAATCCAATCTCCTTCCCAGAATATACGGGGCCTAAAAAGCTGATGTCAGAACTAACATCTTCTGCACTCACCGAGTTCACACCAAGTACAAGGCTTCATGAAACTAGCGCTAGCAGAACTCTAAAAACTCACGGTACTGAACAGATAGCGAAAGGTTTTGGGAATGTGTCACCAACCAACATCCTATCAACACCACTCTTGACTCAATCAACTGACACCATCTTTTATGAAACTACAGCAAGTGCAGTAACCATGTCTAGGCCGTTAATGTCTGCTGTCTTCTCCAAGTCTATATCAGAAGACATGGTTGATAGTCTGCCAAGTACCAGGTCGTCAATCCTGTTGGATAGAGAATCTTTAACTTCTGAAAATGGTATCATTTCCAATTTTGTAGCTACAACAGGTCAAAAAATGCAAACCCAAAAAATGTTCACCCCAATTCATTTGACAGCATCTGAAAACCCTTTCAGCAATAACTTCACGTCTCAAGAAAAATCCTTTTCTCTCGGTGCCTTAACTTCATTGGGGACACCTGTTGATTCAAAGGCTACCTTCATGCCAAAGTTCTTGGGCTCAACTTTAAGCAAACCATCCACTGATCTATCTTTTTCTCCCACACCTTCATTACTTCTTCATAAAGCCGATACTGATATGGATAAGTCAGATTATTTCACATCCAGAAATGCTTTATTTCGCTGGGCTCAAACAGAGGCATCAAAGGACACATTTCATGATGCAACTCCATCTATGGTATCAACAAAACAGACATCTCCATCAGATACTGGAACACATTTCCTGGACTTTACACCCATAGGACCAAACAGCAACTCTCCTGACAAAGCGCGGTCAATGAATAATGGGTTCTATACCACATTGACGTTAAATACTAGATCAGAACCTAATAAATCTGATCCAGCAGTCACTGGAGGTTTTCATCACATAAAGCATCCACTGCAGCAGGGACCTGTAATGAAAAATGGACAGTCTTTTTCTCCGGCAAGTGATACGATGCTTTCTTTGCATATAGTATTAAATACGACGTCATCAAATGAATCAGTTAGTTTAAACACTAGAGGTATTCAAGTGTTACCGGATAGGTTACCATCACTTCCAGAATCATCCTCAGTGTCCTTCTCATCAAAATTGTCCCCAGCATCACCGATATTAACATTATCGGCGTCATCACCATCAGAATCATTACCAACATCATCACCATCGCCCTTAACAGCACCGTCCTCATCGTCAGATCTATCAACAGCATTATCACCATTAAAGGCATCATCATCGCCTTCAGAGTCAGCATCCTTCCAAACTACCAACTACCAACTACCAGCAGCATCATCATCCTCATCATTATCAGTGTCGTCACCACCAGAATTATCACCAGCAGCTTCATCACCCTTAACAACATCATCACCTTTAGATCCATCAACATCAGCATCCTTAACATCAAAAATACTTACATCACCTTCTGCGTCATTATTATCAGTGACATCACCATCAGAATTATCACTAGCATCTTCACCAATACCCTTAACTACACCTTCAATACTTTCACCATCAGCATCCTCAACATCACAAGCACCACGAGAGTCATCATTCTCATCAATAACAGTGGCATCACCATTGGATTTATCAACAGCATCATCACCACCGGTATTATCACCATCAGCATCACCAGTACCCGTGTCCTCATCACCATCAGAATTATCAACAGGAACATCATCATCTGAATCATCTACAGCCTTATCACCATCAAACTTATCACCAGAATCAGAATCATCATCATCATCATCAACAACAACAACAACAGGAATATCAGAATATGAAACACATTTAGCATTATCACCATCAAACCCTCTGTCATCCTCATCACCATCAGAATTATTATTATTACCAAAATTATCAACAGGAGCATCACCATCAGGATCTTCTTCAGAATTATCACCATCAATCCTTCCACCAGCATCACCAACATCAGAATTATTGCCATCATCATCATCATCATCATCATCATCATCATCATCAACAACAACACCATTAGAATTATCAGTATCAAAAAGATGCTCATCAGAATTGCTATCAGCATTATCACCAACCACATCATCAATATTAACAGCTTTCACATCTTATTATGATTCTGTGTTTACACAACAATTAACATCCCTGGTGTCTGCATCACCACCACGAATGTTTACTTTATCAGCCTTGTCACCACCATCAGAATTATCAACATCTGCACCATCACCATCAGAATTATCAACATCTGCATCATCACCATCAGAATTATCAACATCTGCATCATCACCATCAGAATTATCAACATCTACATCACCATCAGTATTATCAACATCTA
>JBCNYH010000001.1:66134206-66144709 GCA_039654325.1 Tandanus tandanus
GCTTAGGCTGCTGCCCCCGCGACCCGACCCCGGAAGAAGCGGAAGAAAATGAATGAATGAATGAATGAATGAATACACTGTGTAAAATGTTTCTGTCTATTCTGTAGCTGTAAGTAGATGAAAGAAAAGCAGCGTGGAAGGCATGGGTCATGTCAGGGTTAAGAATGAAACTTCTGTATGCTTGGCATGCACAGGAAGTCAAGGCTGTTTCCTGTCCTTCCTGGTAAAGGGAAAGCTCAATCATCAATTCTAATTAGGAGGGAAAATAATTAACAATGGGGTAGTGCTATTACAGGTGTCCATGTGTGAGGGCGGAGCATTACAGAGCCCTTCAGGCAGATGGGAGGGAATAACACACACTCTCCTGTTTGAGAACACATGTTCTTGTTCTGTTCTGGTCTTGGAGGCTTCACAGAGCTTCTCTTCACCATGGTAACAAAATAACAAAAAATATATCTGTACTGGAAGTGTTTTTTTATTTTTATTTTCAAACTGCTTTATTCTTTATTAGGGGCATGGGGGGACTGGAACCCATCCGATCTGACTCTGGGCGAGGGCAGAGTAGATCCTGAACAGCTCGCCAGACCATTCCAGGGCCAGCACACACAGACACAGCCATTCACACTCACACCTAGGGGCAATCAGGTATATCTTATTAGCTTAATGTGCATGTCTTTGGACTGTGGGAGGAAACTGAAGGACCCTGAGGAAACCAATAGAGGCATTGGCAACACATGCAAACTCTACACAGAAACTCCCTCGCCAGGCACGAGGCTTGAACCCAGGACCTTGTTTCTGTGACATGACAATGCTAACCTCTACACCAACATGCTGCCTAGAATCAGAAATTTTATTAATAGGAGTTGCTTTTTAGCTCATTAGCTAATTAGCAAAGGCTCCAGGGGCTAAATTTGGTGCATTATCGAAATCTTGACACCTCCATTCTAAGTGCGGTGGAAAAGCCCAGTTTCCCCATCTGCTACATGATCTCAAGAGCCGTATTAATTTGCTCTCTAAGTCTCTCTCAAGCCTCAAGCTTTTCTCTTTAGCACAGAGAAAGGATAAATGTTCTTTCAAAAAGTCATAATTGGCTAGTACCGCATCTAATCTAGCCCACTGCACACTCCCCCCCCCCCCCCCCCTTTTCTGCACACGTGTTTAATATGCAAAAAAGCACTGCATGCTCGTTCCTATCTCAGAAGAAATAGGCCAAACCCTGGTTCTGATTTCATGCTCTCTGCTCCAACATGCCCTGAGAGGATGCAGCCGGCCAAAGCTTTTAATTACTCTGCCGATATGTAACCGAGTCAAAGTTTCATTAGGAAAACGCTGCAAGGCTTCACTCCACCAGTACGGAGGGTCTTCTCGATGAAAGCCCCTGAACTCAAGATCAAAGCACTTCACTTTAATACTGCATATCTCTCTGTCCTTTCTTCCAGCTTTGGAGTACCACAACCTCAACACCTCAGCAGCAACCAAGGATTTCTGGGTAATCACAGGTGAGCGTGTTGATTAAGAACAATCAGGTAGGAGCCATTGTATTGATTTGGTGATGGTGCGGCCCAACACATTTTTCTCCTTAAGCCTTGGTCTTACATAGCTAGAGTTACTTCATGGTAGGTGATAGTAGGCAATTCTTAGCCTCCCGGGGGTCAACCGGCATTGTACATTAAGTGTTCCTTGCAGTTCCACTGGAATATGTGAAATCCGGTGAGCTATTTTGAGAACTGGGTAGGTGGGGGCTTCCATTCATGGAATCCATTCCATTCAATCATTGCAACCATGAACGCATCCATGAGGCAGATGTGGCCTTCCAGATATTGCTGTAAATTTCCTTCAAGGTAAAAATGTACATCAACACCAACTGCGATGTATGTATTGCGGTTACTGCAGGTAGACATGACAGCCGTGATGTATGTCACATTTCTTAGGCAAGTGCATATTTCCCAAATTTTTTAGTAAAATTGCCTCCAAAGCCTGCCTGAATGATCACGGAATGGCCGTGGTGATCCCAGGCACGGTTCTCACGTATCAACCTGCTATGCGAGACCTATGATTTACTACCAGGGAATCAAATTACAAAGCCACACTTTTGCACAGTTCACCCCATTACTGCACTAATGCAATATGTTTTTGAAGTTTTATTATTAATATAATGATACTAAATACCCAAGCCAAATTAGGGCTGAAGGATATTAATAAGTGACGCTGATTTCTCTACAGGGTGGTAAATCGTATTAAATGATTGCATTGTTTTGTTTTATGTTACTGTGTGAGCAAGCGAGTGAGTGAGTATAAATGTTTATGGACGCAAGTCGTTCAGGAGAAGTGAAAGATCTTATCAGAAAAATTTCCATGCTTGTGCCTGTCAGAATGGTCGATATTTCTTAAGCTAGGTCTTCTGCAGTGTGATTGGATAAATGGTAGTGCAGCAGGTGAATAAATAGAAACACTGCTTTTCTTCCATGCTTTGCTGTGTGCAGTGATTCAGGATGTGGAGAACTCATCACTGGAGGGTCAGTACCAGAGCTTCGCCAGTCTGATGGAGCAGCGCTTGGCAGAGCTCTTTATGGTAGCACATCAGCAGGGTGTCCGCTTTAAACGCGCCACCACAGTGGGCAGTTACACTGTTCAGGTAACCCTGAGTCTGAATCTAAAGGAGTTACGTGACAGTTGTGTGTGGTGTAGTTGTGAGATGAAGGTACAAGAACTGTACTTGTAGCTTAAGTTTCTCTATGCCATCTGTCATTGGGAAGGGAACACCATGGGACCACCACTTTGCATGAGATTATTCGAGTGGTAGTCCATGTTTCATGTTTAGTCTGTATCTAGTGATCCTGGGGTGGTCCATTTGCATGGTTGAAGTAGAGATGTGGTTATACAGCCCAAAAGATGGGCTAAAATAGTTGTAGTCCCTCAAAATAACCTATATATCAGGCAGACTTGGAAAAATAACCAGTGGGTGCATATACAGTACATACTCAGTGCAAACAAAGCTGAGTCCTGGCAGCTGATGAGTCACAGGCTATTGCCTGCTTTGATGGACTCCAAATGTAACAGGCCAAGGATAGCAATATTTGGGGTCATTGGTTAAGGCATGTACAGCCCATATTCACAGCAGGATCAATCAGGGTTTTGTTCAACTGGAGCATGTAAAAGAAAACAGACATTTCCATCAGGAGCAAGATGCATCTCTTTCAAGCACGTATCCTCACATGATGAGCCATGGATCAAAAATGTGGACGCTGCTCACATCAAATATGAACAAGCTCGATAACCTCCTAGAAGTTTCCTTACATAATTACCTTCAACATGAGTCCATCATACTTTCAGGAGGAAATCCTAAGACAAAAGTAGTGATGTTTTGACCACACAAGCAGGATGAATGCCACATGGAATAACACCCATTTTCCCCAGTCCCTCCATTTTCACAAGCTCAAAGGTCATTGGACCCACCTTTTTTTTTAGTAAACTGACCCAAATTTGCTCAACCCAGTGGTCAACTTATGGGACATGCAGGTTAGAAGTTGACCTGTGCATGAATAATACATAGGCTGTCATCTATTTTCATGATACCTATAGTGCATTCACAGACTTCCTTTTACCAACAGACTGCACACTGCCAAACTGTACAACACATTACGAGAGTGGGTTGAAAAGTTCATAGGCTGACCATGATGCAATTGTAAAATTTGACCAAGTGTGCTTTATTTTTTAACAGAATCTCCTCTGCAGTATACACGATTCTTCCTTGGTCCGGTGTTGTAGTGCTTGAATCCCCTTGATATCGAAGCTCTCATTTCATTGCTCTGGCATCACTCTTCCTTAGTCAGCCTATGAACTTTTCAGCACACCCTTGTATTCTTTGCAGAAGGACTAAGCAGACTCGGTAACATTGGGACGTCATGAATTGTACATGTCTGCAGTTAGACTCAGAGCACCGGTAAAAGGGTTTGCCTTGGGCTAACTTGCTGTTTAGGGCTTTGATGAAGAAGCAGACAAAGGAGTTCTTAAAGGGGTTGAGCCTACACTTGAGGGAAGCATCTGCCTGAGGGAAGAAGCTGGTAGACATGATGGAGAACATAGGTTGGATCAGAAATCGTTTTAAGCCTGACTGATGATTGTTCCAGCAAACATATCCGGGAGCATGTGGCCCTGCCTGATTCCTAGGATTTTCATGGGTCTCAGTGTTCGCCTAGTAATATGGGTTTCGGCAATACACTGAAGTTGCCAAACCAGACTGAGATGCCATACTGCAGGATGCTCTCAACTACAGCATGGTCGAAGAGAAACAACACTCTCTGATTGATGCCAAAGAACCTCAGACTTTGAAGGAAGTGAGGCCACTGTTGAATCCTAGTCCAGACAAGCTCCCTTCTGAACATTACATGTCAGTTTATTGCCAATATGTTTGCCCAGGCATCTGTTGGAGACAACCTCGGCTATGCTCTGGTCATGGATAACCACTGAGGAGTGGTCTCTAATGGATTTGGGGGTTGCACATCCTGAGTGTTAAGGGTGAGGTAGCGTTCGCCACCACTAAAGAAAAGTTCTGAATCTCATGTTGGTAGACAACTGGGTCTGGTGTGTCAGATATGAGAGCCAGGATATCTTTATGTCAGAAAACCTAAGCATGTAATTTTTAGAAGTGCTGCATGTGCAGTCACTGAGGTTAAGGGGGAACAGGACCGGGGAAATAACACACCCTTCAAGGGCACCAATGCTGGTAAAAAAAGGATTCAGGTAAGGTCGCGTTCAACATGACCTTAGGTCCCTTAGTGCAGACTCTAAATAGAGACCCAAAGCATAAAAGAGACTGTAGTGTAATTATCTCATAAATGTATTGTGTTGTAGAGCTATTCAGACTTCTCTACTGTGTGCTTCCTCTCTGATTGCAGATGGTTGGCATGAGGCGAGTGGCAGGTCCAAAAAATCCTGCTGAGCTCACCTACTACGTTCAGTCGAATGGAACGCCACTCCCTGGTACGACTGCAGCTAAAATCCTGAACACGGTGGACTCTCAAACCATGGCTCTGACAATGGGATATTTTGTCCAGCTCCAAGCTGAAGGTTTATTAACTTTTCTGTTCTTGCTCAAAATCTGTTCGGTACTCTTACCTGACTTAAGCCTAGGTCTTATATAGCTCAAATGACTTCACAGTAGACAATTTTATGCCTTCCAGGTGTAAACTGCCATTATACTGTAAGTGTTCTGGGCACTTCATATACATAGAGCCGGGATGCTACCTTGCTCTTCAGGAGGGCATAGCTGCCATTCATGGAAAGTTTGGTCAAGTTGAAATTAACCATGGGTCAAGCGGCTGATCAGTTCAACCGTTGCAACTGTGAAGGCATCTGTGATGCAAACATGGCCTACCAGATTTTACTGTAGATTTCTGTGGTGGCATAAATGTACATGGAACAGCAGCTGCCATGTATGCTTCGCAGTTACTGTTGGTAGACATGACGGCTGCGACGTATGCATCACGTTTTAGGCATGTGCATATTTGTGCATGAGACCGCCCCAAAATCTGAATGAATGGTCACAGAATGGCCACATTAGTCCCACCCATGGCTCCCACATATCAATCGGCTATGTGAGACCTACGCTTTACTGATAGACACCTGCCATCCTAGGGATTCTACTTGAAAATGAGTGTTTTTACACTAATCCGTTTCATATGTGTAACTACACAGGGATTTGACTGAGCCCACCACACATATGCTTGTATTCTGAGCTGTTTTAAACCACTACAGTTCTCCACAGGAGGGAGAGAGAGAGAGAGAGAGAGAGAGAGAGAGAGAGAGAGCACTGAACCTGAGCGAGAAATCAGGGGAGATTAAAATCTTATAAGAGCGAAGAATTCTTGCAACATATAGGATGTGGGATTAGTTCAGAAACGTATCACATCCACTGCCTCAGGCATGCTCAAATGCAAGCATTAGCATAAGCACATTAGTCAGCACATACTGGAATCAGAGATGAGAGGAATCATATCCGAATATGTATTGAAATGCACATGTACTCCGCGTTTACACATTTGAGGATTTCTTCAGGATTAGGTTTCTGTGGGATTTCTTTATTCACTTGCAGTTGAAAGATATGAAGATTGCACAACAAAGCCAGATTGCACAGCATCGCTGGAAGCTTATTTAGGAATGACCAGTTTCTTCACTGTAAACGTGTTCATAAACGAAAGACCAGAGCCCTACTATGTCATGCTTCCGATGCCACACATTTCTGGAGGTGATCTTGTTCACCTCTGTGGTCTTTGCTAATGAGTAAAGCTAACTGCTACTGAAAGTATCTCCATTAATGGGTGGAAGTGGGTGGGAGTGGTCAGAGTCTCAACTGCACCTGCATAGTCAAATGACCTATGGGGAATGGTGGGAGTGGTCACAGCTCATCGCAAAGTGGGAGGGTGTACTGTAGGGTTTGCAGCCAAGAGTTTCTGCAATAGTAAGAGGGCATGCACAAAGAATTTGGAGATTATTTCAAAGTATGTGTAAGACCAGAGACCAGGTCGGAGTGTCCAAAGGATGTGTGGATGTAGTGGGTGTGGTTAAAGCCTCTGCAGGAGCAGATGGGAGGGGTCTGAGTATGCATGGGACAGGGCAAGGATATCTGAGTATCTGTGATCCGTATATCTGCGAAATTAGGTGGGTGGTCAAAATTTCTTTAGGAGATGGGTGTGGTCAGAGTTTCTGTTGGAGCAAGTGGGAGTGGTCATAATGTCTTTGGGAGCAGTTGAGTGTGGGTGAGATGGGTGTAGTCAGAGTGTATTTTAGAGCGTGTGGTTGTGGTTCGAGTGTCTCGGGAAAAAAGTAGGCGTGGTCAAAGTAGGTGTGGAAAAGATGGGTGTGGTCAGAGTGTCTGTTGGCGAAACGTGGGCATGGTTAGAGTGTCTGTGGGAGCAGGTGGGTGTGGTTAAAGAGTGCTCTGAAGGAGTAGGTGGGGTTAAAGTGTTTTCACCAATCACTTCCTGTGCACACAGGCCTTTGAAAGTGAAGTAGCTGAGCTCATGCTAGTGGATGTCGGAGTAAGATGTTCTTTTGTATCGTCTCATCACGCAGCTGTCGTGAAGGGCCCGTCCAACAATCTGTGGATCATCGCCTCTGTCCTGGCTCCTATTGGCATCGTCACCATCATCATCATCATCATCACCGCTGTTCTGTGCCACAAAAACAAGAGCGACTTTAAAACCGATGGAATTGGCAACCTGAATCCCCGAGTCAAGGTAAAGTGACGTCCTGGTTGGACAGCAAGGATTCGAAGTACTAGAGAATGTATTTAACGACTTTGTGTGCTGTTCTCGTTTATGCAGACGACCTACCGGAGAGATATGAGTTTTTATCACCAGGTACGTCTCATACTTTCATATTCTTTCATCTTCATATTCTGGTGTTAAGCAGCAGTAGGGTTCTCAAAGAGGTCACAGGGTCGTGCTGACTGATGCAATCCGAAAGCTTGAGTATGTGTGTATGTGTGTGCGTGTGTGTGTGTGTGTGTGTGTGCGTGCGTGTATGGATGCGTGTGTGTATGTGTGTGTGCGTGTGTGTGTGCGTGTGCATGTATGGATGCGTGTGTGTGTATGTGTGTGTGTGTGTGTGTGTAGACCCAAATAAGTAGAGTATGTATTGGGAACAAGGTCAGAAACTCTCTGTAGGTTTGTTTTTTTTTTTGTTTTTTTTTTTGGTGAAAGTAGGCCAGCTGTGCTATGCAGGGTACTGAGATCCGTAAGGTGAAGAAAGTACTGTATATTTAATAAAGTAAAAAAAAAACAGTAAAACTATTTTCCTTCAGATTTCTCTTGCAAGTGTTTTTACATTTTTATATTTAGCAAAAATGTACACATTTTTTTTTTGGTTGTCCCATTTTATCTTATAGTGCAACGCATTTGAGCATACATTTTTGCCCCCTATTTTTTTCATTCATTCATTTTCTGAACCATTTAATCCAACTAGGGGATCACAGAGAGGCTGGAGCCCATCTCAGCCGACTCTGGGTGAAGACGGGGTAAACCCTGATCAGCTCGCCAGTCCATCACAGTAAAACACACACACACACACAACCTGGAACAGCCAATTAGCCTAATGTACATGTTTTTGGATTGTGGGAGGAAACTGGAGTACACAGGGGAAATCCACACAAACACGCAGCGAGCAAGCAACCTCCACACAGAAACGCCCAGGACTTAAACCCAGGACCTTCTTGTTGTGATGCAGATGTGCTAAAATCTGTACAAGGCTTAATGTGATTATTTATCCACTATAAAGAGAAATTAAACCAGGGTGTCGTCTGTAGTGGTTTTAGGGTCAGGGTTGGTTTTAAACGGGTTCAAAAAGCTCTAAAATGATAAAAATCCTGCTGATACAAATTGCCGTTTTTTTCTGCAGGACTTGATTATTTAATGTACCGAGAGTCTGAGCGTCACTGTACAGGTTTAATGTGACGGATGGAAGTAAATGATCTGTAATGTGTTTTTTACGTCTGCATGATTTCCTGTTTAATTGGGGCTTAATTCAATTATGGGGTTTCAGGTTTAATCCTTTTATAGAGGAAAATTTTATAATGATATAATTAGGAAATAAAAACGAACTTCCCTTTGAGACACAACTGAGTTTCCTGAGATTGTGGTATAAAGTGTCGTAGATAAGTGACATCAATGCCTTATGCTTCTTTGTGTATTTCCAAACCCTAACACTAATCATCCAGTTACTCGAGAAAAAAAAAATACAGCTGCTGGATTCTAGATTGTGATTGGTCAGAAGGTGTCTGACGGTAGCACAGATTTGTATTAATGCACTCATTCTAAAACATTAGCGTTTCTATAGTAACAGCTATCATTAACTGGGGCTCGTACAGTTTGCTCAGATTTAATTTACAAATGACTTATTAGGGTCGTAGGGAGGCTGGAGACCACCTCAGCTGACTCTGGGCGAAGGCAGGGTACACCCCATTCGGATCACCTCGCCTATTTCCGTGACCAGAAATAAGACCCGGACATCACGGCCGCCATTTTGGCATACGTAGACAACGGCTTATGCTGTAGTGGGGTGCGGTTACACTACACTCATCACAATGCATCAAACGAAAGAGAGCAAACGTAGATCCCTCTGAAATATGTTTATAATTAATTATATAACTTAATATTGCATCTCAAATTAGTAAACGTTAATTGCTATTGAAATACGGTGTATGTAACTCGATTTTTTAAAACTTTCATCGCACAAACAAAATGTGTATTCTTGTGTCAGCGACGCCATGTTGACCATGTAGTCACATGATCAAAAAAGTAGTTCCCAAATATGACGTACATGAAGTCGAAATTTATATTCTACCGGACATGGGGGGAGGAGTTCTGAGTGGGTACACCCTGGACAGCTCACCAATCTATTGCAGGGCCAACACACATAGCCGTTCACACTTACACCTAGGGGCAATTTGGAATGCCCAGTTAGATTAATGTGCATGTCTCTGGACTGTGGGAGGAAACTGCAGAGTATTATGTGTTGTAGTGTTTCTATATACAGTCACATCATGTAAACAAGAAAGGTCCTCCTCACCAATTGTTACTTCGTCTGGAGTTAGTTAGCCAGTGCTAGCTAGGACTGGTATTAGCGTTGTTATGTTACTGTGCAAAACAACACATTTACGGCATTTGGCAGACACCCTTATCCAGAGCGACTTACATTTTCTTTTTTCACACAACTGAGCAAATGAGGGTTAAGGGCCTTGCTCAAGGGCCCAACAGAGGCAGCACTGGTGGTACTGGGGCTTGAAGTGTCAACCCTTGGATCAGTAACCCAGAACCCTAACCACAGAGCCACCACTGCCCCTGCACACAATAGTTTTTATATCAATATAAAACAGAAAGCTCAGTCAAATCAAGGTCCAGAGAAATATCTAGTGGTGTGTGTGTGTGTGTGTGTGTGTGTGTGTGTGTGTGTGTGTGTGAGAGAGAGAGAGAGAGAGAGAGAGAGAGAGAGAGTGAGTTTAGGAGCTAGCTGTGAGGATGTGATAGCGTGTATTGATTTTCTTCACTTAGTTCCAGCTGAGCAGCGGCATGTCGACAAAAGCATATGATACTCATGAATCATTTAAACGCTCTCTCTCTCTCTTTCTCTCTCTCTGTGTGTGTGAATCTCTTTTTGTGTGAGTGTATGTGTGTGTTTGAGAGAGAGAGAGAGAGAGAAAGAGCAAATTTAGCGACCTAAATAGAAGCCTTAATGACGAGCAAAAAACATTTGCCGGTTGAAGATTTTTGTAAAAATACAAAATAATATTTTTCGGTTGAAGGAATGAGAGGGAAATAAAATATAATCCAATTTCCCTCTCGCTCTCTGTCTGTCTGTCTGTCTGTATTATTTTGCTCTTACCTTTCTCTGTCTGTCTCTCAGTCTCTCTCTGTGTATTTTCTCTCTTTCTCTCTGTCTGTCTGTCTCTCTCTCTCTCTCTCTCTCTCTCTCTCTCTCTCTCTCTCTCTCTCTCTCTCTCTCTCT
>JBCNYH010000001.1:66148181-66159076 GCA_039654325.1 Tandanus tandanus
ATATAGAGAGAGAGAGAGAGAGAGAGAGAGAGAGAGAGAGAGATATGAACCATTTGTTGATGTATTAACACGACTCCTGTTACTAATCCACTTGTTACAAACTTGGGTCTTGGGTTTGAGTCCCACGCTCGGCAAGAGCGTTTCTGTATGGGGTTTGCATGTTCTTCTCGCGCTTGCATGGGTTTCCTCCGATGGTTCAAAGACATGCACATTAGGCTAATTGGCTGTTCCAAATTGCCCCTAGGTGTGAGTGTGCTTGCCCTGTGATGGACTGAGTGTACCGCACCTTCACCCAGAATCGGCTGAGATAGGCTCCAACCTCCCAGCGACCCTAGTAGCATTAAGCAGTTCAGCAAAACGAATGAATGAATGAATGAATGAATGAATGAATGGACCAAAATCCTTGAATTGATATTAGTGCAATGCCACTCTTGGACACAGGGGGCACTACACACAGGTACACAGAGTGTCTGTTTTAAGGTCAATAAATATTACCCAGGTAACAGCGAGGGTGCCAGCACTTCATATACCGTTTTTTCTTTGGCAAACAGAGCTAAATACTATTAATGTTCTATGGTGTTAATTCATTTCTATTTTTATAATTGATTAATATTTTTATGTGAGAATTTTTTATGAGTACCAAAATTTTTTTGTGCCAGTTCATGATCTGCAACATCTCTAGCTCAGAGCATAGCAGTGCTGATGTTGCTACTGAAATAGAGGTGTGAGTTCATGCTGTGTGTGTGTGTGTGTGTGTGTGTGTGTGTGTGTGTGTGTGTGTGTGTGTGTGTGTGTGTTTAGCAGATCCGTATGACACCTCCTCAGGATCTCTGCAGCTCATCTCAGTAAAACCGATAGCAGCACCGCCGGCGTACTCGCAGCCAGCTTCTTCTGACCGCAGTCAAGATTCAGCCGTCCTGAACGGCGAGGTATGCTGCCAGACGGTGTGCTCAAAATTACACCCCTGAAACTCCCTGTAAAATCCATCCCTCGGCCATTTGTGTTGATTTTGATACACGGCCTGGGCTGTTATCCTTATGGCCGAGTTGTAACCTCATGGCAGATGCAACTAGGTGTTTTGGCTGAAATATCTTGGTACTTAACAGCAATCATAATGTCATCGCTTTTTACCAGTAACAACGTATCTAATAATAATAAATTATTAATTATATAATAATAATAAAAATACTGATTATTTTATAACAAACATGTACAACATTACATTAGTGTCTTGTACGAAACAAGGAAATTGGTGTTTATTGAATTTTTTGCAGTATTACCCCTTATATATTGTTTAAATTTTTATAATATATGGTTCCTGCTGTAGTAGTTTTATGTACCGGATCCCATACAGTAAAATAACGTATCACATGCATGCCTATTCTGTCCTCGTTCACTTAAATTAGCATAAAAAAACCAATGACACATTTCCCTTGAGTGCGTATAATTAGCTGACCGATGGGAAATCAAGCCTTGAGTGCTCCTCTTTCTTATTCCTTTTATTTTCTGCTTTCAGATAAACCCCTACCTCCTCTGTCTCTCCTCAGGTGAATTTGGCGCTGAAGCAGAAGTCAGACATCGAGCATTACAGGAACAAACTACGACTGAAAGCCAAGAGGAAAGGTTACTACGACTTCCCGTCAGCCGATGGCAACACCGGCTCCAAGGCTGCAAGACGCGCAAGCGACAAAGCCGAACACGTCACGGCGACTCGACCGTCCAGCAGAACGCCAGAGTACGACGACGACCGGAGCTCCACGTACGTCAAATCTCGCAGGAGGTTAGTGTGCGAGATGATGTCATCATTCAGTTGTGTGTTTTACGATTTCTTGGAACTGGGATTGTCTAAGCATGATGTCTTATTGATGTGTTATTTTTAATAATGTTTTCCCAAGTCTCACCTTTGCTTTAATAGTTTTATCTGGATGCTGTAGATTAGTAAAGCTGCTGTTGTTCTCATAAACTTTTTCCTGAACTCAAAACTTGGTCCTGAGCTCATAAACTTTGTTCTGAACTCATAAAAATGGTCCTGAGCTCATAAACTTTGTTCTGAACTCATAAACTTGGTCCTGAGCTCATAAACGTGGTCCTGAGCTCATAAACTTTGTTCTGAACTCATAAACTTGGTTCTGAACTCATAAAAATGGTCCTGAACTCATAAACTTGGTTCTGAGCTCATAAACTTGGTCCTGAACTCATAAACTTGGTCCTGAATTCATAGACTTGGTCCTGAACTCATAAACTTGGTCCTGAACTCATACACTTGGTCCTGAACTCATAAACGTCTGTACACCAGTGCTTACTGACACTGTTCCTGGAGGTCTGTCTCCGTGAAGACTGGCTCCAACCCTAACCTTGCCGTCCTAACCATCTCATCACTGACTTTAGAAGTACTCAAAGAAGTGTATTAGATGGTGGTTGGAGATGTAACCTGCATTTATGGTTCTTCTCATGGTTCCTTCCTCATACCATCTCTCCATCATCTCCTAGTGCTTGGTTTTTAGGTATCTAAGGCCAATTCCCTTCTGTTATCTGGCACGATTTGGACCAAGTGTGGAAACGTACGGACTCTACATATGGGGTGGACAGGTGGTACCCATGGGATGGCACCTCACAGCTCCATTGTTCCTGTTTTGATCCTGAGCTGTCTGTGTGGAGTTTTTATTGCTTTTCATGTTCTAGTGCCATTTATGAGGGAAATGAGCATCTTCCTCTTCACATAGGTGATGAGACGACATCAACTCTGGCTCTCTTCAAACTTCTGTAGACTTGGGCAGACTGTAGTATGGACTTGCATAGTGTAACATCATCATCATCATCATTATCATCATTATATAATTCAGATGCTCCTCAGACACTACAGGTATCAAGAACTTCATTCATCTTGTTTATTATGATCCAGATGGTCTCATCCTGCAAATTAACAGCCGTCAATTCTCAAATTAAACATGTGACTTTAGGTCGCGGCTTTGGACGGCCGAGGGGTTTGAAATCGCGACAACCAATTTAGTCAAATCCTCTTATCAAGCTGCAAACCAGAAGCACCCGGACAGAAGCTCTCTCTCAACAGCACTACAGCCAATTACTGACGATTACACACCGAGCCCAAGAGTCGATCCCCAAGCCCGGTGTAATCCAGCCATTAAACCGAGATACGAGACCAGCATTCTGCTTTACTTTGCATTTTTTCTTTTTACCTTTTTTGCTCGGACATCTGGGTCAGCTAATGGATCTGCTTGCAGTCACTGAAGGAGATCTGATCCAACTGTCCAAGTAACACGAGCTTTTTTTTTTTTTTTTTTTTTTTTACATTTCATGCTTGTGTGCGATGTGTAATGGTGTGATGGGCAGATTTAGGCTCTGTGCACAAACATATGCTGATGATGCAGTCAGTCAGTTTCGTATATAGAAGGGAAATGAAATGAGCTCCAAGCGGGTCAGAACCGGAAAAACTCCGGAGCACTCAGTCTGGAATGACTGGATTCAAATACCTATTTACTACTCATTCATAAAAAAACAAAGTTACGTACTTGTGGAGACATAAAAAAAATAATCTTCTCCTAGCAACAAATTTACCTTAGCAACCACACCCAGACTGTCTGAAAGCCTGTCCAAAGACCTTTCATATGAACCAAACATCAAATCTTTATCATAAGCGTTTATGGAGATACAACTTAACAGCACAGAGGTCGGGGCGGGACATCGTGACAGTGTCTGGCACCAAGTGTAGCACCACTAAGTGCCATTACATCCCATAATAAACCTGAGATTTGTAGTCAGAGCTGATCTTATAAAAAATTAATCGACACCTTCTGACCAACCGCAATCCAGAATTTAATACATGGCTGCTGTATAATAGTTTATTAGCAAATTAAAATCCATTAACGTTTGGGATGATGATGATTTATTTATCTGTCGTGTGGGAATGAACTGCAGACACTCTGAGGTGAAATATCCAGCACATCGGAGCAGACAGTCTCTAAACAGCCCGAGTCCTGGGGGAACCGAGATGGACCTGCTGGTGATGACAGAGCGACCCCGTAAAGGCATCCGCAACAGCGGCTACGACGTGAGTGACGCTAATCTGCTACGCTACAAAGATACAAGATCTTTACTCCACCTAAAGATTTCACAGACGTGAGGAGGGATTTCAGTATTTAATATCTAACTGATGAAAAAACAATGGGGCGGCTCAGTGGCACAGTGTCTGACAAGCACGCCCACATCTCAGCCACGCCCTTTTAATCATATAGCATTACTCATTGGAAACACAGGCTATTATCATGAAGATATCTGTCTTTTACATGAACATTTAGACTGTATTAAACTCTGAAACTCTGAACAATTTTCAAATAAATAAAAAAATAAAAAAATTGCATAACTCAACTTTTAATAAAATAGCTGTCTTTTGCGGCAGGACTCTTGTTCTTGTCGTGTGATCTTTGTGTGTGTGTGTGTGTGTCACTGGTGCAATATCCAGTAAAGCACGCTGCAGCTGGATCTCCTGCTCAGAGTGAGAGAATCCATCTGAGATTACTGCAGAACCTCGAGTCAAACACAACCTGATTTATGAGCCCCAGCGTGCGGCGCTCCTGATTTCCTGTGACATGAGAGAGAGAGAGAGAGAGAGAGAGGCAGAAAAGGAAGGAAAAAGATTGAGGAGGGAGGCAGATAAATGCAGAGAAAGATTTCAACACACACACACACACACGCGCACACACACACACACACACACACACCTGCAGTAGACTGCAGATGGGCTTCATTTTTTATTACTGCACTAACTCAGCGTTTACGAGCTCTGCCCCAGCTATTAATCAGAGGAGGCGGAGCCAAGGTGTGAGATAAATAAACAACCCTCTCTCTCTCTTTCTCTCTCCCACACACACACACACACACACACACTCTCTGTTAAAGCAATAGCAGTAAAACTGCACAGATCTCAAACCCCAGCTCAGTGTACGTTCGTTATGGCACATTATTTAATACAGAGAGATTATTAGTGAAACGCATGGAATAATGAATGTCACGAGCAGCAGGGTGTCTGGTACAGGAGAGCTAACAGGGCTGAACCTTTCAGAGATTAAACACATCCGATTTCTGCAGATTATTAGCCGTTTTAAACTGAATTACTTTGGATGGGTTCCCCCCCAGAAAATCACACGGATTATGGATTAGTTTTCTTGTGCTGATATTTTCACCAGCTTTACTCACGATTCTCAGAGAATATGAATTTCCACTTCAGCTAAAAGCTTTGTAGATCGGGACGAATGTTGGTGACGTCATGTGACGCTTTCTGAACTGCATCTTCGTGTTGCTCGTTTCTTAGACGGAGCCTGAAATCATCGAGGAGACCGACGTGGATGGCTTGGCTGCTCGACGTCACTATGGCTGTGGGCGACAGGTCAAAGGTCACTCGGAGACGTCCACGCTGAGCTCGCAGCCCTCTATAGATGAAGTGCGTCAGCAGATGCATCTGCTGTTAGAGGAAGCCTTCAGCCTGGCTTCTGCAGGTCAGACCTCATCCAGCAGAAGGCACCACTACCATCAGCAGCACCAGGCTGTTAGCCCTTACAGCCCCGGGCCTTCTGTTCCCTACTGTGAGGGGCCAACTAGTGCACCTGACACCATGAGCCATGCCCAAGGCGGGCTGCAGTGGGTACCAGCCTATGGCCATGACCTCTACCAATGCAGCCTGAGCAAGCCGGTGAGCTCTTACGACCTACCGGTTACTCCCGAAGCTATACAAGGCTTTTGAGATCAACGAATTTACAGCATAACGAAAATATCCACTACATCATAAACAAAGCCCCTCCCATCCCAGCAATACATTCATACAACCTCTTCTAATACATCCCATCATCCTACACCCTCTTTTGATACATTACATCATCATAATCATGCTCTTCATCATAATCATGCTCTTCAAAGGCATTCCATAATCATAAAACCCCTTCCAATACAATATGTCATTATAAACCCTCTTCTACATACATTACATCATCACAAATCCTCTTCTAATACATTGCATCATCACTGAACCCTCTTCTAGATACATTACATCATCACTAAATCCTCTTCTAGATACATTACATCATCACTGAATCCTCTTATAATACATTACATCATCACTGAACCCTCTTCAGATGCATTACATCATCACTAAACCCTCTTCTAGATGCATTAAATCATCACAAATCCTCTTTTAATACATTACATCATCACTAAACCCACCTCTAGATGCATTACATCATCACAAACCCTCTTCTAATATATTACATCATCACTAAACCCACTTCTAGATGCATTACATCATCACAAATCCTCTTTTAATACATCATCACTAAACCCTCTTCTAATACATTACATCATCACTGAACCCTCTTCAAATGCATTACATCATCACTAAACCCTCTTCTAATACATTACATCATCACTAAACCCTCTTCTAATACATTACATCATCACTAAATTCTCTTCTAATACATTACATCATCACTAAACCCTCTTCTAGATGCATTACATCATCACAAATCCTCTTCTTATACATTACATTATCACTAAACCCTCTTCTAGATGCATTACATCATCACTAAACCCTTTTCTAAAACATTACATCATCACAAATCCTCTTCTAATACATTACATCATCACTGAACCCTCTTCAAATGCATTATATAATCACAAATCCTCTTCTAAAACATTATATCATCACAAATCCGCTTTTAATACATTACATCATCACTAAACCCTCTTCAAATGCATTACATCATCACAAATCCTCTTCTAATACATTACATCATCACTGAACCCTCTTCTAATACATCATCACTAAACCCTCTTCAAATGCATTAGATCATCACGAAACCCTCTTCTAATACATTACATCATCACTAAACCCTCTTCTAATACATTACATCATCACTAAACCCACTTCTAATACATTACATCATCACAAATCCTCTTTTAACACATTACATCATCACTAAACTCTTCTCAATGCATGCTGTATCCATTTGACTCCTCATTTTGCATGTGATTCATATCTCATCAGAATCCAGACACGTGATGTAAAATGCCCAGGTGTGAACTGGCTCACTGCTCAGATATTCTCACATCAGCACTAGACAGATCTCAGTGTGGCGTTCGTTAGTTATCTGTATGTCTGTTTCCAGTAGCGCTGATGCTCATTACATTGTTCAGACCTTCAGGTTCACTCAGCTGCCGGAGATGGTGACGGACTCTCCTCCTCCTCCGGTTCCTCCCAGAACAGGCCCAGCACCCCGGAGCTCACTGCGGAGGTGCGAGCATGTCCAATGCTAAGCTCACAGATTATTAGTGTCTTGTGTGTGGACACCTGAAGATTTCTGCTTCTACTCTGCCATCTTGTGGTGAATATAAATCAACGCATGTTCCATATGTTCTCAGGTCTTCCTCGGATCTCGGCCCAAAAGCTCACAGCTCTGAATCTTCGGTGCCGGACATACAGAGTCAGCAGGACAGCAACACGTACGCTCCGATCAGCAGAGCACCACTCCCACCTGTCACCACAGAGCCTGTACCCAACAACTCAGGTGTGTGTGTGTGTGTGTGTGTGTGTGCAAAGGGGAAAAAAAACTAATAAAAAGAAAGAAACAAACAAGCAAAACCCCAGAAAAGGAATAATAATAATAATAATAATAATAGAGTGAGTGAGAGAGAGAGAGAGAGAGAGATGGTAATTAGTTCTAAAAGTTACTGTAATATTATTCACGTCTCACAGGAAACCCGATGACTGCTGTGTACTCCATTCCAGCCAGCAGGCCAGGCTATCCCGGCTACTTCATCTCCACTCCTCCTTCATCCTATCACAGTCCCTCGTGGATGTCGTATCCTCCAGAGCCTGAGGACATGTCCTCTCCGTGGACCGATTCCGTACGAGACTCTTTCCCACCTCTACTCTCTCACACGGCTGTAATCCTCATGCATTATTCATTAATTCATTCATTCGCTGAACTGTTTAATCCTATTAGGGTCGCGGGGAGGCTGGAGCCTATCTCAACCGACTCTGGGCGAAGGTGGGGTACACCCTGAGCACTTGCTAGTTTATTGCAGGGCAACATACACACACAACCATTCACACTCACACTCTCACCTAGGGACAATTAGGAAAAACCAGTTAGCCTAATGTGCATGTCTTTGGACTGTGGGAGGAAACTGGAGTACCCAGAGGAAACCCATGCAAGCATGTGGAGAACATGCAAACTCCACGCAGAAATGCCCTCGCCGAGCCCAGAACTCGAACCCAGGACCTTCTTGCTGTGAGGTGAACGTGCTAACCATTACACCACCGTGCAGTGCTCTATTAAAATTAATGACAGAAAATAAGGTAACTTGTTACAGAAAAATCGCAAAGCTTAAATGGCTCCGTCAGAAAATGTCAAGAAAGATTTCATGAGGAAAATAAATCTGTTTAACTTCGTAAAAGGTGCTTAAAGCAGCGATGTCTGTTTCAGGTCCCGTTGCCAGGTTACGCAGAAGCTTTCCCGAACCCTCGTTACCCCAGAGGGAGTCCTTTCCCATGGAACCCCAGCCAGGCGGTGTCTCCTCCTCAGACGGAACCCGACCAGCCTTTCTCTCTGTCCGCCGAACCCGTGGACGTGATCACCCCCATCACGCTGTCCACCTCGGCTCTGGTCCAGGCCATCCGTGACGAGGTCGCCAAGCTGGCCAAAAAACAAGCGGACATGTTTGAGTTTCAGGTCTAGAGCTCCCCCTGCAGGACCGGCGGACAGACTGCACTTTGGCACTCGGGAGCTCCCTTCTTACTGACTTTTGGTTACAGCCAAAGTCCTGAATTTTACTGAAAACTTCCATTCCTTAAATTAAAGGAACTTAAAGGTGTATGTGTTTTATGAAAAAGCCTGCCTGTTTACACAGCTTCGTCTCCTTTCATACGTCGCCATTATATTTTAACATCCAGTAATGCTTTTGGATAAAAGACCATATCAACACCATCGCTAGGTTCATATCTAACGCCAATTCCAAAAACACAGGAACGATCACTCATGACTATTATATATAAAAAACAAACAACAAAAAACACCTTTTCTCTAAACACGTGTTTCTTCCTGCCATGCACAACTCAGCCGATCCACTGGTGCGTACCCAGGATTGATGCGTACATGTAGGGAATAAAATACTGGTAAAGTAAAGCGGTAAACCGGAGTTACTGCTATCACCTTGAAGATTAGTTTCCTCTAACAGCAAGTGGTTTATTCCTCACAGTGATTTATCAACAATTAAAAAAGTCATTAAGAATTACACGTCCCTGTAAATAAAGTGCTGCTATAGAAACGATAATGAACCAGTGCCCATAGAGAATGTAAACCTCCGCCAAGCCCAGCAACCCGCCATATGATCTAAAATGTCATAATTCGTCCTATCCCACAATGTTAAAGAATTCATTAAAAAATTCCTGGATCCAGAATTTGATCCCAATTATCTCCAAAATTTTAATGAAATCTTTCTTGTCCAAAGCTCTCAAAAGAATCTTTAAAACTTTCCTGGATCCAGAGTTTGATCTGGATCATTTCCAAATTTCACAGGAGTCTTCCTTGTCCAAAGCTCCACCTCTGGTACAAATTTCATAAAAATCCACACATAATTTGTTACAAAAAATAAAATTAATAAAATAAAATTAAAAATAGATATAAAAAAAAATAAAGGAAAGAACACAGCACCCCCTGCTGAAATATGACACTTCCAAAAAATCTCACAACGTTTAAGAATCTTGTTCTTCACGTTCCTGGATCCAGAGTTTGATCTGGATCATTTCCGAATTTTACTGGAGTCTTCCTTGTCAAAGCCCCGCCTCTGGTAGAAATTTTGAGAAAATTTGCAAATGTTTTTTCTTTTTAATTTTATTTTTTGTAATCCTGCTAACAAACACAAACAAGCTGCAGGTGAAACTTGCCAGAGGTAATTGTTTATTTGTAATATAAGTGCATTGTTATACATAATCCTGTGCTGTCAGAGCTGCTGTTATCGAATATTAATCAACACCTTCTGACCAATCAGAATCCAGATCTCCACAGTTCTGGGATGTCTGGATGTATGTATTATTAAACACTTTCCAACTAATGCGACAGTTTGTGTTAAATGATTTTTTACTGTATTTGAGTTAACAGTAATTTATACAAATAATATTTAAAACGCAGATCATTTCTTCCTTTTTTCACCTTTTACACTCGATGTTGCGTATTTATCAACCGCCAGCACACATTTTACATGCTATCTGTTTTTTTGGGTTTTTTTGAGCACTTCGGCACTTCAATTAAAAAAAACAATTTAAATTAAATACATAATAAAAGTCCCAATGGAAGATTAAACAGGTTTAACGGTAATATAATTGCTGTTTGTTTCCTTTTTTATTTTTTCAGCTTTTCTGACTTTTTTTTTTGTGATTTCTGTTCATGAAAACAGATCAAACAGAACTGCATGTGTATTCTTTTTTTTTTCTTGTTCAGCCCTAAACGATAATCTACTCTAAGATGTTTGTTCTCTTTTCATTTTATTATTATTTATTTTATGCATTTATTTAAAAAAAATTTTCAGGCCACAGCGAGAACATGTTCCTGAAATCCGGTGTAACTTTGAATTCTGTATCTAACTGAAAACGAAACATTTCTCTTTCTTTTTCTGTCTTTTTTTAATACTTAAATAACAGATGAAAAACACAGCGATGGCATTTTTGCAATTTACACAGAAAGAAGAAATAAATTTGTGGATGGAAAGATTTGTTTTAAAAACTGATGAATGTCTTTGTGAATAAACCTTAACATATCTATCTATCTATCTATCTATCTATCTATCTATCTATCTATCTATCTATCTATCTATCTATCTATCTATCT
>JBCNYH010000001.1:66161005-66177009 GCA_039654325.1 Tandanus tandanus
CACACACACACACACACACACACACACACACACACACACACACACACACACACACACACACACACACACCTCAGTGTATCACACAGCTCCATTATACTCCATGTACAGAGGATTCTGCTGCTCTGATTCAGCAGTAATGACTTTCGGTTCGATGGTACAAGTCATACACTGATATCTCTTCTACCCCCGAAGCCTCCAGTCCCATTTCTCTTTCTGTTTGTTTTCTAATAATCTATTTTCTCTCTTTTTCACATTCTTACATTAACCTTGCGTTGACCTTGTGCTTTGTGTATCTGAGCATCTTACAGTATTATGTAGCACAGCTTCATGAATGTAATGATATTTTATTAGAGATAGGTCATTAGGAGGGGTTTTAATGGAAGTCATTAGAAGAATGTTCAGCTTGATTTGCATGTGGGCCATGTGGAAGGAACAAATCTTATTTTAACTGAAAAGCACCTTTAAACGGCTTTATACATTTATTATAAGCCTCCAAGTGTTAGCCTAGAGCTTCTATTGTTTTTACGTGGATTATTATTTTTGTTATTCCACTACTTTTTACAACACCCCCCCCCCACACACACACACACCAGGACCAGGAAAAACATAAAAAAAACCCTACCTTTCTCCGTGACATCTCCTCTTCTTCACCATCACTCCTCTTCCTCTTTATGACCTCTCTTTCACTCATCATAAACTCTTTCGTTACCACTCACTTCTCTTCGCTTGGACCCCTGGAATCGCTGCGATTTGACATTTGCTACTGTTAGTACTTTCTGCTACTTTAAAAAAGTATTTATATTTATGTTCACCTCATCACCAGGTGCTATATTTATTGTTTTATTGAAACTTTACCTTAATAAGTAAGTAAGTAAATAAATAAATAGATAAATAAACATTTATCCATTTGCCGAATCGCTTATCCGGTTGCAGGGAAGCTGGAGCCTATCTCAGTGTCCGTGTCACCTTAAATGAACAATTATTATAATAATAATGATGATGATAATAATAATAATAATAATAATGACAATAACAACTAGAAAAGCAGTCAGAGAGCGCAGACCTCTGCCAAGGCCACAAAAAACCTTTAACATTTTCTGGATCCCTGTTATAATTTGCCAAACTGCCAAACTGTAATTAATTGTTCCTTGTATCATTTCCTAGCTGTCCTCAAAATTTTATCAAAATCCGTTTATAACTTTTTGAGTAATGCTGCTAACAAGCAAACAAACAACAAAACAAACAAACCAACACCGGTGAAAACATAACCTCCTTGACGGAGGTAACAATAATTATGATGTACCCTATTTTAGCATTACCACATAATTCAGACAGATAGAGAGAGGGTTAATCATCTCTCTCTCTCTCTCTCTCTCTCTCTCTCTCTCTCTTTCTCTCACACACACACACACACACACACACACACACACACACACACACACTCAGTACACATCCCGATCTTCATTATTTGATTAAAAGCCCACAAGGCACTTCGGTGGTTTTAATGGCATCTCAGCACAACTATCACCATTCTGACAATTACCAGCACGCACCAGCAGCACTTATCTCCCCGGAGCAGCCCCCATATCATCC
The DNA here is from genome assembly GCA_039654325.1 of Tandanus tandanus. Taxonomy (NCBI): domain Eukaryota; kingdom Metazoa; phylum Chordata; class Actinopteri; order Siluriformes; family Plotosidae; genus Tandanus; species Tandanus tandanus. The sequence goes on from JBCNYH010000001.1 coordinate 66,162,599, forward strand.
CCTCCACATCCCCACACACTGATTACAGGTATAAATCTCACCTCGCCACCGCTCCAAATTAATGAAGGCAGCCGTCAGTGAAGAGAGGGTTCTTCTCTCGTCTCCAGTTACGTTCCATCTCCGCTCCTCCTCACCAGCTTGTTTATGGCCTGTTCTCCTTGTCAGAGTATTTGTAGCTTCACTAATTAACAGCCTGAAGTATAGAGCCTTGATTGTGGCATATAATAAATCTGTTTTAGAGAGGTTTAGATTTAATCCGCATCACCCAAAGCGGTGAGAGTAGTGTGGCTCCAAATCACAGATTTATAATAAACTATCACGTCTGTACTAACAGCTCGGGGACAGGGATGCTTCCACCATGTATCATGACCTACCACAGCATTATATGGTTAAAAAATGTTATATGGGTTTTTTAAAATTCAAATCATTGCTGTATAAGAAGAATTAAACACGTCCCGATGTGCTGTCACTGAAAAAACAATCAGAACCCAGGGGAAATTTGGAACAGACAATTAGCCCATTGTGCGTGTCTTTGAACTGTGGGAGGAAACCGGAGTACCTGGAGAAAACCCACGGGTAGAACGTGCAAACTATATACAGAGACACCCTCGCCGAGCCCGGGACTCAAACCCAATACCCTCTTGCTGTGAGGCGGACATGCTAACCAATACACCACCGTACAACATCTGAGAATGTGTTTAGAGGTTAATGCTCCACTTTAAGGGATCAGAAGGTGGAACAATAACCAGGAATTGATGTCATGTTATATATATATTACGCTTTAAAGTTATTTAAAGCACAATAAAGTGGTGATAAAAAAAACAACAACAACAACAACAGTTCACAAATACAAATTACTCTACTTGTTGACCATATTTATAAATTTGAGGATTCTGGGTATTTAAAGGGCAGCAGCACTGGGGCTTAAGGGTTCACAATGGTTCTTTTACATTCCTCTCACCACAGACAGGGAGAGACATGGCCAGCCTTTGATAACCCAGTTAGCTGCACTGGGGGGACAGCAGTGACAACCCAGTGATGGTGGGGCTTGAACCCCCAACCTTCGGATCAGTAATCCAGCACCCTACCACCAGGCCACCACTGCCCCTGGCTTTAATTCATGAATGTAGACTACTTTTAATCCTGCTGCTCCATCATGTGACGATTTTAGCATAGAGTTTAGCACCCCCGCTTCAGAGCAAGAATGTCCTGGGTTCAATTTCTTTGTGGAGTTTTAATGTTCTCTCGGTGCTTGCATGGGTTTCCTACAGGTATTCCAGTTTCCTCCTACAGTCCAAAGACATGACCATTAGGCTGATTGGCTGCTCCGAATTGTCCCTAGGTGTGGGTGTGAGTGTGAATGGTTGTCGGTGTTGGACCTGCAATGATCTGGTGAGCAGTTCAGGGTGTACCGCGCCTTCAGTGTAGGCTGAGATAGGCTCCAGCCCCTCTGCTGGGCTAGTAGGATTGAACAGTTCGGTAAATGAGTGAGTGAGTGAGTGGTATGTAACTCTAATGAAAAGGTTATTGTTCATTTAACATTTTCCAGAAAGAGCAAAGGAGTTCATGATCACAGTGTAGTTTAATGAGCACAAGATTTTAATCAGCGTTTAAAAGTTTCAATCACTTAAAAATAAAGTGGTGCAACACCGTGAATAAAATAAAATAAAACTTAAATCAACAAATTATTTATTGTCTTAAAACTATGTGAATTTTAATCATGGTTGAAGCAATTTAAATTTATTGAGTCTACTGTATTCTGTATAAATCTTACTGCCTGTGCTTACATGAGCTGCAGTAGCGATGCGGTACCTGAAGATGGCGCTGCAATTCACCGTAAAACAGAATCCCCTTCCCGCTGGAGCCCTGGACTTCAAATCAACCAGAGTGGAAGGACTTTATTATGAATGTTTTATTCATTTGGGAAGATCTATTCACTTCAGAAGCTCTTTCGTATCTGAATCACATGATGTAATTAAAATGCTTTTTTTATTTGAGACATTTTAATAATAATAATAATAATAGTCAAGTGATAAGCACATCTACCAAACAACAAGAAGTTTATGGGTTCGAGTTCCTTGGCTCGGCGAGGGAATTTCTGTGTGAATTTTGCACGTCCTCCCCACACTTGTGTGTGCTTCCTCCAGGTACTCCGGTTTCCTCCCACAGTCTAAAGACATGCACATTTGGCTAAATGGCTGTTCCGAATCACCCCTACATGTGACTGTAAATGTGAATAGTTGTGTGTGTACTGGCCCGGCGATGGTCTTTCGAGATGTTCAGGGTGTACCCCGCCTTCGCCCAGTGTCGACTGAGATAGGCTCCAGCCCTCGTACGATTAAGCAGCTCAACACATGAGTGAATGAGTGATGGTAATACCACTCCTACCCCTCCTACCCCTCCTACTCCTACTACCCCTAATAATAAAAATATCCAGAATCTGTAATGTGAACCTCCACAAAAATCAGTGGCATAGCTGGAAAATAATTTCAGTGAGGGATCAGGAAATAATAAATAAAACGTCCATGTGATGCCATGAATTTGTTATTTAATCTTTTCAGTGACAATCTATCATCAGTCAGTATCACCATGGCAATAACACTACTGTTAAATATATTTATGACATTTATACAAAAAAAAAACAATTCAAACTGTTTAACATGTTAGTAATGGAAGTTAAATTATAGGCTACTGTAACACACACACACACACACACACACACACACACACACACACACACACACACACACACACACACACAGTGACAGCATCGCAATAATTACATTTTGTATTAAAGCACCATGTTCACTGAACCACCCTAATCTTTTGTATTGTCATGTTGCTATGCAACCAAAGCTTACTGTTAGCATGCTACGCTGTGCGTCAGAACAATTGTTTACAGTAAATAGACCTAAATTATTAATAATTCGAGTTATTTACCAAATGCAGGATTTTTACCTTCAGCCAAAATGACATTTTCACTGAGGAATCATCGTCACCGGCATGTGCTTGTTTGTCTGTGAACAAAATCCTGACCACACCCATGCACAAATTTTCATCGAACTCCATCTGAGTCCCAGAGATGATTTCATTTTGGAATGTCAAAGTCAGAGGTCAAGGTCAAAACAAGGTCAAAAAGTCTTGGAGCGCTTATAACTTCGAAGCGAGTGATGATAGACATGCCGTTACTATGGAACACTGATAGGAAACCATATATGGACTTTCAAACGAGACAGTTAACTTTGACCTTGAGTGACCTTGAAAGGTCAAACCCCAGCCATGTCATAAACAAGAGAGGGTTTTTTTTAGGCAATGTAGTGACATCCATGTGCTGTAGAACATATGGTAAGACGATCTAATGGGAATCGGCTTCATCTACTGTGAAATAATGTTTGAAATTATAATTAAGGATATTTAGCTTCTTTAATCACCACCTGCCTTATTAATTATTGCCTTATTGCAATAGATATAAAATAATTCAGATGGTATATAATATAACTCCATCTCACAAAACAACACAATAATGCTTTCTACTGAATGAGAAAATCTCTCTCTCTCTCTCTCTCTCTCTCTCTCTCTCTCGGAGCGTGTCTATGTTCCTTGCCTCGTGTCTCTCATGGCTGAAAGCATGTCCTCTTGAACCCAGGAGGTAATTGCTCGTCTCTGAGTGGTTCTGAGGTTTGGTCCACTTACACGTGGGCTCCTCATCAGGCTGAGTAAATACTTCATAGTGGGATGGCATGAAAAGGACAGAACAAGGTTAGAGGGAACTAATCAAAATTCCATAGAATGGGTCAGCTCCGTGTGAAGAGCTCTTTCTCTGGTTCTTGTCCTTCATCTTTTTTTTTCTGTTCCTTCGCTTAAATCACTGAAGGGAAGAGCTGTAGTACTGCAGAACTCTCGTCTGTTCTGAAGATTTGGGATCAAAGGGGAAGTAAACATTGGATATGAAGCACGAAATATTTTAAACGAGTTATTTATATATTTATTTAAAGTGTTAGATTACCCTTGGCTGTGAGCCGAACTCCGCCCAATGTATGATTCTAAAAATACTAAAACGTGGGTAAGGGGCTGAGGGTGGGGCGTACTGGGCTGGAGGAGGGGCTAACAAGGGCAGAGGGGGGAATGATGGTGCTTCTCAAAACATTTATTTATCATAGTCTTGCTCCTCGATCCTTGCCATCCGTCTGAACTCTCTTATTTGTACATTGAGGAGTGACGATCGAGGATATATGAGAGCAGCCTTCCTGGAAGAGCTGCACACCAGTGTAGAAATAACCCGCTCCTTATATGTCATTGGATGCTGTTATGCAGCAGGGTAGCAGTGTCGCCGTCATTGGCAGAAAACGCCGCTCCGTGCGATGCATCAGAGAAAATGACATCTCATTATTCTAAAAACACATTTCCTCAATTCCGCTCACCTCACATCATTTTCTTGAGTCTCTCCATGATTCCTCGATGGGAGGGACTGAGATGCAAGGATGAGACATAATTGAGGAAAACAGGGATGCAATTTAAGGAAGAACATGCCGCACAGAAATGCCTTCACCAAGCCTGGGACTAGAACCCAGGACCTTCTTGCTGAGAGTCAGACATGATAACCACTACACCACCGTACCACCTGTGGTTTAAGCATGATTTTTCATATTCATGGCATTCACTGTTGTATTCACTGTTTTTCTGTTTAACGGAAGATTGAAGATTTACCGTAGCATGCCGCGGGGCTGTTAAACGGTCAGTGTAAGTGTTGCTGTTTGGAAGTGAAACCGTCAGCAGGATTCAGTGCTTTGGCTCACACCCACGACGCCCATTTCACTTTAATCTCCATCCATCTTTGTCCTTGAGTGGATTGATTAAGCCATTTCTCAGCCATAGTGTCTGAGACGTCTGTGCTCGAGTGCTTCTCCCACCTCGCTCTCTCTTTTCTCATCCCACGTGTCACAGAGCTGCTGTTATACCTCTCCAGGCATGTTTGCTAAAACGTCTCACTGATTTCATTCGGACTCTTCGCACTTGTGGGTTGTTTTCAGTGATTTTATATTCACACAGTGAGGCCTGATTGGCTTCGCTGATTACTTTTATTCTTGTGGCCTTCAGCAGATGGACAGCAACCCTGACCAGGAGAAAACCTTTACTAGAGATGAATGAATGAATGATTGTTCAGGAGAGAAATGAAGAAACCAAAATAATGAAAATTCCGGATTGACCTGGAGCTGTGGTTAAAGCTTAAAAGCCCAAATAAATAAATGCAGTGTTCCTAAACATGCTCCGTGGTTGTCACATCACTAACTTGATGAACTGCTTAATCCTATGCGAGTCCCGGGGAGGATGGGACGTATCTCATCCAACACTGGGCAAAGATGGGGTACAACCTGAACAACTCGCCAGACCATCACAGGTGCAACATATGCACAACCATACACACTCACAACTAGGGTCGAGTTGGAACATGCAGTTAGCCTAAATTGCATGTCTTTGGACTGTCGGATGACACCAGAATACCAGGAGGAAATCCATACAAGCACAGGGAGTACATGAAAACGCCACACATAACGCAAGATATTTATTTTCATATATTCAAGCATTGTAATTTTTTTAATTTAATTTTTTTAAATAAAAGCTCAAACCTTTTAGCATTTGCAGGTATTTCTCATCCTGAAACACACACCAGCTGTCTGATGTGTTCTTTTTCAAGGTCGCTGATCCCACACACTGTCTCCCGGGGCAGCAGGGGGTTCTAATACCTCGCTGATGCAAGAGGTTCATCGAGACGAGAATTCTAAATGAGTTCAGACAGATCAGAAGAGTGCGCTAAGCTTTTAGCTTCAATCTGGTACCAGCGACAAGACGTCGCTAGTCGGTGACACACTGAACCTCCGCTGTGTGGAACTGAGTTTATCTCTGTTACTTTGAGACCTTTTAACCAAAACACTCGACGTTGTGTCTGTTTTTACAGGAATTCTGAATCATAAGCACTTTTTGTGCGGATTATTGCTAAATATTGCTAGCATATACAGATGCCTCGATTTAGGTCATAAATTACAAGACTTTTATATTATAGAATACTGGATTCTGATTGGTCAGAAGGTCCGACATCTTCAGGACGGAAAACTTTACACTTCAGGGCAAATTTTCAGATTAAATATTTGGAAGAATTGACGCGGGTCATGGATGAGATATTCTTATTCATCTTTACACACCAATAAAATTCAATCCATCTTTTTTGTTGTGAAATTTCATACGCGTGATGTCCCACATCAGAAGCTAGCAAAGCGGCTTGGATGTAGCGGCGATCCTCTGCTATGCGGCAGGAGCTGAGGGACTACAGTTCAACTGACGAGTGCTGCTTTCTTGTTGCCCAGAATCCTGTCTCTTAGCTTCAGCTCTTTATTGAGACCAAGATGCTTATAACACACAAATGTTGCTTTGGTCGTTAGATAAGACACAGTATGACCCTTCCACCCTGAGAGTACGGCCAAATCTGCTCTCTCGATTTAGACGACTGAAGCATCATAAGATTTTTAACTCGCAATTGCCGAACGATAGCGCAAATGCTTTTCTGGTTTTATCAAACGCCAAACGAAGACTAGTGAACTGACATTCAGTCATCATGTCTGTATCCCAAAACACGTAGTAAAGAGCGGGAGAAAGACTAAATGAATGATAGTGACAGAGAAGGAAGAGAAATGAATGGATTGTAGATCAGATCCAAGGGGTTTCAAGATCAGATGGATGAGGACAGACCGCTCTCTCGGGCTAATTGAAAGTAAATGTACTGCTGTGGAACACACACGCTTCACTCAGCATATGTTTCTGATTTGTGGCCATCCGCGGATATAATGAGCTCGGGATGAAGCCAATTTCAAGGCAGCCAGGCAGGACATCACACAAGGAGACAGAGAGAGAGAGAGAGAGGAAGGATGGAGAAGCCCACAAGATGGACATGTAAGATTTATTTTTATTATGGACGCAGAAATCACCTGATCTGAATTTCATATATGATAGGGTAAATTTAGGCACACCCTCCCCATTTAACTTTTTTGTGCTTTTGAGATCAAAGGCCCACAAGTACAGAACAGAAAGTCCCCACACCTGCCCGTTACATGCCTTCAATCTACACCATCACCGACCACCACGTATAGCGCTTAGTTTGTCGTGACCCCTCAGGTGTTGTCTTACTGCGCTGAATAAAACCGCTGAAATTACAAAATTAAATAGAGAACATCGCTGAACATGCTGATATACTGTAACTGTCTAAAAAATACCGAGAGCACACCATTAATAAAGAGTACACTCCTACTGCATGTTACACATGTATGTCGGCATGTTTTAAGGAGCCTCACATTGTTGGAAAGGTCGTAGATTCAACAGGGCTGGCTGCAATAAATCTTGGGTGTGGCTAGTCTAATTTAACCGTTATCAATGAAATTAGATAAAGATAGACACAAAAAGATTAAAATCCCGTCCTCTCCAAGTCTGTACAGTACCGTCGACGTATAAACTATAATATGTCTGATTGGGAAGCACCGATCACATGACCCAGACTTTAATTTTAAAATAATCCAGGAGATTACTTTGGGCTCAAGTTCAATACCAAAACCAGGCATCATTAATATAAAATAATACGAACTTCGGCAGGATAAGCAGGGAGAAGATCTGTGATCTGGAAGATTTATTCCTTAATACACTCTGAATTTCCTCCCTGTTCAGATAAAACAGGAAGAGAAGAAAAATGACTGATAATAAACTGCTAAAGCTGGAGATTTATTTCCTTATTTACTTCCTCAGGGGACCGGAGGCAGTGACAAGGAGCAGAAGTTAGGGCATAAAGTCCAGACCATCATATGGGCAATATTTATTATTAATAGTATTATTATTCTTCATTCATTTTCTAAGCCGCTTAATCCTAATTAGGGTCGCAGGGAGGCTGGCGCCCATCTCAGCCGACTCTGGGCGAGGGCGGGGTACACCCTCAACAGCTCGCTAGGCCATCGCAGGGCCGACACTCACATAACCATTACGGTCACACTCTGGACCTTCTAGCTGTGAAGCGAACATGCTAACCACTTTGCATTATTATTATTATTATTATTATTATTATTATTATTATTATTATTGTTGTATAATAGGCTTGGGCGTTTCTGTGTGGAGTTTGCATGTTCTCTCTGTGTTCACGTGGATTTCCTACAGATACTCTGGTTTCCTCCCACAGTCTAAAGACATGCACATTAGGCTAATTGACTGTTCCAAATTGCCCCTCGATGTGAGTGTGTGTGAATGATTGTGTGTTTTGGCTCTGTGATGGACCGGTGAGCTGTTCAGGGCGTGCCCCACATTCGCCCAGAGTCGGCTGAGATAGGCTCCAGCCCCCATGTGACCCTAGTAGGATTAAACACTTTAGCAGATGAGTGAGGGAATGGTTGGTTGGTTGAATCTGTTTTTAAATAGCATTCATGAGGCTTTTGTCTGTTAAAACAATTTGCTGTTGAGGGATTATATAAATAAAAACAGAAACAATGGCTGTAATTCACAGTTGGTTCAGCACTGTTTGTTTTTTTTGGCAGCGATCGTGAACACACCAGGCTCATGCAGTGGAGTTTCACAGGAAATAATTACGATTAAAATGATAATTGTGGCCTTTCTGATGCGTCATTCTGCCTGAAAAGCCGTTTGGTGGTAACAGAGACCTGCGGTGTGCAGTGAGGATTTGTTGATGAGACAAAGCACCAGGACTCATTTAAATACAAGCTGCATTCGAGTCTTTCACCGCCGTCCAGTTTGTTCAGCACCGTTAATTTAAAGCTTTGTATGGAAGAAGGACGAAGGTGTGAACCCGAAAAATCATTACGTTATTAGTCAGCTTTTAAGTTTAGACAATATATAAAGAATAAATTCCTCTGTGTTTTCTGTTCAAGGAAAATAACCGGTGATACGGCGTTGTGCCGTTACACGCCTGTCTTTGATTATTTTCATTTAACAAGACATCTTAAAGTGTTTTCTTCCTCTTAAATATAATATATATATATATATATATATATATCTGTTAAATCTGACATGTTACAGCCAGTCAGTCCCTCAAAAAGAAAATTAAACTCCTCTACGACAGCATACAGGAGCCCCCAATGTTTTTTTTTTTTTTTTTTTACATCTTCTGTGCAGAGAGTGAAATTTCCAAGCATGAAAACAGAAGTTATTGCTGAAATTAAAGTCCAAATTTCTGAGCAATTTATTTGATTTTAAAGTTTAAATTCAGAATTTCTGAGGAAAAAAATTACATGAGATTAAAGCCAGAATCCTTTGAGGGAAAAAACAAATATACAGAAATATTTTTTTAAAACATTCAAAATAAATAAATAAATAAATACATAATAAAAAATAAAAAATTTTGGGATTAAAGTCAGAATAAAAATAAGTAAGTAAGTAAGTAAGTAAGTAAGTAAATAAATAAATAAATAAACAAGTAAATAAATAAATAAATACATTTCTGAAATTGCAGAATTTCTAAAAAAAAAAAAAAAAAAATCTGAAACATATTCTGAGATTAAATTAAAATTCAAACATTTTGAAAAGAAAAGAAAAGAAACAAACAAACCAATCCAAAAAAAAAAAATCCATAGAATAAAGTCAGATTTTATAATAATAATAATAATAATAATAATAATAATAATAATAATAATAATAACAATAATAATAATAATAATAATAATAATAATAAAAACATATAACACAGTGGCGGCACGAATATGCTTCCATCCTCCTTTTTTAAAATTAAAATATCAGAAAACGTAGAAAGCCCTGACACTGGAGACTCCTTACGTGAAGGTTTCCTTTCAGAAATTTTTACCATATCGACAATTACGCAATCATTCTGCTGGAACCGTACAGTCATAAACAACTAAAAGTTATTGTATAAATATTACTATATAAACCTGTGATTTGTATCTGCAACACCTTCTGACCAATCACAAGCCAGGATTCAACAACACTGTGGTTAAAAAAAAATAAATCAAATTCACTGTACGTCTCCACACTGCTGTGGGCACTTGATATTCTGTGATGTCGGACGCGTGTCCTGATAGGTTTATTTTCCACCCGAGGCCCTTCCTGAAGTTCACTGTGTTCATGCAGATGGTGAAGCAGCGAGTTGGATTTTTCTCTCGAGCTCTGAGACAGTAGGTCACCTCGCTGTAGAAACACAGAGGCTTCATTAAGGGTCTCCGTGGAAATTACCTCCCATTGAGCACTTGCTCACTCTGCAGCAAATTAGCATCCGTACCAGTGGGAGATAACAATCTCGGAGGCCAATCGTCTCCTCCTGGTGTCTCCCTGCAGGTTTGTCCTTCGCGATGATTCTTAAACACAGATGGGAAGAAAACCGATCCCCCGCTCACTGACATTCATTTGTGATCTCAGCACGTCATCTTTTACCTACAATTATTAATGAACTCTCAGCTGCTCTGACGGACATCAAGGTTGTCCATCTTCCCATGTCACAACAGTGCACTTATAAACTGGACTTTACACCTGTATACGGCACACAAACACGGACAGACCTACACGCATAAAACTTTTACTCCCTGGAGTTTTAATTAAGATTTTAAATGCAGATATGGTGCTTTCAATTCAGTTCAAAGCCTCTCGCACATCAGCGGCACCCCTGACGGAGAAAGAAAGTTTGAGCTGAAGGTGATTTTAATTACACACTTCTACCACACACACACACACACACACACACACACACACACACACACACACACACACAGTTTCATTAACTAGAGCTAATCAGCTGAGACGAAACAAGGCTCGGGAATCCAATGCTAATCTGTTATATAAAGCTGCAATACAATTCCTGCCAACACTTCATTTCTGCTCCGGATCATGTTGGGAACAGGGCCTTTTTTCTTCATCCAAATCCTCCCTCCCTACTTTCTCCCCTAATTTAGTCGAAGCTAATTCCTACCCAAGGGCGGCACGGTGGCGTACTGGTTAGCACATCCGCATCACAGCAAGAAGGTCCTGGGTTTGATTCCCAGGCTTGGGCGTTTCTGTGTGGAGTTTGCATGTTCTCCCCATGCTTGCAATGGTTTCCTTCAGATACACCGGTTTCCTCTCACAGTCCAAGGACATGCGCAAAAGGCTAACTGGCTCACGTGCTTGAGAAAGCTTGGTATTACTGGATTCTTCATAAAGAATTAAAAAGCCAAGTAATAAATCTGCCCACAGGGGGCGACATTATACTGTGAAAAGTCACATGTGATTCACATGTATCTGACGGTAAATACCAAAGCAATTTGCAAATGAGGTGGCGTAGTGGGTAGCACGTCCCTCTCACAGCGAGAAGGCCTGGGTTTGATTCACAGCTCGGGCGTTTCTTTGTGGAGTTTGCATGTTCTCCCCATGCTTGCGTGGGTTTCTCATGGTACTCCGGTTTCCTCCCACAGTCCAAAAACATGCACAGGCTAATTGGCTGTTCCAAATCACCCCAGGTGTGAGTGTTGGCCCTGCGATGATATGATATTTCTTCCTATGAACAAGCAGACACTTGTCTGATGTATGTAACCATGAGCTCGTATTATGTGTGGATGTGCCAAGTTTTATTTAATTCAGAGGTTCATAAGTTTATATCAGGTTTGTTAGTTTAATATCTGTATACTGTTATTATTGCCGTTAACTTGGCTTATGTGAACTGATCAAATCATGTCCTATTTTTGTGAGAGCGAAACGGACTACAAATAGTGGCCTTTCCAAGCAGGCTAATACAAACATTCAAATTGAGTTTACCCTGGGTTTACACTGCGGCACGATGTCTGCGATTTCGATTTATGATTTACGTTTTATGAGCACTCTTTGAACACGCTTGGTGTATAGAAGGGAGGCAGGGTGCATCCAAGAGATGAAACTTGAAGGAATCATATTGCCAAGTTCATCAAGATCCCCTATGATAGCGCATCAGGGTCTGTTACACTCTGTTAAGGTCGGTTAAGCTCAACTGCGTTTCTCCCGTTCTATCACAATTGGCATCAAATCGTAATACATTGTGATAATCAGCGCGATCATCACAAACCCACCAAGTTCCCTCAAGATCATCACGTTTCGATCCCACGACCCCCCACAACCATTATGAGTCTGTCAAATCGTGGAAATCGTGGACATTATGCCCCAGTGTAAACCCAGGGTAATCAAATTGCAACCTTGAACATGTAAGTAAAAACCACCTGATGATGAAAATATACAAAAATACGCACACTTCTGACAACTAGAAATTTTTTTTCATCTTTTTTTTCATATATCACCACAAGGGCAGAACACTTAATGAGGCCAAACAAGCGCTGAATGTGCTGGTCCTTTTCTCACTCCTCCATGATTACTTTACTAAAAAATCTCTGCTGTGATCTCTGAGACAGTTGTTTTCTTCATACTGCTGGTCGAGCTCTGTGTTTTAGCCCTGTCCATCAGTGTCACCCAAGTTCATCTTATAAAACTCACAGAGTCCAGTTGAGGGCAGAGGGGCATGATGGGAATGATGTCACCTCCTGCTAGCTGTTTTGTAAGAGAGAGATCATTTTATGGAGGAAAAAAAAGACTTTCTGTAAAGACATGAAGTGAAGTGAAAACCTCAGGACTGGTTTTTTTTATATCTTTCACAGAATGGCACTAATGCGCACTTTCTCTAAAGGCTGTATCTATTATTATTAAGGAATAAACCAGCCCGTCGCACGCTGTTATGGGAAAAGGATCAGCGACAGGGCGGTGTGACGAAGCGGTGTTACTGACACCACTATGAGGTGCATTGCCATTGGTTTTCTTCGCCTTTTACCAAAACAATTTATCACTGATATCATTTTTACATTTTTTGAACGCCTCCTGAACGCCTCCCTGGTGTGGTGTTTCAGGCATGTCCAAGCTTTCAGGAGGCGTTCAAAAAATGTAAAAATGATATCAGTGATAAATTGTTTTGGTAAAAGACGAAGAAAACCAGAACACGCTGGAGGGACTACGTCTCTCGGCTGGCCTGAGAACGCCTCGGCGTCCCCCTGGAAGAGCTGGAGGAAGTAGCAGTGGAGAGGGACGTCTGGACTTCACTGCTTAGGCTGCTGCCCCCGCGACCCGACCTTGGAACAAGCAGAAGAAGATGAAGAAGATCATTTTTTAATTTAGCTGCTCATGATATTGTCTAACATCTCTGACCCTAATAGAATTAAACAGTTCTGCAAGTGAATGATGAATGAACAAAGTGTTTCCAAAATTATAAAAGGATTAACATTCTTAATCTTATTATTTGCCCACCATTTCCTACTTTAATATTTAATAAATAAATATTATAAAATTGTCCCAGAGTGTAAGAACAGCATTTTTTTGGTGAGTGAAGGATTCATCCGAGTGGCATCTCACAAAAAAGAGTGACGTGACGTGACAGCTCCGACAGCTAAATTGAACTCCGAGAGAAAGCTTTTCCAGCCGGCTGACGCAGCACCGAGCTCTCCATATGTTCATTCACTCGCCTCCACCTCCAGCATTTCTGTCAACTCGAGCAGAACTAAGCAGCTGAAATCCGCAGGTACGGAGCCAACGCGCTGATTTCCAACGCCGATCCGGAACATTCTGGAACCTGCACGATAGATTTTAGAGAACGTATTAAGAAGACTCGGTTTAAGTTGTGTAATCATTAAACAGAGTGTATGACTGAAACAGTCATCTATAGAGTTATACAACAAGTTTTCACTGACAGCGAGGTGGATATCGCTGAACGGTCTCTGAAAGGGAACGTCAAGCCGACTAATCAGTGATATCCACCGAACTTGAGGCGTATCATTATTTTAGTATATACTACACAGGAATATATGAAGTAAAGTAAACTAAAAGGAGATTTTTACATTTACAGCATTCAGTCTTATTCAGAGCAACTTACAATTATCATTTTTATACAACTGAGCAATTAAGGGTCAAGGGCCTTGCTCAAGGGCCCAACAGTGGTGATAGTGGGAATTGAACCGCTGACCTTCAGATCAGCAACCCATCACCTTAACCACTAAACCACAACTGGTTTAATCAGCATCCCGAGTTTGCGAGGTGGATATAAGCTATTATTGAACGGGGTGACAGATGATATGGAGAATTATTCCCTTTCGAGAGGATTTTATCTGCCGAGGCCGAAGTGCGATGAGGAAAACACCCTCCAAAATTGGAATAATTCTCCATATTACACAAAAACTGAATTCTATAAATGCTTTAGTACTTCTTTAAAATATTATCAAGTCCCTCTGGGTGCTCTGGTTTCCCCCCACAATCCAAAGACATGCACATTAGACTAATTGGCTGTTCCAAATTGCCCCTAGGTGTGAGGGTGAATGGTTTTGTGTGTGTGTGTGTGTGTGTGTGTGTGTGTGTGTGTGTGTGTGTGTGTGTGTGTG
>JBCNYH010000001.1:66205533-66218288 GCA_039654325.1 Tandanus tandanus
TTCCCTTTATTTTTTTGAGCAGTGTATATATATATATATATATATATATATATATATATATATATATAGGTGTGTGTGTGTGTGTGTGTGTGTTTGTGTGTATGTATATGAAATGCATTTCGCATGCTTGAAATACAAATATGAATTAAAATAGACGCACAAATCTTGGATTAAATTAACAGGGGTTTCTCCTCTCTGGAATGTTTGTATACGCGGTTTTCATTTCTGAGAAACAATTTCAACTGCAGGATGAAATAACATCGGAGGCTTTAAAATCCCACCGCAGACTGAGTAGTTTCTACTGGATCTGATAAAGAGTCTGTTCAGGGATTTAGTCAGAAGGACCCTATAAAACCGGAGCAGGGTTATTAGGTCTGCTAAGCAATAAAATATTTCAGTTTCATCCATTCTCATGGGCTAGAGGAAGTCTGGTTCATCAGTGCTGGCGATTTTTCATGGGAAATCATTGTAATGCTGTTATCTTAGCAAATGCTAGCAGGCATGCTAATGTTATGCTAACTAACTGACACAGGTAGATGGTGTTCTGCCTTCAGCGGAACAGCCACATCATAAAACCTTTAAATGAGAGAGTTCACTAGTTTGCTCATTTCCATGTACGGTAGAACCTTTTGGAAGACTAGCCCATGGGTAATTAAAACCAGTACCCAAATGGACACATTGCTTCTGCTCCAGCGTGTCAGACTGTTCGGGTTGGTAAAACAAAATAAAGGAACCACTATAGTGTTCAGGGAATGCGTGAATAATGAAATTATAATTTGTGCTATGTTAATGTTTATTTATTTATTTATTTATTCATCTGTCCACCTGCTAAACCCTCTAGGGTTGCATGGAGGCTGGAGCCTATCTCAGCTTACTCTGGGTGAAGGCAGGGTACACCCTGAACTGTTTGTCAGTCCATTACAGGGCCAACACACATACAACCATTCACACCCACTCCTAGGGGCAATTTGGAACAGCCAGTTAGCTCAATGTGCATGTCTTTGGACTGTGGGACGAAACCTAGACTCCGCTACTGTGTTCCTCTTTCCAACTAGTAAATGCACATGCACGGGAACATGAATCAAAACAAAAACACGCACTGGGTCTATAGGGCCTATTTGTTCATATATCCATGCTGTGTGATAGAGGTACCTTACTCCCCGGGTGCATCTCTAAATTTCACTGCTTCTTTTTCATTTTGGCTTTTTTATTAGACATGTGACATCTTAGCAAATTTATCAGGAATAAAAATGATTTATGGGCTTAATCTGAGACACTAGTCATAATTTTGTGTTTAAAAATGCAATAGACCAAACCATTCAACAAAGCAGGGAAAATTTTATTCAAAAATTAAAATCAGTCTACATCTGGACCGAGTCTAAATTAGAACGGGGTGAGACTTCACGCCAATGCAGTGAGTTTAGCTTTGTACCTCGCTGTGTTTGAAACATGCTACTTCACCATCTCTATCTCAGTCACTGTCACACTCCCCCCACATCTTATTCCCACATTGTAAAGATCAGACTGATGAAAGTGTGAAAGTGATGTCGGAGACGCGGAGACGCCTCGGCTGATAACGAGAGTATTACTACACCTTCGTGGTGTCAGAGTTTCTGTTCAGTGCTGATTCACTCAAATCTTTTCCTCTTCTCTTTCTCATATTCTTGCCTTCAGAACAGAGAAAACAGGACAGAGAACAAGAGAGTTCTTTAAAAAAAGGTCAGGATTGGCAAATGTAGCATGTATTTTTAACATTTGTAATAATAGAAGCATTTATTTATTTTTGTTTGCTTGTTTATTTTTAATTTTTGTTTTAATTGTTTTATGGTAATGTCGATGTGGTTAGCTATGTCTGCCCACAGCAAGAAGGCCTGGTTTCAAGTCCCTGGCTCGGGGGTTTCTGTGTGGATCTCCCTGTGCTTGCATGGGTATTCCCTTCCCTTCCTCTACCTTCATGGCTGAAGTGCTCTTGAGCAAGGCACCTACCCCCCAACTGCTCTCCGGGCGCCCCCGATGTTTGTGGCAGCCCACTGCTCACAGTGTGTGTGCTCACTGTTTACTTCACTTTGGATGGGTTAAATGCAGCGGCAATAATTTCCCTTGAGGGATTAGTACAGTATATCAAAATCAAAAAATCAAAAAATATCCTTCTGGTTCTCTGATCTCCTTCCACAGTCCAAAGGCATGCACATTACATTAACTGGCTGTTCCATATTGCCCCGAGGTGTGAACGTGAGAGCGACTGTTTGTGTATGTGTTGGCCTTGTGATGGTCTGGCGAGCTGTTCAGGGTGTACCCCGCCTTTGCCCAATGATGGCTGAGATAGGCTCCGGCCATACATGACCCCAGTAGTAGGAGTAAGCATTTCGGCAAATGACTGAGTGAGTAGTAATGTCATAAAAAGACAAAAACACACAAAAAACCCCAAAACACTCGAGTACAGATGCAGATATTTGCATGTTGTTTTATTTCATCAGAAAGTGACCCACTTTTAATGTGCAAAATTTTGTGTCCAACATAACACCCTACATTTGCAGTTTCATTGACATTTTCTGAAATTATAAGTATGTATACACCGTTTAAAATGATTTTACTGTGTCCCAAAATGACATGCTCCATAGTAATGGTCTGTTATACTTAACAATAGTGAATTATAAAGAAATAATAGACTGCCGAATGCCATGACTGACCAGTCAGAATTGAGTATGCAAATGTCCATGTAATAAATCAAACCATAATAACTACAACAACATAATAGTAGTATGCAACATATTTAGAGCACATTCTGTCTCTTTGCTGCTACCGAGCTATGAAAAATGAAACCATATCTTAAGATATTGTATGAAAAAAAAGAAACAATTTCTTTAATACTCATGTTGTGTTATGTGAATTTAATTATTTATGAAAGTCCTGCTCTTATTCTTGAAGAACCTGATGTTACCTGATGCCAGCACAGAGCAGAACCACCGATCAGAACCCCGTAGCAATTCGCACACTGAGCCACACTGATAGCTCGTCCATGGGAGGTCTTTTATCGAATGTCTGCATGAGGAAGCAGTATGGAGGGAGCACGGGGAAGAGTGTTCAGATCTGTATCTGTGATGAAACACGTCTCCTTGACTGGGAGCTGAACCGAGACAAGGACAAATTGCAGGGGGGACAAAAGAAGCTTTGTCTCTGTCAGTGTGAGGCAGGTGTTTCAGAGATAACGGCCCCGCTGTCACTCAGGAGCCTGCAGCTGTTATAACAGCAATCATGCTTCTGTCTTACAAAATCAGCTCTGTGAATTAGGCTTAAACTTCTGAGTGAAAGGAGATGAGGAGTTCTGGGTTCTTTAAAATGCTTCGCTATTTCAGTTCTGAGCGAGATAAATGCACCCACTCGTTGCTTTCATTTAGAGAAGAGAAGACAAGATCTCATCTCTCACTCGCAAATTGGATTTTTTTATAGGTTTAACCACCAAATTTGTAAAAGCTTACATTATCGTAGAAATAGGACTAAGTGAAAAAAAAGTTGGTGAGTTTGTTATTTAGTGAGAACTGGGTAAGGGTCACGCCAACGAACTATTAGTGTAAACGAAGAAGTACACTGAAGGTGTTTTCTTTTTTATAGATCAGCTTAAACACAAATTGAAAGAAAGAAGGCAAGAAAAAAAGAACAGTGACAAACAAACAAACAAACAAACAAATAAAGAATTCAGTGGAACTCTGCCAGGTTCAAAATTTACTACTCTTTTGAATAATTCGACATGCGGCCAGTTTTAGGACTCAATACATTGTATAGATAATTATCTCATACAGGGTGTGTGTGTGTGTGTGTGTGTGTGTGTGTGTGTGTGTAGATGAAGCTGGTATTACTAACTCATATCCCTTAAAGGCTTGCTGGTTTTCTCAGATCCATTAGCGGAGTGTAGCGGTTCCCGTCGTTCTCCTCGTCAGCGTTTCTCTCCCTCCTGTCAGAGCAGCAGTCAGTAATTTGGGAATGCAGTTAGCTATTAGCTCGGCTCAGCGTGGTGCTAATGAGAAGGCTGTTGTTGTAGCAGCTTTAATAGCCACCTGCACCGTATCCCTGGCTGAACTGACGCAGGACGCTCGTCTTCCTCTGATGACTCGTGAAACTCTCCATGTCCTATAACAGTAGGAGAGGGAAGTGTAACTTTACAGGCTCTGCTGCGTTCATTAACAGTAACATAACCTTTCTATTTATATATAAAGAATATATATTAAAAACATGAATTCAATATTAAGTGGATAGAACAAAACAGTTATTCCACTTCCTTTCATCAAATATGACCTGCTCGGTTGATGCCTTGTGAGGCTATAAGATCATATACGACTCAAGGTCATAATAACTGGAATAACTGTAAAATAGAAGCTTTTAATCCTATTAGGGTAGTTGGCAGGTTGGAGCCTATCTCAGCCAATTCTGGGCGAAAGCGTGGTACACTCTGAACAGCTTGCCAGACCATTGCAGGGCCAACTCACACACACGACCATTAAAACTCACACTCACACCTAGGGGCAATCTGGAACAGCCAATTAGCCTAATGTGCATGTCTTTGGACCGTGGGAGGAAACCGGATAACCCTGAGGAAACACATGCAAGCATGGGGTGAGCACGCAAACTCCACACAAAAATTACCTCGCCAAGCCCAGGAATTGAACCCAAAACCTTCTTGCTGTGAGGCTAACCACTACATCACCGTGCCGCCTCCAAAAATTAATAAACAAATAAATAAACAGCAAATCGTTTCATCTTCCTCTGTTTCCTCTCCTCGCGTCTTCACATCCTCTCTGTCCCTGTAAACATTACAAAGCCGAATCATTTCTGCTGCTTCATGTTTAATTCATGAGCTCCTCTTCATAAATCTGTTTAGCGTAATAGTCCGTACCTGCTCCGTTTTCACTATGCAAATGAGCTCTCGAGTGTGAAGAGCTTCATCCAATAAAACCTCCACCTAATATATGCAGAGTCGCAGGTTCCCTCGCTGTTGCACCACATTATGGGCCCAAGATAAGCCTGGAAGCTGAAGACGCACGAGTGCCGCAGAAAGTAAACACACCCAGTGACTGACGGTCTCCATGGCGCATAATTAACTGACAGTTTGGAGCCTTGTTTTGTTTTTGGAGCTACAGATGTGTATAAATATTCCCCCAAGCTCAGAGATACACCAGTCATTTCCATACGAGTGCGAAGAAGCGATTCCTCTTCCTCAGACGACATCATGGCCTACTATAATACAAGACACAGGGATGTGATCTAAAGCCGAATCATCCATCTGCGTGTTTATTTGTTTCTCTGAGGCTCACACACAAAGACGGCAGTGTGGTTAGGGATTATATCTGATCTTGTTTTGGGTTTTGGAACGATTCCTCAGATTTTCCTGCTCTGAACTGTTTTATGTTTGGTCGCTCTGACAGAACCAGTCAACAGCTATAACGCGGATCATCTGAGGAGCGTCGGCACAAAAAAGGTCCCTGTTACATGTCACATAAAAGGTATACAGCAGATATCTGGGCGAATTTCTCGGACTGGTAGGGGTGTGTTGTACGAAACTCACCTAACAATAATCCTATGATTGATCTCCATTAAACCCAAAGCATTTTTACATCATGCAACATATGCATGGTGTACAACAACCAAGTATCACAGGAATATCGTACAAGGTGTGTTTGTGCATATTTATTTTGATTATGGGCCCCTGTCTATGCTGTCTGTGCCGTTTGCTGATCACCTGACACTCTGCCTGTGGACACTAACCTTGACCTACACCTCCGTGGTCCTACTCTACTCGTGAGTGATGCTCAGCAATCATCAGATCAGATCTTCATCATGTTTTTTTTTTTTTTTAAATAATATTGTTATTTGACCTGTTTAACATAAGAATATATTTTGGAAAACATTACCGTTCTACTCATGTACAAATAATAAATATTATAAAATAATGATTTGTAGTCCCACTACCTGGTGCCACCCAGATGTTTTTTTCATCAGAGAATAAAATCTACGTCCAGATTTCTGTAAAGCTGCTGCGTGAAAATGAAAAATAAACAGAGAGATTCTATTAAAAGTTTAAAGATATTTTGTTTTCTGTGTGTTTCACTCTGGGCTGAATAAACAGAGACAATGAGGATGTGTCCTCGCTGCAGAAGCTGATGGTGAAGACGGGGAGCAGCAGTAATGTGAGTGGACGGAAATGAGATTATGAAGAATGTGAAGGCTCTGTGCTCCTGGAGAGGAAGTTGTTTAAAGGACTTTTGAGACGTATAATTGATTCAGAAAGCTTATAAAAATAATCAGTTTAAAAGAAGGTTTAATAAAGTTTATTAATTCAGTGTTTAATGAAAAAAAAAGAAGGGATCGTATTAAATGATCAGGATCAGGTGTTAATAATTTAGTGAGACAGCAATCTCTTACAGCTGAGAGAAAAGTTTTTATTAAGTGAACATAAAACGAACACAAAACAACGTAAACAAGAGCAAAACCTAAACACATCAACAAGACACTGTATCGAGGCAGAGATTAAACACCGGACACAATGCGTGACGGTATCCAAAGCTAAACAAGCAGGTGAGTGCAAACAGAAGTTTATACAGCGGGTGCGATCACAGGTGAACAGAAACAGGTGTACGGTCATGTGATCAAGTGACTGGGATCGGCGCAGGGCACTCGGGAACTTTGTTAATGCCATGAAGTGCGATATTGGAGCCAGTACTGCTTTTATATCAGGGGCAGGGCTATTCGGGACGCCCTCGGCTATTTCCGGCAGTTTCTGTTTCAGATCCTGAAATGTTTTATTTCTCTTACACCTCAGAAGGATGTTTTTAAAAAAAAATATTGTTTATGAGCAGTTATCCAGTTATAATTACATTTACTACTGTAAACGGGAAAGGCGCTGATTGGTTCCCTATCATGGGGATAACAAAACATTATTCTGAGTGGATAATGTTCGAATCAAAATGATGGACACTCACCGTTTCTCGCGGTCGTTTGGAGCAGGCGGCGTCATCATTATTATGCAATAAATTTTTGGAAATTAAAAACCTTGTTTGAGGATCTGAGCTTGTATTTCTTGTGTTTCGGTGTGGTGTATACTGACCTTAAATGGTCAGCTTGGAGTGGAGTCTTACTCGCTAGCCTCACCTCAGCTTACGATGGCTTCTTAGATTTGCAGGCCTGTTCCTCGGGGCAGACCGATCAATTCACGTTTGGTGGGGAAAAAATGCGTAAATATTTAATAGAAAAACAAAAAGAAAATAAAAATACATTCTTAGCATTAAATGCTTTTATTCTGTATGTTGTTGATTGTTGTGGAATAAGTCTAGAACTATGGAAGAGTCGAACGGCTAGGGTTAGCTAAGCATTTATTCCCCTTTAACTGCTTTTCTGAGGGAATTGATCAAAACCATTATAAGGAATCACATCACCATCTGAGTATAATTATACAATCATGCAAGTATTGTAGCGGCTTGCATTAGTCACTACTTAATAATCTAATTACTTACAACAGCCACTCCGTATGGATTTACGCGCCGGTGAAAATATTTACCTAAAGATTAATTGTGAGAATAAACAATTAGGTATTTGTGGGGTAGTTAGTGATGATGCTGATCCTTATATCATAGTAATTATTCTCTGGGTGTTTTCTATGCACTAGGTGGAGGTGGTGGTGGTGGTGGATGAAGTGAGGGGTGGGTTCAGCTCCAGATTTGTGAACGCTGGTATCGAACTTTCAGTGCATTGGGCTCTTAGCATTATTAGCAGTTTGCTAGCATCCCACATGCTCCATCACATGCGTCAGTGCTTATTAAGGTGCTAAACCTGCTGCAGTGTTTCTCCTGCTATTAGTGTGCAAACTTTCCTGAAGCCAAGCTGTCCATAAAATCCCACGAGAATAGCACGAGCCTCTGCACAACTCTCCAGACATCTCCCCGTCGTGTAGCAGGACGCTACGAGGATGATAGTGACACAGTGACAGGAGGAAGAACTGGACATGTTATAAAGTCTCCCCAGGTGGAGCTGGAATAATTGGCTGCAGTTTAGTGTTTGTTTGGTTCTCAAGGTTGGTGCTATAGGAGTTTATTTTTAATGAATGGAAGCTGGATGAACGGATGTCCTAAGGCGTGTTTATGCTCCCATTACATACGAAAATAAAGACGCCGCTTTCAAATGTTTTAACCGACACCATCCATATACATATGTATGTCATTTACGTTGGCATCGATGTTAAGCAACACATCCACTAGGGGGCAGTTTGGAGACGATGAGGCACAAATATGGAGAGGGTGGATAAAGAGGCAGCACTGTAGATGGCGGAGGTCTGTGAGGTCATTGAATATATTTCGATATATAGGAAGAGAATTATTTTGCTCTGCTCGCTCATAGACTTGTTGTGTGCACAAACACACCCCTCACTACCATCCAATTCACATCAAGTCCCCTTCCAGATGTTCTGTATCAAATGCTTGTCCTGGTATTCAGGCAAAGTAACATCATAATATGGGTAATTTACTCATTCATTCATTTTCCTCACCGCTTAATCCTACTAGGGTGATGAGGAAAGGTGGAGCTGGGGAAACGACGCTGGGGAAAGCCGGAGTACATCCTGAACAGCTTGCCAGTCCACTACACACACTACACTATGCTGTAATACACTATACAATATCTCAGCCATATCTCAGCTATGGAAGATGATAGAAGAAAACAAAGTGCAATTTTGTGTTTGTCTTGACCTTATTAATGCACAGTGTGAATTTGGTTAAAATCGAAGGACTGTGAATTTTTGACCAAAAACTCCAAAACACAAAGGCTAACCCCTTACCATTTTATTTTTTGGACAAAAAAGTGACATTCTCAGATCTTCCCCAAATTCACACTGTGTATTCAGAAGGGCAAGATGAACACATTAGTGCCCTTGCTTTCGTTCTGTCTTGTTCCAAAGATTAGATACGGTTGAGAGAATATATTGGGTACAATAGTGCAGTATATAACAGTATTGTGTAACACAGCACACCATGTCATAGCATAGTATAGTCCAGTTAATTATACCTATTAACGTATATAATTAGTTATAACTGAAGAACTGAATGCAGGGTATGGATAAAAGGCTCTGTGAGTTTCTGTCTTTAACGTTGAGCGCAGATGAGCCTTAAATAAACCGCGTCATCATTTGAGTTTGACATAACCACTTATTCATTGTGTCTTTAAGTGCGGGTTATGCCATTATGCACAGCGGGCACATTCTAACAGCTATTAGCGGCTGTATTCACTGAGACAGAGTCAGTCAAACACTAAACACTGCTGTAAGTGAAGCATTAGATTGAGTGTGTGCAGTCGTTCCCGGAACTCTACGAGCTTCACTCTGACATTAAAAAATCTTTTTCCAACAATTTTCAAAAAATGAGCTGAGATCCAGTGATCACCCCGGATGTGAGAGAGGACTTCAGGAATTTTATGAGCAGTACGGTGGTCCGTAAAGACTCTTCCAGCTAACACATCACTAGGAAACGCGTGCTGAGCTCAGCCCAGTTGTTAGACACCAGCAAGCCGCAGTAATTAAACACGTGATTGTTTGAATCAAAATGTAAAGCAAGGCTCACACGGGGCCGGTTCTGACTGTGGTTCAGCCACAGTTCCAGTCCATGTTGGACCACCAAAATATCATGGTGGTGAGGCAGAACAGTCTCATGTGTCTGTGTTTTTGAAGGTGGTTCTGCGGCAGGCTGACAAAACAATAGTGATCAGTAGGTGAAAACACAGTGTGAATAGAAAGGTTCAGAAAGGATAGGAAAAATCTGAGAAACGCCATGAAGCATTATGAAAAGCTCGCCGTTTATAGCAGTCAGTGCCGGTTGACAGCGAACACCATCATTGTGTCACGAGGATGTTCCTGTTATGGTTCCTGTTCCTGATGTTCCGTTATGGTTTGGAACCACGCTGAATGGCCGTCAGATCCGCCCCATGTGAGGCCTGCTTTATGTACCATGCAAACAAGGAGGCAAATGGAATTACATCCACTTAGAACTGATTAAAATGTAAAGCGTGTTTGTTTAACTCAGAGATAAACTGCTTAATTATTGCAGTTTGTTATTTAGAGAGAGATTTTCGTTGATTTAATGAGATGAAGATCATGAATATGCATCACACATCTGTCTCTCTGGTTCATCTAAACCCTGCTGGATGTCCGACTTTAATATCGATTGCTCGTGTGGAAAGAAAGGAGCACAGAGAACGCCGAACGGATCACCTGTTCTGTTTAAGATGCTTTGAAAAAAAACACGCTGAAAATAAACGTCTGACATCTGCTCCGGATTCGTTGAATAATGAGATAAAGGCAGGAATTAGGAAAAGACGTTCCGCTTGGTTTCATTTGTCTTGTTTAAAAAGTGAAAACAAGAAGATTAAAAGATTTACTGGAGGATAAAACCTGAAATTTAATTGGACTGTTGTCCAAACACGGCGTTTAGTAGTGAGAAGCTCCAGATGTTGATGTGAGGGTGGCACGGTGGTGTAGTGGTGAACACGTTCACCTCACAGCAAGAAGGTCCTGTTTTTTCCAACAGTCCAAATACATGCATGCACATTAACCTAACTGGCTGTTTCAAATTGGTCCTCGGTGTGATTGGTTGTGTGTGCTGATAATCTGTTCGGGGTGTACGCTGCTTTTAGCCAAAGTCAGCTGGGATAGGCTTCAGCCTCCCAATGACCCTAGTAGGATTAGGCAGTTTGTAAAATAGATGAATGAATGATTGATCATCCTGAGATCCTGATCCAACCATCCCCATTCAGAAGCATGGTGGTGGTAGCAGCTAGAAGGGGCGTGGTCAAAATGGAAAAAATATTCAGTTTCCAAGTTCATACTTTGTTCTTACTTTCATCATATGTATTTATTTATTTATCTATCTATCTATTTATTTATTTGGGTGTATATACATAATATATAATCCAGACAAAGTTTTTTCAACTTCTAGCTTGTGTAAAATATAGACTAGGAAAACGTTTATGTGGATTAAGGCACTTTATGTCCATAGTTCAATTCTGAAATGGAAGATATATAATTAGATTTCATTGCTATTATCTTCGGAATTCTGTCTGATGTGTCATCATGAAACACGATAAAGGTTCTCTGTACTTAATCGAGATTGTTCTGAGTTTGTAATTAGACAGATCTACAGCAGTGGGAGCAGGTCGAAGCAATTAAAGTGCTTAGAGTAATGGGATAATGGGATAATAGGATGATAATGGGATAATAGGCATGTTACTGGTATCTCATTCATTCAAGAGCATCTTCAGGATGCATTAGTGAGAGCTGAATAAATCTTATTAGGGAACCAGAGCACTAATTTAACCAGTTTATCTCAAGTCTGTACATCATTCAGTCCAGTGGACAGAAGTGCTTCATAACATCAGAATGAAACCTCAAACTCCACCCTTTTATTGTGGCCTGATTCCTAATTTTCTCTGGTGTGGGTTTGTTTTTTTGTTTGTTTGTCTCTATGACTGTTAGCAACTTCCTGTCCACAATTTTTGACAGATCAATCTGAGTTTTTTTTTATGATGGGTAGGTGATCTCCCAAGGATGTTCCCATTAAAATTTGGTAAGAATCCGCTCATTGATGATGCCACAAAATAATTATGAAATTATCCCTACTTCTTACAAAAAGGGGAAAAAATCATATTCAGGATGAGAAGCTTTGGTGTCACACCAAATTTCATCTGAATAAGATCCAGATTGCAGATTTGGCTACAATTTGAATTTAACATGGGAAATCCCATTTTTTGGAAGTGTCGGAGTACAGAATGGCCAGCAGGGTGTGCTGTGTACTTCAGGTTTATGGTTTGGTGGAGTTTGGTGTTCTCCGAGTGCTCTTGTTGTTCAGATAATTTGGCTTGTATAGTTGCACATGGGATTCGCTTCTGCTTTGCTTGAGTGTGAGCGTGTGATTTCTTAATACTCTCCGTATTCCCTGAGCCTGTGATGTTTAACCGCACCATCGCTCACTGCCGCGGCGTATTTGGTGGTGAGGAGGAGGCTGTTTGGCTTCTCCGCATCTTTGAAAACAAACCATTAATAATTTTAGCTACTTTTAAAGCACTTAGATCGAATCTTCAATGATTTGGATTTATTTTATTTTATTTTATTTATTTATTTTTAAAGAAAACCCCTTACTGAGTAGGCGGAAGTCATAGGAACTTCCTATGTAATGCCTTTGTTTCATAAATCAAATAAAAATCAACTTAGACATCATACACTTCTGTTGAATTGATAATCAAATGCCAGCTTTTACATTTCTGAACATTCTCATGAATATATTCTCTGGAGGGTGAATAACTTTGAATAAACTAACAGTATATACTGTATATACTCCCAGATGAGAGTCAGAATAACTCCCATACATACATACACGCATACAGCTAAAGAACCAGAGGCGTTCATCTAAATTTACCAAAGTGGAGTGCGAGCAGATGTTCTGTATATAATTATGAAGGTTACATGGCGGAGAGGGAAGGGAAGCATGTAGATCTGAAGAGGAGATCCTGGTGTTGAAGAATCTGATCGCAAAACAGTGTGAATGATTTAACTCTTGAAGTCTGCTTTCATTTTTCAACATTCTGGAACATTAAAAAAAATTTAAATGAAAGCAATATACAGATGAGTGACAAATTACAGATAGATAGATTGACAGACAGACAGACAGACAGACAGACAGACAGACAGACAGACAGACAGACAGACAGATAGATAGATAGATAGA
>JBCNYH010000001.1:66249953-66262164 GCA_039654325.1 Tandanus tandanus
ATCTTCATCAGCAGGAGCGAGGGGCTTCCAAGATGAGAACTCCAGCCAGCATCAGCACACCAGGACAGACCACAGGAAGCATGTGTACAAACACAGAGGGGTGTGGGGGGGTGGGGGGGGGGGGGGGGTGTCATCTGGCTTTGATAAAATATAAAACTGTATAAATATAAATCTATAAATAAACTATAACTCTATAGAAAATTCATAACTTCATGACATGAATTTATTGTTATTAAAAAGCTGTGTATAAGATAATTATCAGTAAATGCTACACGGGAATGGCACAATCTGATTGGCTCCTTATCTGGAAGATAATAATGATTATCCTGAGTGAGGAATGCTTAAATCAAAATGGTGAATAAAAACTCACACTTTGTGATGATCACTGATCCTGAATTACAAGAAATTCTAAAACTTTCTGTTGTTAGATCTTCTCCCAAAAAATACAAATAAAGCTACACAATATGAGCTTTAATTTTTTCAAGATAAACAAAGCACTCAAATTTTTTTTTTAAATAGCTTTAAAACAGGTTGTATTGGAGTGTACATGAGCATTGTGACGGAGGAGGTGGCGCGATCATTTGCACACTATAAAAATGGAAATAATAAGTGACTACCTTTGTTTGGAGTTCACCTGACCTGCCTTTCATGGTTAAAATATGTAGAAATAAACTATAGATATCTAGTTTTAGTTTACTTATGATGTTTCTGTGTAGTATATGCTAAAACAGTGATTTATGTCAGGGTTACCAAGCTGACTGATGGCTGAGTGCTACATTGTGTCTCCAAAAAGCAATTAAATTAGCCTTTCGCAGTAGGATAAGATATTTTTCACTTTCTTCTAATACATTTCAATTGTAATTTCTAAATATCACGGAAATGTTAAAACAAAATCGGAAATAATACACAGCACTGGGGGACACCTGATTTTATCTGTTGTTCTCTGTGACACACTTGTTAACATTATCTGCTATCTTTGATGTCAGGCTATTGATGATCAGATCAGGGATGCGGGTATTAAATTCTAAGTTAAAATCCATATTATAATGCACAGGTTTTGCAAAAATGAATTCGAGACATGATTACAAGACCACTGGCTTAAAAGAGAAGTACTAGGAAAAAAATATTGTTTTTTAAAAATGTAGTGAAGACACAGACCATCAGCTACATAGCATCCTACCAAAGAACAAACCTGTGAAATTATTTAAAAATGTGTTTGTAACCAGACCTTTTTTGTTATAACTTTTGTTATATAGCTGTATGCAGTTTTAAAGTTTAATAACTTGGTTATTATTTGAGATCTGTACTTTAATCATTTGATGGAATAAAGACTTAAAATATTTCTCCTGTTTGTGAACTGAAAGGAATCCTAGCGACATGCTTTGACTGATTTGTCGTATCAAAGGAAACCGCTGCTATTTTATTGATTAAATTGTGGAAATCACTGTTGATATAAAGTCATTAAGGAAGTCGAGGTGACGCGAATGAAATCGAGAGTATCAGTGATTAACTGTAACACATCCTGTACAGAGAGCTTACAGAAACAGTGGATAAGCTGCGCTTTTCAGCAAGTCTGTAGTGACAGAAATAAAACTGACATGAAGTGCAAATCAGACGTCTCTGACGGTTTGGAAAAAGAAATGCTACATGCCTACTTTTTGGCTCGCTGCTCCTCCTGTCCTGCTTCACTGCATCGGAATTGGCTTCATCCCGAGCTCATTATATCCGCTGAAGGCCACAAATCAGAAACATATGCTGAGTGAAGTGTGTGTGTGTGTGTGTGCCACAGCAGGACATTTACTCTCAGTTAGCCTAAGAAGGTTCCTCATCCATCTGATCTCCAGTCCTCTGGCCTCATTTCCTCTCCACCTCTTGGTGTGCCTTCTCGTTTTGGTGTGTTCATTAGGAAAACAATCGGCGCTCATCTTTTAATGGCAGGACTTTTGTTGAATATCTTATGTTGTTGATAAAATTTCCACCCAGCAAGTATTGCCTCTCTATCACACAACCACCACCAACCAGGGAGGGGTGTAAGCAAGCATGTTCCCCTTCTGTAACACGTGATACCACCACCCGCATCTTTATAAACTGCTTGCTCATGCATATTCAGTGGTAGCCTAAAACACTAGGAAAGAAACCGGTGTCCACCCCCTTGTACACATGAGCTCAGAAACGCCAGTGGTTGGCTGGTGATCGCCGTCAGTGAGAGGGAAGTGAGTGTATCCCATCCCTCTCTCCCGTGAGAGTTCAGCCAATCAGTTCTCATGGATTCCCGGCTGCAGCATCAACCTGGATTCTAACGTGCGATCTCCAGGTTGATAGTTGTGCACCTTGTCCATGTGCTACTCAGCAGCCTTGCTAGTTGAACATAATACGGACCACACCCATGCATGGATTTTCACCAAACTTGGTGGGGAGACTAGTCTATCCGATTCCCAGGTATGATTTGATTTTGGAATGTTTGGGTCAAATGTCAAGGTCAGAGCAAGGTCACAAAGTTTTGGAGATAAAAATTCTTAACCCAGTACTATTATTCTTATCACTTTTAGGATATAATGTATATATTGAACCTTGACAAATCCCATTCCTTATCAACTCAATCTAGGACCTTCACCTTTGACATTGGGTTTAATAGGTGCATGAGGTTATGATCCACTTCTGGAAATATTATCCCCATGTACCCGATGCAGGAACACGAAACATACATCAGAGCTGAATAGATGAGAAATCTGCAGTGTGTGCTCATGTCCCTGAGGGCTTTACTGCAGCGTTAGGGTTTGATGAACTGCACGTTGCACAATCACCCTCGAGTGCACGACTCTCCAGCTATTTTATTTTGGCCCTTGACTTTTAATTCAGCCTACATTTGTACTCCTATTTCTCTTCCTCCTCTACCAGGTCAATAACATTAACTTTTATAATTCTACAGTGCTGAAGTCGGACTTAATGGAATTGTGTTTGAATCTGAAGGAAATTGTGGTCTGTCACTGACCCTCCTATCAAAGCCTGACAGCTGCAAGTACTGTGCTTGTAATGCGTCTGATGGCAATAATGAAATGTCAGAAATTATTTGATTTTCTTTCCATCAATCGGTCAGA
Organism: Tandanus tandanus; assembly: GCA_039654325.1. Taxonomy (NCBI): domain Eukaryota; kingdom Metazoa; phylum Chordata; class Actinopteri; order Siluriformes; family Plotosidae; genus Tandanus; species Tandanus tandanus. Next base: position 66,253,052 of record JBCNYH010000001.1, read on the forward strand.
TGGGGTCGGTGGTGTAGTGGTCAGGGTGCTGGGCTCATGATCAATAGGTTGTGGGTTTGAATCCCCGTTAGACCCCCACTGTGGTATTGCATCATTGCCGGTGAATTATTGTATCATTGCCTTTGGATAAGTTGAATGATTATTGCATGACTGGCACGCACAACATAGTAACAGAACTGTCTACTTTGAAAATATTTCAAAATTAATAATAAAACAAGTATAGAATTCGGCTTTCCAATGATATGTGGAACTACCCCTTAACCAAATACTTCATATCATAATTCACTTTATATAATAATTGCTTATTATCTCAAGATAGTCAGCCAGATTGTGCCATTCCCATGTATTGTATAGTAAAGTACATTATTGTATCTTTATGAGTAAAACTGTAATACTGTCTCTGAGGCATTTCTTTCAAAACTACTTACTTCTTCTACCCTTTATATACAGCTTGGGAAAATATTTGAATGTCAACAAAAAAGTACATATAGTTACCTTGAGGTCTGATAAAAAACCCTAGGAGGTACAACAGTGCAGGTAGGACTTTGCAGGACAGAAATGGATCATTCTGTACAAAAATTCTGACCGTGTATTTACTTTTTTATTCAACTGGTCCACTGTGGTGCAATAAAGAAGTTCGAGCTTTTAAACCCCCAAAGCCAAGCTTAATATAATGTAACATTCTATAATTCTTAGTATTTTTAAGATATATCTTAATATGAGGATGTAAGGTTTCTGTGCATTGCAACCTTTGATAGTTAGTTGTAAACCATGGCCTTCGGGTCCACACCCAGCCTGCACTACAGCTCATGCAGGAAGTGGTTGAAAATTTGGTCCCATATTCGTTTGGTTGTCCACTGGTTCCAGAGTGGGCCCAACCGGATTACTCTAGGGTTGTATGGGCACCAATTGGGGATGGAGCCAAAATGGATATCTTAACTGGGGTCCACTTGGGTCAAGTATGTGGGTCCGAATTAGGCAAGCTCAAATTGGCCCCCTATGTAGTTCCTGGTTGGTTTACAAATGGGGAATGAATTCATGTGGCCCACTACGAAACCTGTGAGTAATCCCACATGAGACCTAAATTTCAGCCCACTTACTACCCATATGGGTCCAACATACAGGTACTGGCTGGCCAATGGGCCTCCTGGAATGATCTACAGTATGTATAGTCTGGGTATAACAGACATACTCATTTCTATTTTACTGGATAGTTATATTAACAAAAAAAAAAAAAAAAAAAAAAAAAACATCCAATGTGTGCACAATTTACTGATCCAGCTACACCAAGGTGTTACTTATTTCCAAAGCAATGAAAGGGAAAATGAGGACCCGAAAAAGTGCACTTAAAATATTCCTCATGGGGTGGATTAAAATTCTCCCTACTTAGCATATCATCCAGTGACCATGGCATAGCTGGCTAAGCAGAAGTGAAAGTACCCAGGAAATCTTAATAACAAAATAAAAAAGTGTTGAAGTAGAAGCTCCGCACCGTTTTCCCCAACATGACCTTGTATTAGATTAGAAATACTCCGTTAGCGCCCACGGTAATTGTAAAGATGGAGAAAAGAGTAAAGTGTTCCTATCCAAAATATAAAATAAGGACTTCTTTGATAACGTCAGGTGTGACATTCACCACCGAACACAAGAAGGCAGTAATAGTGCGGACGTTCTTCTACAAGGAAAGGTCATCTGTACAAATGAAGGCCAAGTCTTCAGAAAAAGGTCAGAGCTTGGTACATTGTGAGCTAAGCGCTCAGCTATTAAACAGAATACAGTGAGAGTGCATGCTCAGTTTAGATTTCAATCAACTCTCTATTCTTCAGCTGTCTCCTGAAATCAATGCAATCAGTGTAATTACATTTGGAGTACAGACCGGAGTTGGTGCCGCATCGAGGTCTGTAACATGATTTCACATACATCTGATTCCTGAAGCTAAGCACGCATCTCGTATCCCGATATCCAGAAGTGACATCGGTGTCCATGTTTTTCAGAGTCCGGTTTGTGGAAGATGGACAGCTGTGACGTGTTCCTCTAAGATGAGAACACATTTGTGCTAGTCATGCTCACAAACTTCTCACTCACTGCGCTAGGACGTTGTGAGTAATTTTCCTAAGAAACAGCAGTTACAACGTTGACGCTTTCCACCATTCCTGTCTCCGTAGAATCCTAGAGGTTTGGATTTATGATCGCATATCGAGCCTGGAGATAAAATGAAGAGCTTGATGATACTGTAGCTTGAGAATCGTGCTAGATATGTTCTCTAGTTTGGGCATGTGCTCACTCAGGGTTCTCGTGGTGTTGGGCATCCAGGGTTGAAGATTATTAAATTATAATTATTCCTCATTGGATTGCAGGATTGCGGGGAGGCTGGAGCCTGTCTCGGACAACACAGAGCAAAGATGGGTACACCTTTGGAGTCTGGAACAGCCAGTTAGCCTAATGTGCATGTCATTGGACTGTAGGAGGAAACTGGAGTACCCAGAGGAAACCCACAAAAACACAGGAAGAACATGCAGACTCCACAAAAAATGCCCTCGCCGAGCCTGGGACTTGAACCCACAACTATATTTGCTGTGAGGAGGACGTGCTAACCATTATGCCGCCGTACCGGCCAAGTGCTTATTTGCTTACTAGGTATATCAAATATACACAAATACAGTGTTTCTCTGGGAAATTAAATGTTATTAAAATATTTCTGCCCTTGCATGGGCTGGTAAGCTGTCCAGGGTGTAGCCCGCACTCACCCAGAGTTGGCTGAGACGGGCACCAGCCTCCCCATGACCCTAATTAGGATTAAGCAGTTCAGAAAATGAATGAATGAATGATAACATATCTCCTTTTGAACACCATTTACTTACGCCTGTACGCATGTGTCAGTGACCCACGCATGAGGTACGATGATCTGAAGAAGGTAAACATAGCACACGCGCCATCTGGTGGCAAAAGCACAGAACTGTCATTGATCAAGATGGCGACCAACAACACAAACATGGACAGCACTAACCCGTCTCTTTCGAGACATCATCACCTACTGATTGACCTACACTCTCTTTGATGATGTCACAGAAAGGAGCACTAGCACCCTGGGACATCCCGTCGTCACAGCTTTACAAACTGCTTCTAGTTTATTTTCTGTAAAAAAAAAATTTCACCACATTAAAATAAATAAAGTTCCAGAATCAAAGTCTTCGTGCTTACTCATGTTTCATCAGAAAACCACCACATTTATTATGACACCTCAGGCTCCTTCACTCAACTCCGACATGAACTCATCTCCAACCTGTACTCATCGTTTTCTTACTCTCTGTCCATCCTTTTTCGGAATCAAAGTTTCCCTTTTCGGTCACGCTTCATCAAAACTTCATTTTATACCTCGGATCAACTCACGCAGAACCCACATCCACCCGTCATGAGCTGCACTTGTCTTTTTAAGCATTCATCACGTTCACATTTTTTGTGATTGTCATTATAACTCACAGTTAAGCCTAAGCGACTCCTCAGGTGATCCTAAAATTTTTAAGACGAGAGCTTCGTCGTTCGGTGGTACGACACGATAATTGGATTTGAGATTTCTTTAAAAATAGCAGATGGTATAATGATCATGCACTTGCAGGAGAACCGCCCCATCACCTGTTCCACTGGAATCCACCTTTAATTTAAACTGCTTATAAATGTCGGGTTAACTTCAGGTCAACTCTGACTTTGCAGAGTAGAAGGTAGATCAATGCACGTCAGACCACACGAAAGGAACGCTTTGGTGCAACTAATTGGTAAGAAGCAAATAACCCAAATCAAAGAACTGACAAAAGATAACCATGCTGTGTTCATGTATACAGATTGTATGAGGGTATATAGCTACAATGATATGTACAAAGGTATATAAACTGTACAATGTCCACTGATCCTTCATTCATTTTCCAAGCCACTTAATCCTAAATATGGTCGCGGGGAGGCTGGAGCCCATCTCAGCTGAGTCTGGGTGAAGGCGGGGTACACCATGGACAGCTCACCAGGCCATTGCAGTGCCAACACACATACTCACACTCACACCTAGGGGCGATTTTGAACAGCCAATTAGACTACTGTGCATGCTTTCTGGACTGTAGGAGGAAACCCAAGCAAGCAGGGGGAGAACATACAAACTCCACACAGAAACGCCCACGCCAAGCCTGGGACTCGAACCATGGACCTTCTTGCTGTAAGGCAGACAAGACAATATTATATGGAATATTTTGTATGGATGGTATATAAACTGTACCATGGTATGCATGAAGGTATGTCGACTACGGTGGTATGCAGACCGTACAATATTCTATAGACTGTACAGTGGGATGTCCAAAGGTATGCAGATTTGTACGGAGATATGCAGTCTGTACGATGGGATGTACAAAGGTATAGAGGCATCAACATGACTTCCGAGGTAATATCCTTTCCAAAGGTCAAGCTTGCTGATAAATGGCAAGGTTATTCTGTGCTGAATTCTCAGGCTGCTTGTTAGTTCAGTAGGTACATACAGTAATATTGACAGATAGAGAATCTCCTGCTCTCATCAATATCCTCCCCAATCAGCAGGAAACAGCAAACAGGAACTCGTACAATTAGCAAAGGGGATTTCTCACTTAAGGTCTTAAGATCGCTCCAAATCGAATGGAACACACGATGAAGATTTAGTCATATTAGTGGTTGAATTTATCGAGTGCAACATACATCATTTCTCAGAATGTGGAGAGCATCAGTTACGGGTGGAGGAAGTGGTGAGAGAGGGAAGAGTGGATTAAAGCCGCAGGCCGAGGGGCAGATGCAGAGCTCTCAGCCAGGCGTGTAGGGCTCGGTTTGCGTGGGTGTAATCATTCTTTACCGTACCATATCAACATGAGGAATGCACATTTTTATTTAGGATCTGAATGTACGATCGTTATGTTATAGGCAAAGATCTGTAGAATGATAGACGAGAGCAGTGAGAGAATGTTTCCAGCCCTTGAATAAACCCCCCTCCCTCTATCACTGCACTTTTAATTTTCCTATTGAGGTTAAATTATGACTAATTTCGCATATATGCTAATAACCTGCAAGGATAGCTTTATACGTCTGGCTTTCAAGTCAGGTCTAGCAATGTAATTCCTTCCTGCCCCAATAATGAGCTGGCGGGTTTCTCTACATGACACTTCTGACAAGGTGAATGGTTCCTTTCGAGCTTTTCAGAAGTTCCTCGGGTGTTTGTAATGGAGGATAAGCACCGGATGAGTAACGCATGACTTCCCTCGTCCACCCTCTGGGTTTATAGTTCCAATCATACTCTCAGACAACATGAAGGACATTAGAACTCATCACTGTCATGCTGCCACTCAAACATCTACACCCGAACATCCCTATAATGTAGGTACAAATCAAGCATGCAGTGCACAGAAACACTAAACAACCTACAAGGAAAAAAACTGATAATGCTGAAAAAGCAACATGCAGGTCACTGCAGCGGGGAGGCACGGTGGCACAGTGGTTAGCACATCCGTCTTACAGCAGGAAGGTCCTGGGTTCCATTCCCAGCTCTGGGTGTTTCTGTGTGCATTTTCTCCCTGTGGTTGCATGGGTTTCCTCCGGGTACTCCGGTTTCCTCCCACAGTTCAAAAACATGCACAGTAGGTTAATTGGCTGTTTCATATCTCTCCTAGGTGTGAGTGTGAATGGGTGTGTGTGTTTTGGCCCTACACCCTGAACAGCTCGCCACACCATCGCAGGGCCAACACATACACAAACATACACACTCACACACTCACACACACACCTAGGGGCGATTTGTAACAGCCAATTACCCTAATGTGCATGTCTTTGGACTCTTTGACGAAACCGGAAAACCTGGAGGAAACCCACACAAGCACAGGGAGAACATGCAAACTCCACCCAGAAACACCCGAGCCCAGGAATCGAACCCGAGGACTCGAACCCAGGACCGTCTTGCTCTGAGGAGGCTGTGCTAACTATTACACTACGGTGCTGCCCATGGATGATTCTTTTATTCATGGCATATGATCCTAATTAAAACCCTCTCAGCTCCATGTTCTAAAACTACAAAAAGTTAAATGTGATAAATACTTCTCCAGTTCGCTGTATCATGTAAGTACAGATGAATACATTGGTGAATTAATTTTTTATTCTCCTTGTTAATTATGTAAATTGTAGCATCGACCACAGCATCGGTGTGTGGGTGGAGACGAGGGCAATAGGTGACTATCGGTATTGTGGTAAGATTTTCTTTGGTAGTTTTAACAAGTTTTATTTGGAGAGTTGCATCGTTGCGCAGAAAATCCAAACATGACCCTAATGATCCGAATGCAACTAGAAAACACTTCAAAGAGTTTTATTGCCTTATATTTAAAACAGACTTTGATTTAAAGAAGAGAGATAAAAGGCTTTTTTACAATAATGTCTCCTCGATGTTAGAATCAAGTATCCTCAACAAACAGGTCTCAGCCTTCAATTTGAAGTTTATAATTTAATTATTGCTTACATAAGAATTTCATCATCATCATCATCATCTTCTTCTTCTTCCGCTTGATCCGGGGTTGGGTCGCGGAGGCAGCAGCCTAAACAGTGAGGTCCAGATGTCCCTTTCCCCAGCTGCTTCCTCCAGCTTGGGGTACATCGAGGCGTTCCCAGTCCCTCCCGCATGTTTTGGGTCGACCCTGTGGTCTCTTCCCGGTAGGACATTCCAGAAACATGCTGAAAGGGCGGCATGGCGGTGCAGTGGTTAGCACGTCCACCTCACAGCAAGAAGGCCTGAGTTCGATTCCTGGGCTCGGGGCATTTCTGTGTATAGTTTGCATGTTCTCCACGTGCTTGCGTGGGTTTCGTCTGGGTACTCCAGTTTCCTCCCACAGTCAAAAAACATGCATAGTTGGCTAGTTGGCTGTTCCAAATCACCCCAGAAGTGAGTGTGAGTGTGAATGGTTGTATGTGTGTTGGCCCTGCGATGGTGTCGAAGCTGTTCAGGGTGTACCCCGACCTCACCCAGAGTCAGCTGAGATGGGTGCCAGCATCCCCGCGACCCTAATCAGGATTAAGCGGCTTAGAAAATGAATGAATGAATAAATGTATTTCACTATTCAGCGACATCTACCTTAACATAATCATTAATAAAGCTCATCTGAGAACAAAGGTTTCTGGGGAGAAATCGGCTTAGTGCAGACGCCATACTGGCAAAGAGAACAGAGGTTTATTTAATTGACTTCATTGATGATCGCTTCCACGTCTCTGCGCCTGCTGAGGTTACAGTAAAGGGTCCGCAGTACAATGCAGATTTAATTGCTGATCACTGGGAAACAGATTGTCGATATAAAGATCGGAGAGGTTCTCATTCATTTAAGTTCAACAATGTTCTGTATTTTATTAGTGAGAAAATAATCAGGCTGGGTGACTTCCTGACCTGAGGGTTTATAATCCTGAAAATAATGGGCAGATTGCGGTGATTTATTGACCATGAGAAGCTGCAGGATTATTACTTACTGCCTCCCAAGTATACAGCGTGTAATAGGCCTGAAAAAATAATTCCTTAAATTATTCTTGAGTTTAACATGAAGGCTTCACCAAATTAAACATTGCTAGCCATTTCAAAGAGTGAAAATGAGTGTAGGGTGAAGTCCAAAAAAGAGAAGACAGAGAGAGAGATTTGTGATGGAGAGATGTTTATAAGAGCATAATTATGCCATAATAAGTGAGAACATAAACAAACCTTCACAGACATCCCACGTTATTAAAATTGTAACATATTATTAGGCTATAAGAGGAATAACACACTGAGAGAAGTGCAGCTGTAGACAAACAATCAACAGCACAGTGGTGTGACGAGGCGGAGCTGCTGCTACCACACGCCAGTTAATTATTTTCTTTAACGAACATTAAGGGTTCCATTCCTCTTACAGCACAGCAACTTCCCAACCACCGTAATCTTCATCCATTTACCGCTTAATCCCACCAGGGTCACGAGGAGACTGGAGTCTGTCTCAGACGTCTCTGGGCGAAGGTGGGGTACATCCTGAACAGCTCACTAATCCATTGCAGGGCCAGCACACACACACAACCATTCACACTCACACACACACACACACACAACCATTCACACTCACACACACACCTGGGGGCAATTGGGAACAGCCAGTTAGCCTACTGTGCATGGGAGGAAACCTGGAGGATACTCCTCACTGCAACGTCCTTGCTGATATGGGCACTCGGACCAAGTACCTTCATGCTGGTGGGCGCTCGAGCCACTACACTGTGCCGTTCCTGTGACAGAATTATTTAATGGAATTAAAAATAAAACGAATTCATTTTGACACTGCACCTGTCTGTTTTGGAATTGGTGTGTGTGTGTGTGTGTGTGTGTGTGTGTGTGTGTGTGTGTGTGTGTGTGTGTTTGGTGAACCGGGACATTTTCTTTCTAATCCTTAGTGAGATTTCTTCTTGTTCTCCTCCTCCTCCCGTGTTTTGTTTTTTCCTGAGATGAGGATGGTTAGAAGGTCAGCGCCGCAGGTGGAAATTGCGCGTGAACTTCGCCTGAAAGAGGGTTGAGTGCTCGAAGCCCCTCGCGCGCGCTCTGCGTCTCCATGCATGGACCCGACGGCACGCGCGCTTCCGCTGCTGCGCGTCCCGTCGGTGAGAAATCGCGCTTCACGTCGAGACGAGCCTCGGGTCGGGAGTCCCCTTCGTTATCATCGTCGTCGTCGTCGCCGTCGTTGTCGTAGGGGGCAGCAGACGCTCGAGTGAGCGCCTATTTATATTCCGGTGGTGCGGTCCGTCCGGTCCGACATGAGATCAGCAGCCCGTCTTTAACGGAGGAGGAGAGTGGGCCAGTTTCTCGCGTGCACAGAAAGACAAATAATCAACAACAACAACAATAACAACAACAAAAACAACAACAACAACAACAGTCGGCGTCTTTATTTCTAACAAACTTAATCTCTGTTCCTCTCCCTCTCTCTCTCTCTCTCTCTCTCTCGTGCATTCTCTCTCTCTCTTGCTCTCCCTCTCTCTCTCTCTTTCTCTCGTGTATTCTCTCTCTCTCTCTTGCTCTCTCTCTCTTTCTCCCCCCCCCCCCCCTCTCCCTCTCTCACTCCCCC
>JBCNYH010000001.1:66286410-66309076 GCA_039654325.1 Tandanus tandanus
AGAGAGAGAGAGAGAGAGAGAGAGAGAGAGAGAGAGAGAGAGAGAGAGAGAGAGAGAGAGAGAGAGAGTGAGAGAGACAGCGAGAGAGAGATAGAACCAGAGAGAGAGAGAGAGAGAGAGACAGCGAGAGAGATAGAACAAGAGAGAGAAAGAGATAGATAGAGAGAGAGAGAACGAGGCACAGAGAGAGAGACAGACAAAGAGACAGAGAGAGTTAGAGATTGAGAGAGAGACAGAAAGAGAGGGATGGAGAGAGAGAGAGGAAGAGAGAGAGGCAGAGATAGAGAGAGAGAAAGAGAAAGAGTGAGACATACAAAGAGAGAGAAGGGGAAAGAGAGAGAGGGAGACAAAGAGAGAGAGAGAGAGAGAGAGAGAGAGAGAGAGAGAGAGAGAGTCTCAGTAGAGTAGTACCTCTCATATAACAGAGACTACACTCAGGACAGATTGTGATATGATCTGTAGTATGTGGATATCACTAAATTTGCACACATACACAAAAAAACCCACTTTTGTTTAAAGGATTAATAAGATGGCTGGGGTTTGACCTTTCAAGGTCACTCAAGGTCAGAAGCTATCTGACTAATTCGAAGTTGATGTACTGTTTCCCGTTACTGTTCCGTGGTAACTGCATGTCTTTCAGCACTTGTTTCTATGTTATAAGCGCTCTATCTGCAAAACTCTGTGACCTTGTTCTGACCTTCACCTTTGACCTTAACACTCCAAAATCAAATCATCTCTGGCACTGAGGCAGGGTAGTGTCCCCACCAAATCTGGTGAAAATCTGCGCATGGGTGTGGTCTAGTTTTTGTTTACTGACAAACAAATAAACAAATGCTGGTGATGACACAACTTCCACCGAAACAAATAAGAATTTACATGTTCTTCCTGTGCTTGTGTGGGTTTCCTCAGGGTTCTCTGGTTTCATCCATACACATGCACATTAGGTCAAATAGCTGCCCTTAATCCCACACGGGTGTGAATGTGAGTGTGAATGCTTGTTTGTGTTTATTTATTTATGTATTTATGTATTTATTTATAATTTTGCTGATAATACTTCCAGGCAGCACAGCAGTGTAATGGTTAGCACGTCCGCCCTCAAGGCAAGAAGGTCCTGGGTTCGAGTCCTGAACGTTTCTGTGCGAAATTTACATGTTATCCCTAAACTTGCGTAGGTTTCCTCTGGGTACTCCGGTTTCCTCCGACAGTAAAAAAAAAAAAACATGCATATTAAGCTAATTGGCTGTTCCAAATTGCAAAATTCCAAAGTGTGAGTGTGATTGTGAATGGTTGTGTGTGTGTGTGTTGGCCCTGCAATGGTTTGGTGAGCTGTTCAGGGTGTACCCCGCCTTCACCCAGAGTTGGCTGAGATGGGCTCCAGCCTCCCTGAGACCCCAATAGGATTTCACCACACCTTCCACCAGCAGAAGCAGCACATTGACAACTTTAACTAATCCAACTTTCAGGGACATAAACCTTCTCAAATTCATTCTTTAAGTTTGATTTCTACTTTGAACTCATGAGCACTGACACATACACACACACACACACACACACACACACACACACACACACACACACAAATGCGATTAGCATCAGCCGTGTACATGCAGGAAAGTGAATCTGGCCTTAATAACGTCTCATTGATAGAATTTAAATTGGATGTTAAATAACCATTACTGCCTCTGATTGCTTGGCGGATGGTAAAAATGGAGCGAGCTCTTTTCTGCTGCCGCGTTCTCCGAGATGTATGAAATTGGGGTGAGATTGAATTAAAGCATGGACAATTACAGGCGTTCAGGAGAGGAAGATGGTTGTTTTGTGCGCTCGGTACGTGCATGTGTGTGTGTGGGAAAATGTCGGGATGCTGGCGAGGCTTTTTATCTTTGTTTTATGTCCAGTGTTTTACGGTGATGTTTTACTGTATCCAGTGATGGTCCGTAGCGGTATTAGACGAAGGGCTATAATCTAACATCTGTCAATAACTCGGCAAGGACACAAACTGCTTCAGGTCTGAAATCTGCTCCTGTTATATATCCTCAGAATATTAACCCTCATCAGTACATTTGAGGTCTGTTAGGACCCCAGTTCTATATATTTTGTAATATTTTTCATGCGAGCGATTATTTTTGTCTGCTACCTTAGGCAGCTGTCAACCAGTAACTTGCACTTCCTTCCGTCATCTCTTCCTTTATAATGTGTTTTAAACAAATCCAATTTTTATTCCTTTTTCTGAATATATTTTAAGGTGGAAAAGGACCACAGTGTATCTACCTTTATGAACAATAGAATCAGCGCTGTATTTCAGGTGCATCTTCTCAATCAGGACTGAAAAGAAATCAGCCCCAGCCTCACTGCTCACTGCTCACTTCTCACTCGTCCGTACCATCCTGTGAGGTTTTTTATGCCTCTGCACCAGTGATAGCCGGCACCAGAGGCAGTTATGTTTTCAGGTTGTCTGTCCGTCTGTCTCTACATGCGTCTGTCTTTTCATCCGTCTGTTTATCCATCCATCCGAGCCATTCTTTTGACCGCAATATCTTCAGAACACTCTGAGGAATTTTTCTTAAACTTTACACAAAGGCTCACCTTGGGTACATCCCAAATCCCTTATATGATGTTTTCTTGTGCCTCAATTCTTGAGGAAGTTCATGAAGTTGATCCATCCCTCCCAGTTCTCTTGTCTATGCACGAGTGACGAGTAAGGATACATGAAAGCAGTCTTCCCGGAAGAGCTGCACGCTGGCTGTGCTGCCGTCATCAGAAGCAGATGTCACTTGATGCAAGGATGAGACGGAAGTGAGGAAAACGAGAATGCAGTTTAAGAATTTGGGGATGTACTTTTTAAATCAGGGATGATATTAATTAGATTTTGAAGGTCATCGGTCAAACATCAAGGTCACTGCAGCCTCATGTTGGCCGTTCTTGCGAATATCTCGAGAACACTTTAAAGGATTTACTTTAAACCTTTAAACAAAGGCCCACCTTGACTCAGGAGGGATACTGATTAGATTTGGGTCAAAGGTCAAGGTCAATTTGAGTCATGGGTCAAAGGTCAAGGTCACTGAGGCATATAACCACAAGGCAGTCGCCCTAGCCTTACCATTGGTTCCATGAAAGTATAAAATAATTCACTTTAGAAATAAATAAAGTGATTCCGAAGTCATCAAACTGAAAGCTTACATGTGATGCGTAATCTGGGGAGGACAGGATGAGCTCAGCCCTGCCAACACATTTATACCAGCCTCCCCTGATCTTATCTCTGACCCCGTCTGTGCTTCTGAAGGCCTCCCCGGATTTTTTTCCTTCCATCCTTTTACAGGGCGATGGAGGAAATGAGGGATTTATTGCTGCATTATAGTCATTTAAAGGTCAGGCCATAAAAAGAAGGGTGTGGATGAAGTGAAAATGTACAGCTGCCACCCACCTGTAAGGAAACAAACTCAGACATAAAGGATTAAAAAAAATGAACAGATAATAAAAAAGAAATTAATAAAGGACACTCTGTTTCATTCAGACTTGATATTATGAGGCATAAAGTGGCGAACCACGTGGACACATCACAGTCTGTAAAATACCCGCTCTTCAGGTGCACTAATTTCCATGCACTCTATAGCTGCTTTTAATATATTTTACGTTAATGAAATGTGACCCGCTCCAGTATAATACGGAATAAGTCGCAAGGTGGTGTTTTGAGTTGAAAATGTTGTACCTGGACGAAAATGCAAAGGATGCCAAAAATACATTCTTCAAAGCAAAACCTTCCACATGACCAGGATGAAATATCCATAAACACAATCTCTCCATGCTAAAATACTTGTTTAGAAATATCAATAGAATTTCAATAGAAATATCCACTTATTTTACTGATTTTCAAACAGCTTTTGTGGTTGCTCAGGGTATTTCCTTATTATCCAAATTCACTACTAGAATCCTCTCCCTACTTACACAATCCCAGAAGGATTCACCCAGTCATATAACGCTAAACCAATGAGAAGCCTCAAAACAGACACGACTTAAACAGAACTCATCTGTTGCTCGGAAGATGCTAGTACGATGGTGCTGATTGGCCGATAGCCAGATTCATTTAGTTCAGTTATGGTTGCTGGTTCAGTTATTTGCTAGTACATATAGGAAGGTGGGTGTGTCTTTGAATCCATATATGGAAGTTTTTGTTTGCACTACACCATCAATGCTGTTTTGAATGATTGTGGATATGGATACATGATGTCACAACTTCACTGGTGTATTCGGGTTTAAAATATATTTAAATTAAACATCTGGATTTTTATTGTACGTCACAATCTAGCTTCTGAGATCCTTCCCTTCATATCAAACCCAAAGCTCTGAAAGTCCATTAAATCCATTGGATTCCACTTTCCTTTCTCTCTGCTTCTGTTTTCTAAGGAGACGTGAAATGGAGAGAGAGTTTTTGTCGAAGATCTGATTTTAGTGAACTGAAAGGGAAGGAAGATGTGATACAGAGTAAAGGATGCAGCTCTCTGAGACAGTATGAAGCGTTTTTATTATAAAATGAAATATTTTTTAAAATCTTTTTTATGACATTTCACACTGGAACATAGTTCGTACCCATCCCAGGGTGACGGTCTTGCTCTCTTCAGGCCTCTTCACTGATATTTTATTCAGTTACTGTGTTTGGCAGAATCTCCTGGATAAACCCACATTATCCTGAGATAGCGAACCAATCAGATTGCGTTATTACTGTATAGTATAAACAAAACTAGCATATGAACAGCTGCATTCGTCATAATTACAAACATAACACTATGCCTTGTGTGTGGCTTTGGAAGTTATGTTTATGCCAATAAAGCTTTCTTGAACTGAATTAAGTTGATGTTTACAAATATCCCGAGCGTAACATCCTCCTAGCATCTGAAACGTATTAACAGCTATCTGTCTTTTTCCCCAATCGAGAGTTCTATGTAGTGAACACTATATAGTAAGTGAATGAGTGGACATGCTGAATGCTTCTTATGTTACCATTTAGCCTGCATTTAAACTTCTGCTGTCGAAATTGGGTTGGGGTGGGGGTGGGGGGTGGGGCAGTTATGTATTCACCAGTTTTTGTTTGTTTCTTCGTTTTCCTGTTTTCGCCGGATTAGGCAAAAACTACCAAACTGATTTCCACCAGACTTGGTGGAGGGCTGAGGTATGGGTCTGGCAAGCACCCATAACATTTTGGAGCAGATTTGGATCGCGATCTGGTTCCAGGAATTTATTAAAGTGTACCAATCTGAATTTCATCAAACTTGGTGGAGGGGTCGGGCCTGGGCCTAGAAAGAACCCATTAAATTTTAAGAGCTCCAAAAAAAAAATCCTGAAATCCTAAATAAAAAATCCCTACCTTTAACATGGGGCAAAATGTCCATTCGACGCCCACTAGGAGGAGACATTTCATTATAACTATGCTGAGCTATAATAATCAACTTTATAATAATAAACTTTGTGCCTGGCGGAGGTACCTTGTACTCTATGAGTGCCCTGCTGGGTTTTTGTATTTTATTTTTCCCTAGCTGTTTTACCATACCATTACTTTACAGACTGAAACATTTATTTTGAGATTAAACTCGACAGCTTGGAATAAATGTTTGGGATTAAGGGAAAATCATTGGGTGAAGATATTGTGAGGTTAATAACACCATAAAACATTAACAATCATAAAACATGTAAGATGATTAACCACGTATTCATTGAAATTCAGACCAACGCAGCAACTGCCAACGCTGCTGAGATTACGGAGCCGAATGAACAGCAGAAGGGTTGATGGAGGTGTGTGTAATTCTGGTTCTCCTTTAAAAAGGAAGTGCCGGTGATGAAAATCCTGCTCGGAGTTTAAACTGCAGCCTGTTTGGCGAGATGATGAAATGTGTATTGAGGCTGATGAAACTCTCTTCAAGACTTCAGAGGAGAAGAAAACATGAAACAAATGCAAGAAAACATATGAAAGAAGTGAAAAACGGAATCTACATCTTCGTCGTGAAAAGCTGATCGCTCTTTTACAGCGACGCAGCAGGGGTGGGGGGAGGGTGGATTCAGAGCTCAGCGGTGTTGACCTGCTACCGCTGCTGCGAGCTGGCTCATTGGGGATGTGTAGGGTTTGTAAAAGAAATGTAAATTTCTTTTTACATTTTTTTTCATCAAATTTGGTTTTACTTTGTGAAGCTGCCTTGCCACAGTGTCAGTTGTAAAAAGCGCTATACAAATAAAACTGAATTGATTATAGATTATAGGTTACAGATTACAGACTATAGATTACAGAACACAAATAACAGATTAGAGATTACAAATTACAGATTAGAGATTGCAGATTACAGATTTGAGATTATAGATTATAGATTACAGATTAGAGATGATAGATTACAGATTATAGATTACAGATTATAGATTATAGATTGTAGATCACAGATAATAGATTAGAGATTATAGATTACAGATTACAGATTATAGATTACAAATTACAGATTAGAGATTACAGATTATAGATTACAGAACACCTCAGTGGAAAAAAGAAATGAATAACAATGAAAATGAATGAAATATTCAGCATCTGTGTGAAAGAGAAAAAACTCAGTTGGAGAAATTACACTGCATTACTGAGTGACTGTGTGTGTGTGTGTGTGTGTGTGTGTGTGTGTGTGTGTGTGTGTGTGTGTGTGTGTGTGTTTAGAGTGAACTGGATTGATGCTGATATTTTGGAGATTTTTTTATTTTGACGTGTTCTGTCAGCTCCTGTTTACACCATTATTCTCTTCTCTTTTCGCTCCTCTTCTCTTCCCTTCTCTTTTCTTCTCCTCTGGTCTTTTCTCATTCCTCTCTATTCCATTTCTCTTTCTATTCATTCTTCTCTCTTTTCATTTTTGTCTTTTCTCTCTTGTGATTCATTCCTTCTTTGTCTCTTCTCACGTCTCTTCTCATTTTTCCTTGTAGAGCAAGCATCATTCAGAGGAAGATCATCTCTTTCCAGGATGAAGGCTCTCTTACAAAGCGACTGTGTGAGAAAGGTGAGGCTTTGATTCTCAACATGGAGACATTCTTTTCTTTTCTTTTCTTTTCTTTAGTACTTTATCTTAAATCCGGGGGTCTCAGCTCTGGCTGGGTTAAGTCACGACCTGTCCTCTTGTCCTTTTTTCCCCTCCACTTTTACTCTGTGTGTTAATGCTCAGTGAGTGTGGACCTTCTCCCTCTGCTGTGTAGGACGGCGAGCTTCCAAGAGTCTGCTGTGTGTGTAAGTGTGTGTAAGTGTGTGTAAGTGTGCTTGTTTATGTAAATAATCTTTTATTTCTTCTCTCCAGAGTCATTATACGGTGAGGTCACTGAAAAGCCTCTGCTGGATTGCTGTGCATGTGGAACGGCCAAGTACAGAGTCACCTTCTACGGGAACTGGTCTGAAAAACTGCACCCCAAAGACTACCCCAGTGAGTTATAAATATAGCACATACAGGAAATGTGGAATGAACGCAGTGTGTACGGTTATATTAATCAAACTTTATGTAGTTCAATCACTTTCTGTTTGTATCTCGAGTTTGGAGTTTTTCACACTCTGGAATGGATTTTTATTTTCTGTTGCAAAATAACTGGATGTCCCTCAGAAAGTCCCTCACACAATCATTCAGACAGTCCCTCAAACAGTCCCTCAGACAGTCCCACAGACAGTCCCTTAGAGAATTCCTCAGACAGTTCCTCAGACAGCCCCACAGACAGCCCCATAGACAGTCCCTCAGACAGCCCCACAGACAGTCCCTCAGACAGTCCCACAGACAGTCCCTCAGATAATTCCTCAGACAGTTCCTTTAGACAGCCCCATAGACAGTCCCTCAGACAGTCCCACAGACAGTCCCTCAGACAGTCCCTCAGACAGTCCCTCAGAGAATTCCTCAGACAGTCTCTCAGACAGTCTCTCAGACAGCCCCATAGACAGTCCCTCAGACAGTCCCACAGACAGTCCCTCAGACAGCCCCATAGACAGTCCCTCAGACAATTCCTCAGACAGTCCCACAGACAGCCCCATAGACAGTCCCTCAAACAGCCCCATAGACAGTCCCTTAGACAGTCTCTTAGACAATCCCTCAGACAGTCCCTCAGACAATCCCTCAGACAATCCCTTAGACAATCCCTCAGACAATCCCTTAGACAATCCCTCAGACAATCCCTCAGACAATCCCTTAGACAATCCCTCAGACAGTCCCTCAGGTAGTCCCTCAGACAATCCCTCAGACAATCCCTTAGACAATCCCTCAGACAGTCTCTCAGACAGTCTCTTAGACAATCCCTCAGACAGTCCCTCAGACAATCCCTTAGACAATCCCTCAGACAATCCCTTAGACAATCCCTTAGACAGTCCCTCAGACAATCCCTCAGACAGTACCTCAGACAATTCCCCAGATAGTACCTCAGACAGTACCTCAGACAATTCCCCAGACAATCCCTCAGACAGTACCTCAGACAGTACCTCAGACAATTCCCCAGACAATCCCTCAGACAGTCCTTCCGACAGTTCCTCAGTCAGTCCCTCCAGGAATTCACGATGTCGCGATTCCACCTATTAAGCCACATTTATCCAGTCCTCATGCATTTTGTGTGACTTGTGTGACAATTTTAACCAATCACAGCAACCTTTCCACAAATTTGGCCAGTCATTGTATTATACCACAAGTTTCACCAATCATGGTGGTCCTTCACATCATGTCCTTGTTTTGGGATGTCCCAGTAATGGGCAATGATACTTAAATTTGAATATAGAAAAGCAACTGACACGAATGGCAATTCGCGGCTGTCGCTTTTCATTCTTCAGTTTGTCGCGCAACATTCGCGGCATGGCATTTTGGTCGCCTTGTTCATGAACTCATCACGAAAAATTTTAAACATTTGAAATTTCTGCAAACGTAGCAAAACAAGGCTCTGACACAAAGTAGTTTCAACCTCTTCTCAAACATTGCGAAAGTTTGACACTTGCTAGCATCCACCATATTCCATATATTTTGTCATCATTCGTATTTTATTCAAATTTTCTTTGTGCCAATTATGCTCGAATAAAATCGAATGGTTTGAGAACAAAAAGCAAACAAAACGCGACTGATTTTTACGTCAGGAGATTCACTTTTTTTCAAACATCCGCAAACCGATTGCAAATTACTCGCAAATCAGTCGCAGAATTGTTGTGCGATTTTGCAGCGATGTATTTAAGCCGCAAAATATTCGCTTGCATGTGGAGTCGCAAAACATCTTGACGCAAATGTAAAAATCCGCAAAAAAAAAAATCGCTAAAAAAATCTCTTCACCTCAGTCGCTTGTCTATTGCACCTCTAGTGTGATCACCCCCTTAGTGTTTGGTAATGAGAAGAATTCTGCTTCATGCATCCACCATCATGTTTCACAGCAGATCTGAAGGCTTATATCCAGTTGAATATTTGTAAAATTTAAACCTAAAAACGTAGATTTCTCTCTTATCTGAATTCAATACTAAATCCCAGTGGTCGCTCCATTGGGTTTGGGAAAGATTCCAAGCCTTTAAGTTTTTCTCTCTGAGACAGCTTCTTTTCTTTTCTCTTAAGCTCTTCAGCTGTCTCAGGAGAACCATGTTGCTTAAAAACCATGAGTGGTAATTTGTCCTTTTCAATTTATTTATTCCATTAATAAATTTGGCCTTAGTTAATTCCACCTCTTCACTCCAATCTACCCTGTTAAATGCTTTTAAATCCCTTCCTTTCCAGTCGTTATTCACATTATCTGGTTCTCCGGAGGGGTTTTTGACCTTATGAGTCGTCCTTCTTGGAAGTAAATTAAGACAAGGAATTATGGACACCCTCTGAAGCTCGGATCGATATGCTGATTAAAAGAGAGTCTGAAAGCGAGATAAAAAGCCGGTAGTGAAATTTATGAGCTTAGTTTGTAATTGATTTCACTTTTCTGAATATACACCCAAGGTAAAGCTGCTATGTGGAACAGGTATTAAGGAATTGTTTGAAGAGAGGAGGTGCAGCGTGAAGCTACCTGTTGTCTGGCTAAATTTACTCCACTATATCATCCATCCTTCAGACACAAAGCAAATAAATATGAGCCTCACCTTGCTTTCAGAATGAAGGTTATCCCCTGCCACGTTACATCCTTCAGATTTATCTTCATGGCATTTCAGCTCGGTTCTTCCACGTACTAGATAGGACGAAGCCGAGAAAAAAAAAGGAGGGGCGGTGTGATGGGGGGATGGGGGTATCGGGTTTCTGGTAGGGTGGTGTAGTGTTGAGCATGTCCGCCTCACAGCAAGAAGGTCTTGGGATCAAGTCCTGGGCTTGGCCAGGGTATTTCTATGTGGAGTTTGCAAGTAACATGCAATGGAGATGAACTTATAGTCGCTTCTTGCTACGGAACTCACTGATGAGCCAGTAGCCTCGGGAAAAACACACAACACACTAAGCTTATGGGGCAGCACGGTGGTGTAGTAGTTAGCACATCTGCCTCACAGCAAGAAGCTCCTGGGTTTTATTCCCGGGCTCGGGGCTTTTCTGTGTGTAGTTTGCAAGTTCTCCCTGTACTTGCGTGGGTTTCCTCCATGTACTCCTGTTTCCTCCCGCAGTCCAAAAACATGCACAGTAGGCTAACTGACGGCTCCAAATCACCCCTAAGTGTGAGAGTAAGTGTGAGTGTGAATGGTTGTGTGTGTTTTGGCCTGCAGAGCTGTTCAGGGTGTACCCCATCCTCACCCAGAGTGGGCCCCAGCCTCCCCACGACCCTAATTAGGATCTAGTGGCTTAGAAAATGAATAAATGAATGAACAATAAATTAACAAGCAAGGTGAAAAGTAGCAAAACGCATGAAATCACACAAAATAGACCAAACCATTACACAGGCTGTGCAATTTGGGCGTCGCCCTGTGCCTTACCTACCGCCAAATAGCTTTAAAGATAGCCTACTGCAGTCTTCTGTTCGTGAATTCAAAGTTCATCAATGTCCGCTAACAGGTGGATAGGGATGACGTGTGATTGGCTACGGCATCACAGTGAGTGAATGAAAATTAAAAGTTCTCAGAATTAAAATCTGAACATCAGTCCTTTAAGGAGAAGAGAACTGCTGTTGGAACGACAGTGAGCGCTTTTTAGTTCTGAAATAACTGATCTGTTCTTCTCGGGTCAGATTGGAGGAAATGAAAGAGCTGCACTGTTTGACAGGAAGTCTGCAAATCGGTGTTTGGACATTTGATCTGTTTGTGGTCTGGCGACTCGTGTTGATGGATTAACTGGACATAAAGTGTGAGATGATTATTCTGTTCAGGTTGTGTGTACGCACTCCTGAGAAATAATTCATACAGCAGAACGAAATTACATCAGAGGATTTTAAATCCCAATGCAGTCTAGACAGCTCTGACTAGAGCTGATAAACAGCTGTGATTAAGATCTGTTCCATATATTAAATAAGTTATTTTCTTGTTGCAAAATTATTTTAGATGCACTTATTATTTTTAATATCTTTTTGACTAGCATTAATAAGTCCAGTATTGCGGCTACATAAATTGTAACAGTTACAGTAGCAGTACCACTAATAATAAATATATAGATTTAGGCACTGCCTCCTAGTAGATATCTCTACTGATAGGTCTCTGAGGCTGGTGTTATAAGAGTAGCATGGCTCCTTTAAGGAAAGGCAATAAAAAATTAATAAAATCTTCCCTATGATTCCTGACTATGGTCTGCAGTGAAAGAAGGAAAGGTTAACACTGATTTCTTTTCACTGCCTTTCACTCGCTGATTTCCTCCTTCATGAGCATCACCTGCCTTGTTAGTTTAATTATCCGTTTAACAAGTTCATGTTCCGTGTTTTTATTAATGTTCGGTATTGCTTTGCTCAGCGAACATTTGCATAGTGTCTACTTTATTCTGTGCAAATCTGAGTGGTGGTATATGATCTATGTTTTGGGTTTCAGTATATATATATGTATATATATGGTCCCAGGACAACCATCCCCCCATGTTTCATGCCTATGAGGTTTACCCAGCTAGTAATAGTTACAGTATATAGTTATACAGCTAGTACATAGTAACACTGGTAGACATAGTCCCAGTAATAGTAACAGTGGTACTAGTAGTAAACGTAATAGTGATACTAGTAACAGTAAATGTAACCATATCAGTCATAGTAACAGTTACGGTAGTGGTATAGAACTAGGAGTAAGAGTAGTAATAGTAATACTGGCAGCAGTATGAAAATTAGTGGTAATAGAAACAGTAACAATAATAATAGTAATAATACTTCTAGCAGTAGTTAATATCAGTATAAGTAATAGTATCAGTTCTAGTATCAGTAGACATCAAACCAAATACTTTAAATAATTCTCCATTAATTTTCCCCATAATGGGACTAATAAGTTTTTTTTAATTCTTACAGGACGAGCCAATCACTGGTCAGCCATCATTGGCTCGTCACACTCCAAGAACTACGTGTTGTGGGAATACGGCGGTTACGCAAGTGAGGGAGTCAAACAGGTAGCGGAGCTCGGCTCGCCCATCAAGATGGAGGAAGAGATTCGACAGAAGGTAAGGAAGACTCGCCATGCTGAAATCAGGATGGACAGATGGATGGTGTCGGTGGGTGTTTTTCTGGGGTTGTGCTTATTCTGTAACACGTAAACTAGTTAAGCAAAAGTTTACCATAACAGGAAAAAACTGCAGTTTAATATTCAGTGGATGAAGTTTTTCCCTGGTGAAGAGAATAACTGCTGCTCTTAATTCGGGATTTCCGAGTCGAATGCTAATACAAGAAGATCGCTACACATATTGATGACCACACAGTAGGGAAACAATTCATACTGCAGCCTAGCAAGTTGGCGTGGTGAGTTATACACCAAGCTAGTTCACAATCTTCACATGGCTTGGTATTTATTATCAAAAGAGGTAACTGTGTTGGAATCCGTTATTGTTATTGACCGATAGTTGTTCATCAAGTTATGAGGTAAGAGCGTTTATGTTCTTCCAAGTACGTAGCATGGTGTTGCCCAGCCTTCTAGCGGTGACCTCACTGTGCTAATTCTTATATTTAAGATGGACAGGTTCTACTTTGCTTCACTTCATTTGCTATAAAATAATGTCTAGATCGCTGTCCTTTCGTGTCATCTGTGTTTTAAGAAATGTTGTACGATACACCTACATTGTGTAATCCGACACACCATTGGATGTTGGTACCCGAGCATTTTTACCAGTATGATTAAAGAGTACAATTAAAAGAGTTTGGCATCACCGTGAGAAGACCAACAAGAAAGCTGTGGAATTATAAATACATTGTTGTAAAGGAACTAAAGCAGCCGAGGACTTTAACCAGCGTAAACACCGCTCCAATTGAGAACACATCCAGATATATTTTAGATCTCCCAAAACAGAGATACAGATGGGTGTGTAGGCTGAATTGGAATGAGGCCACTGCAGCACTGAGTGTTCGGATTTCGCTTCTCTTTGATTGGATGATAAAGGACCGTGGATGGGGTTGAAGGGAACTAAATTGAATCTAGCCCCAGAGAGAGCTCTGCTTAAAAGCGCTCTATATCGTCACCTCTATCTCAGGGCCTGTTTTTACCGCCTTTCACACTTATTCCTTCCCCGTCTACCATTTTACCACATTTTCGAAAGTAGAGAATGAGCGAAGTGGTGTAGTAGACCTGGAGTCTCGAAGGAAGGATATTACTGGATATTACTCCCTGTCGATAATGTGGGCTAGACAATCACACCAGACATGACTCACTCTAATCTTCTCCTCAATTCCCTGCATTTTTTTTATTCCACTGGCACAAGGAAAGCCGTGAGGGCAGCAGCGGTTGTTTTTATGTTCAGTTGTAACTCATCACCTCGAAATGTAGTCTGTATTATAATGATGGATTCTTTCATTTCTCTTCCACAAGGACCAGTAAAAAAAAACACACCTCTTACTATTGAGTTTAGAGATATCGCATGGCCAGGCTCCAAAAAACCAACACAAGACAATTCGAATAGGCGAATAAGACTTTTCTAGTAGAAGCAGTAGGAGCAGCAGTAGTAGTGGACGTGGTAACAGATTCAACAGCAATAGTGGTAGCAACAGCGCTAGTAATGCTAGTAGCAAAAGTAGCAAGTTGTATTAATAATCATCATCATCATCTTCTTCCGCTTGTTCCGGGGTTGGGTAGTGCTGGCAGCAGCCTAAGCAGTGGGGTCCAGATGTCCCTCTCTCAAGCCACTTCCTCCAGCTCTTCCAGGGGGGATGTCGAGGCGATCCCAGACCACCTGAGAGACGTGGTCCCTCCAGCGTGTTCTGGAATGACCCGGGGGTCTCCTCCCAGTTGGACATGCCTGAAACACCATACCAGGGAGGCGTTCAGGAGGCATTCTCATCAGATGCCTGAGCCAACGCAACTGGCTCCTCTCAATGCATTAATGAGTATTAATAGTAGTAGTAATAATAATAATAATAATAATAATAATAATGTTTGTAGAAGGGTGGCACAGTCATGTCGTGGTTTACTCGTCTGCCTCAGCAAGAAGGTCATGGGTTCAAGTCCTGTGCTCTGTGTGGAGTTCGCATGCTCTTCCTGGGCTTGTGTGGGTTTCCTCCAGGTACTCTGGTTTCCTCCTACAGTCCAGAGATATGCACATTAGACTAAATGGCTGTTCCAGATTGCCCCTAGGTGTGAGTATAAATGGCTGTGTGTGCGTGAGTGTGTGTGTGTTGGCTCTGCAGTGGACAGGCAGCCAGTCCATGGTGTTCCCTGTCTTCACCCAGTGTCGGCGGATGTAGACTCCAGCTTCTAGATGAACCAAATAAATATTTCTATTAAATTCCTGTCATTAAAGTTACTAAAATGATGCAAATAAATAAATGTGTATTTAATGAGTTAAAAATGACTCAAAGCGCCATCTACTGGTTAAAAAGCATCCCGACCCTCGCAAAGGTCCGATACTAACGTAGAGACAACTGTTTGGATCTTCTCTACATCATAAAGATGATGAATGTTAACAATAGCTGCTAATCATCTTCACATGTTTCTGCCAGGACGAGCCAATCACTAGTCAGGACCAATCAGGGTGCTGATAACAGATGCCACATATGTCCTTGTGAAAACAGTGAGCAGTGAAACACGTCTGGGAACTGGGATTTCCTGCAAGAACAAAAATTGTTCCATGAAGGTCATGTACGCATGTCATGTACATGATCGCACATTGAGCCACACTGATGCGCGTCCATGGGGGTGGAGGGTGTTGATATCGAACGTCTGCTTGAGGATGTGGAGTGTAGGGAGCTCGGGGAGATGTTTTGGGATGTGTATCTGTGGTGAAACACGTTTCCCTGACTGGAATCATCACGCTGAGACAAGGACAAATCACGGGGGGGTGGGGGGGTGGAACAAAAGAACCTCCGTCTCTGTCAGTGAGAAGCGGGTGTTTCAGTGATAAAGCCGCCGCCGTCTCTCACGCTTCGGATTGTATGTGACACATTCGTGCAGCTTCTAAGTGGCAATGTTCTAAAGAACTCCGCATCCTCTTCAATTCGCCAAAGTTCAGAATTCTGTCCGTCTCCATCGCTTTAATCAAAGCTACACGTGCCGGGGGTGTCTCGTACAGGGACGCTTGTGTCTTTATTTCACGAACGTCGCCTGATTACACTCGCAAAAAGCTTAATCCAATAAAGAGTGAATGATAGATATCTCTCATAATATTCATTTTTGTTCCGACGTATCGATTTCCTCTCCGTGCGAGTGCGCCGCAGGGAAACGTGCTAATTCTTATAATGAAGTCATTTTCTTTATTTCCTTCCTCGGTGCATTCTGGGATCGTTTCTAAAGCTCAGGGGAACAGTAATATGGAAATGCAAAAGGGACACTTCAGTGGGTTCATATGATCAAGCAGGGGAGGATGAAACAAATAAATAAATAAATAAATACCCTGATAAAGTTGAAAATAAAAGTGATAATTTAAAGTCTTTAATATAAATGAGAATATAATTTTTGTACACATGGAAAAAAAAAGTATTGTATGTCTTACCTACATAAAGATATTATTAACTTTCATTCAATAACGAAAAAAAAAAAGCCTTTTCATGATTTTTTTGAAAGGGGTATAAAGGAAAACAATCTGTTTCTTGTCTTTGTACGTGCTTCTGTAACGTGCAGTGAAGCATGGGACATCAAACGATTATGAAAAAGAAATAATAACATCTAAGATTTACAATTCATTCATAAAACTATTTCATAAAATTTCCCTAACAATCTCTTTATCGTAGGAGACCATTCCTGTGGCCCCATGCATGAACCTGATCACCCACAGATTTATAAAAATGAGAAAACTGAATCTGTATTCATTCATTCATTCATTCATTTTCTAAGCTGTTTAATCCTAATTAGGGTCGCAGGGAGGCTGGTGCCCATCTCAGCCGACTCTGGGCGAGGGCAGGGTACACCCTGGACAGCTCACCAGGCCATCGCAGGACAACACACACAACCATTCACACTCACACCTAGGGAACAGCCAATTAGCCTACTGTGCATGTTTTTGGACCGTGGGAGGAAACCGGAGTACCCGGAGAAAACTCACACAAGCGCGGGGAGAACATGCAAACTCCACACAGAAACGTCGCAAGCCCACGAATTGAACCCAGGACCCTCTTGCTGTGAGGCGGATGTGCTAACTACTGCACCACCGTGCCGCCTGCCCTGAGGTTGTCTCAGTTCACGGACTTTGTTTGGCAGAGAGAGAGATCCATTAGTGGAGCGTGACGGTTCCCGTCGTTCCCCTCGTCAGCGTTTCTCTCCCTCCTGTCGGAGCAGCAGTCAGTAATTTGGGAATGCGGTTAGCTATTAGCTCGGCTCAGCGTGGTGCTAATGAGAAGGCTGCTGTTGTAGCAGCTTTAATAGCCGCCCGCACCGTGTCTCCGGCTGAACCGACGCAGGACGCTCGTCTTCCTCTGATGACTCGGGAAACTCTCCGTGTCCTCTAACAGTAGGAGAGGGAAGTCTGCGACACGGATGACGAGAAAACACCACGGGCTCTGCTTTGGTTCAAATAAGGCTGGTTCATGGTTATGGTGTCGGGGATGAGTGTTTGGTTCGGGGTCTAGGCACTAAGTGAAGGTGAGTGTTAAGGAAGCATCGATGACAATATTGGTACAGAAATGAGTCGCGCACTTCCTTCAGTCAGCGGAGCGTCCAGGAGCGTTAGATTATTATATTATTACTCTCTATATTTTTACAGAGCGCAGTTTCCACTTCTTCACTCTGAGAGTTATTATTTGTCATCACATACTTCCAGATGTTTTTTTTTTATGTTTCAGTTGTTAGAAGGTGAACTGGGGTGGCATAGTGGTGTAGTGGTTAGCTCTTTCTCCCCACAGCAAGTCCGTCCTGAGTTCGAACTCTGTGGCATGCTGTGGCAAGGGTGTTTATGTGGAGTATGTGGGTTTCCATCGGGTACTCTGGTTTCCTCACCACAGTCCAAAAAACATGCACATTAGGCTAACTGGATATTCTCGATTGCCCCTAGGTGTGCCTGTGCATGTTTCCCTGTGTCGGCCCTGCGATGGATGTGGTATGAGCTTGAAAATTGACCACGCCCCCTCTACGTTCATAGCAACATTCAGGACACAGTGCAGTCTACATGGTCTCTGGGGGTGGGGGTGAAGGGGGTGTACTATTGGTGTTATTAATACGTAGATGTTCGTTAGAGTCTCAGAGCTTTTTGTTTTTCATGCCTGGGGCTCCAGTATGTTTTTTTTTTTCTTTTAAACTGTTTCTATTTTGGTTGACGTGGCGCAATTACTTCCTGAGATTTTACATACAAAAGTCTTTTATTCAAAGAAATGTGAAATGATTGGATGGACGAGTCCGAACGCCCCGAATGCTTCCAGAGGCGAGAATATCCCCTTCGCCGTAAATACTGAAGCAGATTTAAAAGCATGTAAAAGGGAGCGACAGTAAAAACTGCTGAGCCTTTGTTAGCGCTGATTGCGGCTCTTTCAGCACTTTCTGCTCCGCAGACATTCTCCAGCTTAAAAAGGGAGTTTCTTTTCAAAGCAGATGTGCTCTTCATGAATTCTCTTCCATTCTGATTCACATGGAGCGCATTTAACAGCAGATATTTTCACAAAGCAGCTTCACAGAAGACAGCGGATGGTAAGAAATGACCCACGATGGTGCGGATAGTGCCGTTATAAACCATAACAATACACAACGCTGGTTAAGAAGAGTAAAGACGAAGAGTAAAGAGTGTTTATAGGAGGTGGAGTAGGAATAGATTGGGGATAGGAGCCCTGGGATGCAGAAATCTACACGACGGTAATGAGATAATCCACTTACTTGAGCATCAACTTTAAAACTGGAACTGTCCTGCTTAGCTTGAGAATCATTGAGAAGTGCTTACTGAACAGATGGATCCATTTCTCTTAACTATACAGCTCCCTGCTGGCTTACGGAATAGCGTTCCGCTCCACACGATCTACATCTGAGCATCCAGAACGCATTACCATCTTCAGGGTCTGGTGAGCACGCCTCGTGGTTTCTCGTAACGTTATTTTATTAAACGTGTCGCATGGCGAAACATTACTATCTAAACTCCACTATCATCGAACAGCTGAATCGCATCAGCTCAAATGATTCTTTAGGGTTTCGTTTGGAAACGCAGAGGAAATACCGATGTGTTACAGAAAGAACTTTTCTTCTCGGACGGCATTAGCGCTGTAATGCATCTGGAAGCCACCAGGGGTCTCACTTGTCAATTGTGTACACACGTAATATATATCTCAGCTATGTGGCACGGTGGCGTATTATTTAGCACGGTGAGGGTGAGAGCGTTTCTGTTTGCAGTTTACATGTTCTCCCCATTCTTGGGTGAATGGGTTTTCTTCCAGGTACTCCGGTTTCCTCCCACAGTCCAAAGGCATACACATTAGGCTAATTGGCACTGGGCTAGTGGGCACATCCACTTCACAGCAAGAAGGTTCTGGGTTCGATTCCCGGGCTCGGGGCGTTTCTGTGTGGAGTTTGCATGTTCTCCCCGTGCTTGCGTGGTTTCATCCGGGTACTCCGGTTTCCTCCCATAGTCCATAAACATGCACAGTAGGCTACTTGGCTGTTCCAAATCGCCAATAGGTGTAAGTGTGAAGGTTTGTGTGTGTGTTGGCCCTGCGATGGGCTGGCGAGCTGTTCACAGTCGGTTGAGATGGGCGCCAGCCTCCCCGCGACCCTAATTAAGAATAAACGGCTTAGATAATGAATGAATGGATGAATAGAAGCAGTAGTAAAGCTAACGATGAAAACATTCCACCTTAATTTACACGAAGAGCTCAAGTTCTCTGACATTTAAAGATTCAGTGAAGGCAAAGCACCCGCCTCACCAGCGGAGTTATGATTTTTAAAAGTGTTATGCGCACTCCCTGACAGCCTTGGACATCACGTCCTGCATTTTGTTTCTTCTGAGCTGCTTCTAGACTTTTCCCTGTCGTAACACTGACCCCATCACTCTCCCCAATGTCACTGTTCTGACGTCTTCTCCAGATCACGACCACAGCCCGAGACCTTCACTCTAAAGCCTTATTCCTTTTCTTTTGCATCCTTTCCACTCATGTCTTGTTGGTTCTGCTTCATGTCTCAGATCGTTGGTTTGTTCCAGGCTTCACGCACATTTCATAAATGCAAAAGCGTTTTGTTTTTCCACCCAGATACCACCGGGGACACAGACTTTAGCACTCGAGTGTAGCTAAAGGTCTCAAACGGCTTTAATAATCCTCCTCTCTGAGGCAGAGTCATTAGATGGGAAGCACTTTGCAGCTTCGTGAAAAAAAAAAAAAAGAACGGGTCTCTTTTTATCTGCGAGGCGTATCGAACGTCTGCACAAACAAACCTGCAATGTTCAGTCAAGCAAATCTCTTAACCAGGGGCAAAAACACTTTGATCCGCTGCTTATCACAACTGCAGGTTGGTAGACCAATCGGAATTGAGGACTTCAGTCATCTCCAAAAGGGTAACACAAACACACACACACACACACACACAGTTCTACATATTCCTTCATTCCTTCATTTCCTGAGTCATTTAGTCCTACTAGGGTTGCAGTGAAGGTGGAGCCTATCTCAGCCGACTCTGAGTGAAGGCGGAGTACACTCCGAACAGGACCAACACACAAACAACCATTCACACTCACATCTAGAGGCATCTTAGAATTCCTCCTGAACACCTCTCTGGTGTGGTGTCTCGGGCATGTCCAACCGGGAAGAGACCCCGGAGTCGAACTAGAACACGCTGGAGGGACTACGTCTCTCGGTTGGTCTGGGAACGCCTTGGTGTCCCCCTGGAAGAGCTGGAGGAAGTGGCTGGGGAGAGGGACGTCTGGACCCCAATGCTGAATGCAACCCGACCGCGGATCAAGCGGAAGAAGAAGATGATGACGACGAAGATGATAATGATCTAGAGACAATCTGGAACAGCCAGTTAGCACAATGTGCATGTCTGTTGACTGTGGGAGGAAACCAGAGTACCCAGGGGAAACCCACACTAGCACATGCAAACTCCAGGACCTTCTTGCTGTGAGGCAGACGTGCTAACCACTACACTACCGTACTGCTCGACTTCCTAACATGCTGTTAATAAAAAATAATCATCGTAATGACGGTAAGAGTAACTCCACTTCTGCTGCATCGTTGATTAGTTTCCTTCACCTGCACGACCCGGCGTGTTTGCATTCCTTACCTAACAGAACATACGCAAAAGCAGAATAAACAACGGACCGTTCCATGGCACTCTGTTTCCTCTCCTCGCGTCTTCACATCCTCTCTGTCCCTGTAAACATTACAAAACCGAATCATTTCTGCTGCTTCATGTTTAATTCATGAGCTTCTCTTCATAAATCTGTTTAGCGTAATAGTCCGTACCTGCTCCGTTTTCACTATGCAAATGAGCTCTCGAATATCAAGGGCTTCATCCAGTATAATCTGCGTCTGAATTATGCAGATCTGGAGGTTCCCTCGCCGTTACATCATGTTACAGACCCATGATAAACCTGGAAGCTGAAGACGCACGAGTGCGGCAGAAAGTAAACACACCCAGTGACTGACGGTCTCCATGGCGGACAATTAACTGACAGTTTGGAGCCTTGTTTTGATTTTGGAGCTACAGATGTGTATAAATATTCCCCCAAGCTCAGAGATACACCACTCATTTCCATACGAGTGCGAAGAAGTGATTCCTCTTCCTCAGACGACATCATGGCCTACTATAATACAAGACACAGGGTTTATTCCTTTCTCCGAGGCTCTCTCTCTCTCTTTCTCACACACACACACACACACACACACACACACACACACACACACACACACACACACACACACCTCTGTTTTATTTCCCCATTATATTTTTCCATGCCTTTTTTTTTTTTTAATCTCCTCTTTTTTAATTACACGTGTGATTACTGCGTAAGCCTTCTGCACTTTCAATAATGTCTAAGAGAAAGTTCACCCTAAAGAGAAGAAAGAAATGCAGGAGGGATTTATTTCCTATTAGAGACACAAATCCACCATGTCTCTCTCTTATAGAGCATGAAAATTATCTTAGCCCCTGAGTGTCCAGAGGATAATTAATATTCTCTGTATTAAGGCAGTGCGGCTTCATGGAAAGGAAATAAAACATTCCATTATTGTACTTTTTTATTTTATGTTTATTTATGACGTAATTAACCAATAAACTAACCAATTTATCAATCAACTGATGAATCATCTTGCCAATTAACCAGTTTATCAGCCAGCCATCAAGAAACCAATCAATCAATCACTCAATCACTCAAACAAACACTCAACCAATCAATCATTCTAAAACTCAGTCACTCAACCACCCACTCATTCAATCATTCAATCAATCAATCAATCAATCACTCAATTACCCATCACTCAGTCAATTAATCAATCACTCAATCAATCATTCAATCAATCATTCAAACAATCAATCACACACAACCACCCACTTAATCAATCAATCAATCAATCAATCAATCACTCACTTAATCACTAAGTCAATTACTCAATCAGTTAATCAACCAATCACTCAGTCACTCAATCAGTAACTCAATCACTCAACCAATCACTCATTCAATCAATCACTCAATTACACCATCACTCAGTCAATCAATCAATCAATCAATCATTCAGTCACTCAATCATTCAATCACTCAACACCCACTTAATCAATCAATCAATCAATCACTCAAACAATCACTCAACCACCCACTCATTCAGTCAATCAACTCAATTACGCCATCACTCAATTAATCAATCAATCACTCAATCATTCAATCACTCAATCAATCAATCACTCACTTAATCGCTCAGTGAATTACTCAATCAGTTAATCAACCAATCACTCAGTCACTCAATCAGTAACTCAATCACTCAACCAATCAATCAATAATCAACATATTAATTAACCAAACAACCAAACAACAAACTAACAAATTTATCAGTCAACCAATATATCAAGTGATTAATCAATCAATTAACTGGCTAATTAATCAGTTAATTAATTAATGTTCACAATTATTTATTCATTTATTTGTTTATTTATTTAAGACATAAAACCTTATACCCCAGTGCAGCTAACTGGGTTATCAAATGCCGGCCATGTCTCTCACTGTCTATGGTGAGAGGCATGTAAAAG
>JBCNYH010000001.1:66356487-66361487 GCA_039654325.1 Tandanus tandanus
ATTTGATTTATTAAGTCACCATGAACTATTAGCAACAAAAACATGACTAAATATTTTATGTAAGACTGGACCTTTAAGATAGCTTTAAGCCAATATGTCGCCCAGTGCACCCGAGCCTATTTATGAATAGCAAAAACTTCTGGAAATAACCAAAGGAGTCCTGAATAGACCTCCCTGTATGTTTGGGGGTTTTGTGGGTGGGGCAAGTATCACGCCTATGGGACATGTTCATGCTTACACACATGCTCAAACCAGCACATATATCAATAAAATACTTCTACTTCATAGTGGCCTACACACTGCTTGCCCAGATAATCCCTCTTTTGAAGATGCTCTGAGCCACGATTAGCCGACGAACCTCTCCAGTAATGGATTTAACCCGAGCTTTTTCCCAACACTGTTTAATTTGCCCTAATGCCCTTCCCTATGGACCACATGCCATGCTGCACAAGCTCTTTCAACTCCAAATGATTGAGTTGCGTCTCAGTCCAGACAGACTGGGAACCAGCTTCACAACCTGGCACATATGTGTCTTTCCTCCCGTTCCCAGTCCCTGACCGAGCAAACGGAGGGCAATTATACTGAAAGCACTTCATCACCGTCACCATCGTCAAAGTCCTCAATTCATCATTTTCATTCTCGCTCTCTCTCTCTTTCTCTGCAGCTTCAGACTGCATGATGTCTGTGTGGTCCGAGTGGTCCGAGTGTAATAAGTCATGCGGGAAGGGTCACATGATTCGGACACGGATGATACAGCTGGAGCCTCAGTTTGGCGGTGAGGCCTGCCCCGATACTGTCCAGAGGAAGAAGTGCAAGCTCAGGAAGTGTAATCAAGGCAGCACCAACAGCGACGAGAGACAGAAACGCAAAGAAGCCAGAAAGAAGAGGAAGAACAGTCAGGGCAGGGAGGAGTGGATTGACGAGCTCGCAGGTGAGGGGCAGAAATCTCAGGTATCATTTGAAACAATTGGTCGCATCTTATTAATACTAACGTCAAAACATTTTTTTACTGAGGTACGTGTTCTTCTGTTTCTTTATAGATCAGCAATTCTATACATGCAATCCCATGATTCTCTCTTCCAGATAAAAGTTATATTTAAGGTCAAACTTTGAGAACTGGAAGTTCTAGCTTCTTTCGTCCACACCGAATATTTCCAGGCAGTATCTCGAGAACGACTTCGCCAATCCTCATCAAACTTCCCACACTTACTCCTTTGGCGTTTCTCGGGTTTCCCACCATTTTTCAGAATGCTAGATTAAGAATTCATTGATTTATTAGCATTGCTGTCATTGATGTACGTTATAGGATGGCCATCTCCTATTTGCTATCATAGCATTTGTATCACTGTGCACATAACTGCGCCATTACTACGCCTGGAACCTGACACCTTATTCAGCATTAGGTTAAACAACAGGAAAAAAATTAGATGAACTTAAAAAAAAAAAAAAGGCCCGACATCTTCAGGAAAGTGAGTTGTATATTATGTTGACAAACACAAACTTTTTTAGCTTCCCAAGGTTATTATTTAGAAACGTTTCTCTTTTGCAACACATCAAAATAGGCCTCCTACTGCTAGCAAAACTTCCAAAGTCCACACCGAAATGCCCTCGTCGAGCCCGGGACTAGAACCCAGGACCTTCTTGCTGTGATTCGTTCATACTAACCACTACGCCACCGTGACACTCAACTGATCTTTAAGTTAATTCATTATTAATCAAACATGGTGGCCCAAATCAGAAATGTCCACCCTATCAATAAGTGTATAAGTAACAAAATAAATTTGATCTATTATGTAAGGGATTCATAAAATGTGTGAATTACACAATGACAGTTCTAACGCAACCGCTTTCCTGTTTGTAACTTATTCCTCTAGGATGTAAAATGAAGCCGTGGTCTGGATGGAACGACTGTACCAAGTTGTGCGGCGGGGGAATCCAAGAGAGAATAATGACAGCCAAGAAGAGATTCAAGAGCACACAGCTAACCAGCTGCAAGGACAGGAAGGAGATCCGCGCCTGCAACGTTCACCCCTGCTAAGCGATGCAGGGGATTATGGGAAGGGACTCGATGTGATGTGGATTGGGGCGGGGCAGGGTTGAGTTTCGAAAGCAGGTTTCTTTCTATGGTTCAGTGGTCTCTTTCAACCTGCTTCGGGTTGGCAGCAGTTTGGTAATTTTTTACTTTTTCTTTTCTTTTTTCCTTTTTTTTTTTTACTAGAATGTAGTATGACGGTAATTTGTCGAATTAAAAAAAAATACAGAGAAACATTTAAAGGTGATGTTAAAAAGTGCTTTTCAATTTCTAATTTGTAGTGCGTTTCTATCAGAAAGTGCCGTGAGTTCCATTCAAGTCTTAAAATGTAATTTAAATTTGATAGGATGATTTCCAGATTTTTTTTTTTTTATTATTCATTCAAAATATTTCCTGAATTCTGATTGGTGCAAAGCCACCAGGGATTTCTTTGTATTCTTTTCCAAGCCGATTTAGCCATCACTGACATTGAAGCTGAACAAATTAAGCTGAACAAATTACGGCGTCTGACCATCAGTCATGAAATATTTCTTCTCATAGATATCATAAGATACATCTAGGCCACAGCCTGCAGCAGATTGCTGAAGCATTGCAGCCCTGGGCATGGTTGAATTTTCTCATTATTTACGCTGTTGTAAGCATAGAGATAGAGATAGAGGTGGAGGACTTCAACAGTATAAATACTGAGAAAATTAAATGAAGTTTACAGCTCAGTATTCGCTTTCACGGGGTAGAAGCCTTCTATCTTAGAGAAACCTAGCGAGAAAATAGTTGCCTGCTGCCAATACTTCCTGAACATTTCAAAATGCCAATGAAGTCGAGTTAGTTAGAAAAAGAGTAATTCTTAAAAAAACAAAATAGGTTCTTACCATCAAGCTCTTTATTGAATATCTGTTGCTTTTTGTATTTAGGATAAATCGGAAATGGCAATGGATGTATAGCGTTCTAACCTCATAGAGCTCACTAATGCTAACTAGCTAGCTAGCAACATATTAACGTGATAGTTTACTTTGAAAAAAATTTGAATGAATAATAAAACAGTTGGAGAATTTGACTGTTGTATGGGATGGAGAATTATTTGACCTCGGAGGGTATTATCCACCTCAGCCTTCAGGCTCAGCTGATAAACGCCACTGACCGAACAATTCTACATTTCATACTTCGCCTCATTCAATAAATACTTATTATCATTATTAATATAATTATTTAGTTTATTTTTTGTGCACTCAGCAAAAGAAAATTAAAATCCTTTAATTAAAATGATTCCCTTCTTTACTTTAATTTTTTAAATAAATAAATAAATAACACTGGAGAAGTAACTTAAGTGCAAAGGTTTTCATACTCAATAAGAGTTTACCTTCCCTTACCTATCTGCAGTATATTTTTATTTATACATATTTTTGAATCTTTATTTACTCTGTCTGTTTCGGGCTGAAATATCACATGATGCACGCTATGGTACCGAATTAAAGTCTCCGAGGTTCGTTGCGAGCTGACGTGTAACCCGTTCTTGTGATAGGCTGTAGGCTCGATGCCTGATTCCGTTTCACTTGTAAATCAGATTTAAAAGTCTTCGAAGTGAATATGATGTAATTTTCAGTGTATAAACAGCACAAGAAAAAATTAAATAATAAATGGACCAAAGACAGGAACCTTGTTCTTGCCCTGTACACTTCAGAAGACTGGAACGATTGCATATGATTACTAGTAGTATGTACTACACAGGAATGGCGCAGTCTGATTGGTCTGCTATTTAGGGGATTATAGACATTAGCCCGAGTGGATAATGCTTGAATCAAAATGACAGACACACTCACGGTTTTTGCATGGTTACGCTTTAAAATGGAAAAATATACCATAAAAATCTCATTTTAGTTTGTTTATCTTGTGTTTCTGTGTAGAATATTCTAAAACTTTAAAACACGCTGTCACGGGGCGCACTTTACTTACATTTCCGTGTAGTTGCCTGCATAGTTTAAAAAGACGCCGTCAGCAACACAACGCATAGCCGTGCTCACAGAGTTTGTGGAGTTCACCTGACCCGCTTTTGTCATGGTCAAAATAACTACATAAGAGTCTTTAGTTTGCTTTTTTTTGTTTTGTTGTTTGCAGTTATTCACCTCGGGATTGGTGGATATTCAGCGACACCCACCTCACCTTTGGTGAATAATTATTGATTTTTAAAGATTTTTAATGGTTCGAGATAAAACCAGAGCCATAAGACATGCAAGGTCAAGACTTCATGTTTCCAGCCACAGCAAAAATCTGCAGCATTCGCATAGCGCTTTCATGCTAACTAGCAGCATAACAACACAACGCGTTCTTCTCATTTTGTGAGACTGCTTGTGTGATATGTAATTTTAATTATATATATATATTTTTTAAATAATTTTAATGATTGTATGATAACTGGCCTCTCTGGATAGGAACGTGTTTCATGACATTCTTATAAATCAATAATTGATTTTAATCCAGTAGCATTTTATTCTTTCTCGTGTCTCTGACTGTATGTGAAAGCGAAGCACAGTTAAACAGCCATTTTCTAAACCTAAGAATCTTTTTAGGAATTTTTCTTTTTTAATCCATTGTAATTTTTTTAAATCCAGATTCGTACACAGGTAGCGTTTTGCTTGTTTTATTGTAATTGGTTTTCTTTCGAGTGTATCCATGATTCCAACCAAAGTGTTGTGTCGATCTTTTCTAGTCGTTTGTTGCCATCTTTGCTTTCGGACATAAAAAAAGAAAAACTCGGAATATTTTGGAATATGCCACCTTTACAATAAAAGTGATTGTGATTAAGTGCCTCACTCATTTTTTTTGATGACTTGTAAAAATAAAGGATGATACGCCAACCGCCATGACCGGGATCAAATATTTATTCATTCACCGAACTACTTAATCCTGGGGTTGTAGGGTGACAGGTAGGCAGGAGCCTATCTCAGCCGAATCTGGATGAAGGCAGTTTACA
>JBCNYH010000001.1:66391210-66411282 GCA_039654325.1 Tandanus tandanus
TGCAGGCGTCTAACAGTGTTTTGACCCAAATGGTTTTCTAGAGTCATCCCCCCCCCCCCCCCTCTCTCACACACACACACACTCTTTCTCTCTCTCACACACACACACTCTCTCTCTCTCTCACTCACTTTTCAGCACCGTGGTGTTCGTGGACAGCGCAGCAAGACCGCAAGAGTCTCGCGCGCACGCGTTCACCCCACGGATTCAACCGGTGGCGCGTGCTCGGACGCAAAAATATTTCGGTTAGAAGAAAGAGGGGAAAAAGAAGAAGGGGAAAAACGGGTGGGTGTAAGATCGAAGGAAGGTGAGAACGGAAATGCACATTACGGATTTGATGATGCAATTCATGAACTGAAGGGTTTGTTCACGCATCTCCGGAAAGAGGGTGGGTACAGCGCGCGCGCGCGCACACACACACACACAGAGAGAGAGAGAGAGAGAGAGAGAGAGAGAGAGAGAGAGGTGCGGATCGGTGCCGTGGCTCGCGCCTCTTCACTCACGCGCGAGGATGCTGGTGGGCAATGCCCGTGGACAGGGAGGCCGAGATTTGCCAGAAAGCGCTGGAGCTCCTCTCGGATCTGTGCTCTAAAGGCGAGGTGCAGAACGAGAACTGCTTGGATTTCATTTATTATTTCCGGGACCTGGCCAGACCGAGGTACTCCGAATCAGGTGAGGTATTCACTTCATTCTTTTTTTTCTCCTGGGTCTCTTTTGCGTTCTGCGACTTGTTGCGCTTTGACGCGAGCTCTGGCAGGAGTAGGAATGCACGTGACCTGAGAGACTACCTGTAGCGCGAGGATGGCCGGTGCCCTGTGCGCACTGCTCCGGTTTTCTTCCGCTCGCCTCTCAGTGCACGCATTACTGTTATTATTATTATTATTATTATTATTATTATTATTATTATTATTATTCATAATAAAATGGAAATATTAGGTAGTGGTTAGCACAGAAAGAAGGTCCTGGGTTCGAGTCCCGGGCTCAAGGGCGTTTCAGTGTGGAGTTTGCATGTTCTTACCATGCTTGCATGGGTTTTCTCAGGGTACTCCAGTTACCTCCCACAGTCCAAAGACATGCACATTAGGCTAATTGGCTGTTCAGGATTGCCCCTAGGTGTGAGTGTGAATGGTTGTGTGAGCGTGTTGGCCCTGTGATGGACTGGTGAGCGGTTCCGGCTGTATCTGCCCTCACCCAGGGTCATCTGACAAAGGCTCCAGCCTCCAAACAAACCTTAATATGATTAACCAGTTTGGCAAATGAATGAATGAATGGAAGGAGTCTCCAGTGTCAGGGTTTTGAAACAGTCAGAGTTTTTTTTCAACTAGCGTGACATACTGAGTGGAGAGTTGGCCAACATCGGGATGTCAGTGAAAATCTGTCCCTTTTGTTTTTTTTGGTGTGTCCAGTATGTAGACACCGGTCGAACCACTGAAAGCTCGTTTTAGCTGATTCAGCATGTCCATCATAAGTCTGTTTCTGAGTTTGGCAGTTGGCTGTTCAGGTTAGTTAATGAGAGGACAAAAACAGAGACGGGTGATGAAAGCAAGCAAACAATGAAGTGAAGAGGATGTTCACAGAAGGCACTTACTTTTGTCTTACCTTCTGCCTTTGCTTTTTCTGCAAGCAACTGAATAAGGGCTGGAAACAGCAGTGCTGATGTCCTATTAACCATATCCTCGATTACAAGTACCTACACGAAGCCGTCGGAGATGAGCCCTTGAGAGTCATGTGAAAGTGATAATTAAACACTACTTTATTTATGGGTATAATCTTAACAGCCAGTCAGTCGCTCCTGCTTGTGTGGAGAGTAATTTCCTCACACAGGTGTATGTGCTAGTTATAGTTTTTGTGGTGGTGTTTTTCCCCCCAGACAAAGGCACCATGAGGCGACACTGCAGGGGGGTCTTCCATCGTTGCTAGTTCTTGATATCTGCTTCGTGTCTTCCAGCCTTCAGAGTACAAAACATGAAATGTACAGTCATGAGGTGTTCAATGAGGTTGAAGTCAGGGCTCGCCAGATCATCACAAGGAACAAACAGACACAACCATTTACACTCACACCTAGGGAGAATTGGGAACAACTAATTAGCCTAATGTACATGTCTTTGGACTGTGGGAGGAAATTGGAGTACCCAGAGGAAACCCAGGGAAGCATTGCGAGAACATGCAAACTCCTCAAAGAAACGCAATCGCCAAGCCCAGGACTAGAACCCAGGAGCTTCTTGCTGTGAAGTGGATGTGCTAACCATTACGCCACCCTTGATTACATACAGTGGAGTCTAAAAGTCTGAGAGTGTTAGTGACAAGTGCTTCTACTGAGCATTCTTTTCTAATTTAATACAAAAAATAATAAAAAATCCAATACAGATTATATTAACAATGACTTGAGGAGAAAGTAGAATCTTGGAGTGTTTTTGCTTTAGTCCATGATCTTGATATGGTTGTGTTTATAAATGCACTCTAAACCTATCACACACACACACACACACACACACACACACACACACACACACACACACACACACACACACACACACAAAAGAGTGCCTTACGGAAGTGCGTTTGACGCTTTATACGTCACTCAAAGCACATCAGCCAATAGGATTTCAGGATCTCCGAATCCATCCAATCATGCGCAAATACTTTCTCAAATGGGCGGGGCAATAACTTACGTTTCTGTAAGCTTCCAGCTTGGAAAAGGACGGCTTAATGTTAGAGCTTTATTTGTGACTCTTACAAAGCACTGAAACTGGAGACTCCTTCCATAAACATCTCCATTCAGAAAACCTTTCTTTTAATTGTTCATACATGTCCTGGCGAATGAGCTGTTACTATAGAAACAACAGTATGATAGAATGAGTGCATTAATGTTAACCTGAGATTGTCAGAGATGGGTTTTTTTAAAGAAAAAAAATAAACTTTCCACCAATCAGCATCCAGATGTAATTGACTTGGTTCACGCCTGTGTGTAATGTGGTGTGTAACGTGAGTAATTGTTTGCTTGATAGTCGTTTCCACATCCTCTCACTCACTCACGCCGCCGCCGCGGTTAGTGCCGCTTCAGGGCTGATGATGCGCCGATGAATTGAAACCAACACTGCAGGTCACATGACCAAGCTACTGTTTCAGTGGGAATGAGAAAGCCTGACCCAGAAAGTTCCCTCTTATTGTATTTTCCCTTCTCTCATTTCCTTTCTTTCTGCCTTTCTCATTTCTTAATTTTTCATTTTCTTCATGTTTTCCTTTCTCTCTCTCATGATTATTTAGTTCCTATTTTTTTCATTCCTTACATAATTTTTTTTAATTCTTTACTCTTTAAGTTCTTCTTTTCCCTATTTCTTTATTCCTTTCTCCCATTTGCTCTCCTTCTTTCTTTGACTTTTTTGCTTATTTTGTTCTTTCTCACTTTCTTTCCCTTTATTCATTCCTTCCTTTAACTACCATTTCCACCAACTTTTTATACTTTTTTTGTTTTAATTTTTGGCTCATTAGTGTTAAAAGGCCGAGGGATCGCGTTCAATTTCTTGGTACACCTGAGTGGTGCCATCTTATGCACCTGGGTGGTGCCGCGTCACGCACCTGTGTGGTTACACTCCTGAGCTGTTTTATCCTAAAACACAGCTGGATTTCAGAAGACACTAAAGCTCTCAATGTTTTAAATGCCACTCTGTGCTGAGTGTATCTGCTGTAGATGCGGTGTGCGAGCGCGCACGCTTGATGTAGGCAGATTCTTCACAGACTTCGTCGTGACTTCTCACTTCTCCTCTGTGAGAAGCTCCAGGACTATGTTTCCCTGCAGGCTTTTTTTTTAAAAATCTAAAATCTTCAGAAACTTTTTATTGGTGGCGTCACACGAAGCTGGCACGTTTTCCTTTATATATAAAAGCAGGATGGAGAGGAAACCCGTGAGAACGTTCTCAGCTTGGACAGTGAAGGTGAAGAGAGAACATCACCCCCCCCCCCTCCCCCTCATTTTCTCAACTTTAATTATTTGAACCTGCAAAAAAAAGAACGATACCGACAATCCACCGGGATGGAGGACAGAGATAAGACAGGGTGCGCATAATTAAACCAGTTTAAGCTTTAATTAAACATACCACCATTTCTTTGAAGTTAAGATACATGGCGTAGAGATAATTAATGTCCTGCATCCAATTAAAGTCAGAGCAACTTAAGATTATCGGTATGAAGCGATGCTCAGCTTATATGAATATAATATTTTTCAGCTTTAAATAAACCTTCTACAAATTTGACCAATGAATAATCATGATATAATGATTACACTAATGGATAATATTAGCCGTGGGGCTAAAATCTAAAATCTTTTATCCATCAATAACCCAACACAAACACTATTATACTTCTACTGTTGGCATAATAACAATGATGTAGGGAACATTAACTCTCTCGCTCGCTCTCTCTCTCTCTCTCTCACACACAAGCATAGATAAAAATCTGTAAGTTCATGATTTAACATCTGTAATGCTATCCTGGCATCATGCCATGCTTCTTTGGAACACCAGACAAGACAATTCTACCCCAAACCTACATTTATATCCTGTTGAATGATTAGAGGTTGTGCGGTCAGTCCCTCTGTTCTCTTCCAAAGATGTTTCACAGGCAAGAAAACACAAAACAAAACAAAAAAACCTCAGTACTACATAAATAACACTCCAGTATATTCCTGAGATGATCCCAATCAAAATCTCGATCCGGGATTTTTTAAAGGATTCTTTAACATTGTGGGCAGCACCATGGCATCGTGATTAGTGCATCGGCCTCACAGCACGAAGGTCCTGGGTTCAAATGGTGGGTTCGAGGGCATTTCTGTGAGCTGTTTGCATGTTCTCCCCCTGCTTGTGTGGGTTTTCTCAGGGTTATCCAGTTTCCTCCTGTAGTCCAAAAACATGAACATTATGAGTGTAGGCTATTCCAAATTGCCCCTAGGTGTGAGTGTGACTGGTTGTGCGTGTTACCCTGCAATGGACTGCCGAGCCATTTAGGGTGCACCCCGTCTTTGCCCAGAGTCGGCTAAGATAAGCGCCAACCACTCTGTGACCCTTGTAATGAAAAGTGGTTCAACAAATGAATGCATTAATTCTTTAGGAACGATTGTGAGATCGGATGACTTCTTTTTTTCTAATTGTGGTATTACAGCAGGTCCAGCAGGTGGTGCTGTGTAACTTATTTGTTCAACTTCGCAAAGGTTTGCACTCTCTCAAATGCTTTGATGTGTTTTATCATAAATATTATCAAAAATTTGCACTAAGTA
Source organism: Tandanus tandanus (assembly GCA_039654325.1). Taxonomy (NCBI): domain Eukaryota; kingdom Metazoa; phylum Chordata; class Actinopteri; order Siluriformes; family Plotosidae; genus Tandanus; species Tandanus tandanus. Next base: position 66,396,480 of record JBCNYH010000001.1, read on the forward strand.
TGCACTAAGAAATTGAGGCACTGTTCTGCAAGAATCTACAGTCTGGGCTAGAAAGAAATCAGCCTCTTGCTTCTTTGTAGCATCCTGTGTACTTTTCTTCCTGTTATTGGTCACTGAAATGTTTTATTTTGTTCACCAGTTCAAAAACCTCCTTCTCCTACTCTGTAGATGTCTCGGTGAGCCTGCTGTCATTGGTAGTGACCGCCTGCGGACTGGCCCTGTTTGGCGTCTCACTCTTTGTCTCCTGGAAGCTATGTTGGATCCCATGGCGCGAGCGAGGTCTCTCTCCTGGAACCAAAGAGGGCCAAACAGAGCACCCTCTTCCACGTCCACCTCCACCACTTCAACCGCAGCCCATTTACACAGAAGTGGACGCCACTCTCGACCGCCGGAACCAACCACGAGGCTCAGTGGTTAAGGAGACAACTGTGCCTCCAACGCCAGTCTCACCGCCAGCACCTGGGTCTCCTCCGCCTGTCCCGGTGCCTGAGTCGGCTCTGAAAATCAGCCATACTTCACCTGATATTGCCATGGAGGCAGAGTCCAAGACTGAGGAGAATGGGATCTATGGCAGCGGACGTATACAGAGGCAGATCACGGATCCATCCTCGACTTGTGTTCGGTCAGTCAGGTTTAAGAGTGTGATGTAATATTATAAAATAGTTTCTTTAAGGATTCTATGCATGATGAGACCCTGACAGTTTGCTAAAATGTTCTGGTTGGAGGTCTGAGAGGGTTTCCTACATCCAGCTACAACCTAGTAGGATGTTTCCTAAGGGTTCTAGAACTTCAGGGGTTTCCTAAGGGTTCTAGAACCTTTTTTGTTTAATGCAATTTATACAAGGTGTACAGTACAAAAGACTGAGATCCTACATCCTACTACAACCTACATACTACATTAATTCATTCATTCATTTTCAAAGCTGCTTAATACTAATTAGTGTCCTCCGATTTCCTCCCACAGTCCAAAGACATGCACATTAGGATAACTTGGCTGTTCCAAATTGTCCCTAGGTGTGAGTGTGAATGGTTGTGTGTTGACCAGTGATGGACTGGTGAGCTGTTCAGGGTGTACCCCGCCTCCACCCAGAGTGGGCTGAGATAGGCTTCAGCCTCTGTGCGACCCTAATAGAATGAAGTTGTTCAGAAAATGAATTAATGATGGTTCTTCAGGAAGGACAACATGAAGAAACCTTTAAGGTGCTCTATGGAACAGCCTTTATCTTCATTGTTAGAATAAATTAAATAAATAAATAAATACATAGTAGCCTTACTTATCGAGAGGGGTTCAAGTTAAACATTTTGGGAAGTTGAAATCCCTTGAAGAACTAAATTATTCCAATAACTGATAAGTGTTCATTGATTACATAACACTGAGCAAAGGTTCGTACTGTAAGGGCGTCACAAACACGGAAGTTTATACATTTTAAAATAATTTTTTTTGCCACTTTTTGAGATTTGGTTTTGGATTAAACCCATTAAATACAAGTAACCAGTCAAATAAGAAAATAACTCGGTAATAAATATAATAACTTTAATAACGATGGGCTTTAACTTTCATCACAAAATAAATCTGTTTCTAGGCAAAGCTCCATCCGACGCCACATGAACCAGTCCAACCCCGACTTCATGGTAGCCCAGTTCCAGAGGCAAGACTCTCTGACAGGGATGAGTCTCGGCCGACTCAAACCAGAGCTGTACAAGCAGCGCTCCTTAGACAGCGAGGAGAACCGCGGTGGTCGAGGAGGGACCTGCGGTCGCCTCCATTTCATCCTCAAATATGACTGTGATCTGGAGCAGCTCATCGTCAAGATCCACCGTGCCCAAGATCTTCCTGCCAAGGACTTTTCTGGGACCTCAGACCCTTACGTCAAGATCTACCTTCTTCCTGACCGCAAGACCAAACACCAGACCAAGGTTCATCGAAAGACTCTGAACCCGGTTTTTGACGAGGTCTTCCTCTTCCCCGTGGCGTATTCCGAACTTCCCACACGGAAGCTCCACTTCACGGTTTACGATTTTGACCGTTTTTCACGGCATGACATCATCGGACAGGTGGTAGTAGACAACTTCTTGGATCTGGTGGACTTTCCACGGGAGACCAAGCTGTGCAGGGACATTCAGTATGTCTCATCGGTAAGTATACAGCAAATCCACTACTGATACTTTCAGTGAAAGATCTGAAGGAATTCACTAAGTGCCGTTCCTAAATTTGGCAGGGGCGCTGATTTGCAGCATCTTCGGGGAGATGTTGTTCTACCCTGTAAACTGCAAAACCGTCCATACCATAATAGTGACTTGCCATAGAGGTGCAGTGTCTTAACCTACTCACTGGAAAATTGTTATTTATTCATTCATTTATTTTCTGAACCGATTGATCCTAATTAGGGTCACGGGGAATCTGGTGCCCATTTCAGCCGACTCTGGGCGAGGGCAGGGTACACCCTGAACAGCTCGCCAAGCCATTGCAGGGCAGAAACACTGGGGGGCTTGAACCCCTGATCTTCGGATCAGTAAGCCAGCATCTTATCCACCGAGCCACCACTGCCCTATATTGTTATTTATTTATTTATTTTTAGCAGCTTAGTGTAGGGCAAACACGGGATGCATGCGGCTGTGGTTCTTTAAGGGTTCTTTGGATTATTAAGTGTTTTATGGGTTCACAGATTGGGTTCTTGTACTTGGGAACTCGTCTTCATTGGTAATGGGGGTCTCCCAGATGGACAGCCAGCCTCTTTAGCATGCTAGTTGGAAACTTCTCTTTTTTAAAGAATGCGGTTAAGTGCCCGAGGAGCACCAACTGTACAGTTATGGTTATGAAGGTGATTACTTTGTTTTTGTTTCATTTCTATGAGTTTTACTTCTATTCTTTTTTATTTCCTTTCATCATGTGTATTGTTTGTTTTCTTTTGTACGCTTAAATTCATGTGAAGATTTTTACTTTAAAAGCCCTACATTACTCGAGATCGTTCTTCTACATGCATCACACCATTTCATTTAAACCTCATTTAACGCCAGTATCTCAGTAATATACAGTATTTCAAGGCTATGAAACGGTGAGCTGAGCTTCAGAACGGAGATAGAAAATCGTCCCAAATGGTTTTTATTGCATCATTCTTTTTCCTCCTTTCCATCCAGAACGAATAAAGGTGTAAATGTTTCCAAGCATCGCTAATGCTGCAGTTGGCCAGACACCATGGATCAGTTCCTCTCTGGTGAACTCCAGTTTGTTCGAAATGGTTTGTTTAAAATAATCGGGAAATGTTTGAACATTAGTTTTAAACGGAACCAGCTTTTCTACCAATCTGGATTACAAAAACAGACAGGGTTCAGAGTGAGACATTTCTTTTTAGTTTGTGTGGGAGTGAAAGGGTTAATCAGAGAGTCAAACTTTACTTCTATTAAGTTGATCTACTACATATACAGGTGGGAGTATCAGAGGTCCATCCCTCAGCTTGGAATCCCTATTGTTTTTACAGGGATTAGATATCCGCACAGATTCTAACCCCTCTCTGGGCCATCTCTTCATCATCTCCTCCTCTTCATCACCATCTTCATCCTCACTCTCTCTTCTTCTTCATCATCCTCACTCTCCATTCTCACTCTCCTTCTTCTTCATCACTTTCTCTTCATCATCCTCACTCTCCTTCTTCATCATTATCCTCACTTTCTCTTCATCATCCTCACTCTCTCATCATCCTCACTCTTTCTTCTTCTTCTTCTTCATCCTCACTCTCTCTTCTTTATCATCCATTCTCTCTATTATTATTCTTCTTCTTCATCATCATCCTCGCTCTCTCTTCTTTTTCATCCTCACTCCTCATTATCATTCATACTCTTCGTTAATCTCCTTGCTTGGACCCCGGGAATCGCTGCATGCAGATATATACTATTTATTTATATAATTACATTTACAAAACCGTACTCCATCTGATCCTTACCCAGAACCATGTCTCTCACTTACTCGTTCTCTAATGTTCACCATCTCTTCCACCTCTTCCTCCTCCTCCTCCTCCCACTTCATCCTCCTCATTTCTCCTCCACAGAACAAACCGCTATCATTATTTATTTTTTTTTTAAATCCCATTTTCTCATTCTTGGAGCTTTTATGTGCTTCGCTTCATCAGTCTTTCTCCCATCCATTATGGCTTTCTCGCTCTCGGTTTTACTCTTCATATTCGTAGGTGTTTTCTATCTTCTTGGCTGAATGGCTTAGTTTCCTGCTAAGATATAAGAATTTCGGTGAGGTTGATAACAGTGGGAGTGGGGACGTGGCTGCCATCATGGAAGAAGACTGATTATTGCTTATCTATTTCGAGCTCTGTTGAGTTTTTCACCAAAATGGGTGGCACGGGCGAGGCTGCTATTCTTCGGGGTACATACAGTGAAACATATTTCAGAGTAGATGGTTATAAGCAAAAAGCCTCAGCATTGTATAGAAGGTAAAAAGAATTAAATGTCAGTTTTGATTTTCTTTTTTTTTTCCCCAAGGCAGTTTGCGCAGCAATCTCAGCAGAGATGAAAACAATCTCATGAACATAAAACACACACACACACACACACCATCTTGCCATGATGCATATCTGCTGCTTGGTGTTTATGGTCTCGGTTATGTTTCCAGTAACGGTGGGGACAAACGACCGCCTTCACTAAATGACGAAGATCAAGGGAGAACGGGATTAAAACCCAGCATGCTGTTCAACATCAGGTTGCATATCGAAGGGCATGTGGCTCATCTACCAAGACCCAAGATAAAGAAAAATAAAAAATAAAAACAATGTGGGTGGTAATGCAGCTCCTGTCTCGACGTCTCCAAGAGGAAATAAATAACCTCACTCTGTTTAGCTCGATTCTCAGCTCACGGTGTGGGATGTTCAAGTTTAACTTCAACTTTTCAGTAAGAAAATAAAAAAACAAACACTGACCAGAATTTAGACCCAATCTCAGGTTTCAGTGGTTATAATTACAAGAATGAGATCAATTAGAATAATGATGATGAAGTGTTCAGTTAGCATGCCTGATTTATCTCCCACTGATGACCTTTATTGAATTAACACCCAGAATGCATTATTCACGGAGTGACTCAATCATTGCTAGTTGCCGGTCGGCCAAATGACAGCATGACAAATCAATTGTGTGCTTTGTTTAAAACTATAGAAGCTTTTAAAGGAATAAAAAGATTGGGCTAAGATTACAAAAGTAACTGTCATCCTTGCTGGTGAAAGAAGTAAAAGTCTCTGAACGTCTATGAGACGGTAAAACGATAACCAGGCACGGACAATACTTCAGTAATTACCCATGCACGGTTTTTCACCAAACTTGGTGGGGACACTTCCCTTCCTAGAACCCAGAAATTCTGATATTTTGGGATGTCTAGGTCAAAGGTCAAGGTCAGAGCAAGTTTTGTCAGCAACAATGTTTTGAAGATAGAGTGCTTTTAGATGCCGTTTTAGCCAAGATTTTTGCACATGATCTATATTCCCACTTCTCAGTAAATTTTTTTCTGAGAAATGAAAACCAACTATATTATAATATATTCTAAATAATCAGGACATAATAGCAGTTTTAAAGCAAGAAAGATAAACAAAGGACGTTAATCTGAAACCAATCGGGCTTAAAAAAAATCAACATTAACAAAAAAGCTTAGAAACAGAGCAGGAAAGAAACTTCATTAAATGAAAACCAGGTGTATATATAGAGTCAGGAAATAAAGCGGTAATGAGAATCAGATGAGGGTTCAGACAACTCAAGTGGCCACAGATTTCAGTGATGGCGACCTCTAGTGGTGTGGAGTAAAAACAAACGACAATAATAAAAGAAAACTTTTCAGAAAACTGCCAAATAATTATCTTTCATCTACTCATTTGCCACACCGGTTAATCTTATTAGGGTCACGAAGAGGCTGGAGTCTATCTCAGCCACCACTGCGCGAAGGCAGGGTACACCATAAACAGCTAGCCAGACCATCGTAAGGCCAACATACACACACAACTATTCACATTCACACTCTCTTACATCTAGGGGCAATTTGGAACAGCCAGTTCGCTTAATGTCCATGTTTTTGGACTGTCGGAGGAAACCGGAGTACCCGGAGGAAACCCACACAAGCACAGTGAGAACATGCAAACTCCACACAGAAACATGAGCCCAGGACTCGAACCCAGAAAAATTCTTGCGGTGAGACAGATGTGCTAACCACTACGCCACCGTGCCACCCCTGTGAAGTCCTGACCAATCAGAATTAGTTTAGGGGAAAGTGAGAAAAATAAACCTGGAAATGATAAACAAAGGGTCTTACTCTCTATATAAAGGTTTAAATTAGGGGATTTATGACAAGAAAGGAAAACATTTCATTACCAATACTCCAACATTGCAATATAAATGAAAATAAGTGTATGTGTTCCTGTGACATTCGCTTTTACGTGATGTGATGCTTCCATTTCTCTTCCCTGAGTTAGACAAGCAGCTCAAATGCTCTTGATTTTCTGTCTGTAGTACAACCTGAAGACAAACGACGTCTTCATCACCAGAGTAACACCAATTTGTCCTACTGATTGTAATAATGTAGGCTAAGCTAGGCTAGTGAGTTAGCTCATACTAGCTAGAAATAGTGTTGTTATTGTTACAGTGTAAGTGCTACTTCTTTAAATTAATATTATTTATTTATTTATTTATTTATCAGAAAGTTGCTTTGGATATGTTCGTTGGCATGGCGAACATCCCTGACATAAATTCCGTAATCACCCACATTCCTTTTTCCTCGCACATCCGCTCCCAACAGTTGTTGCCTTCATGTACATTTCGACGTGCATTTCGACTTCTGTGCGGGTTTTGAGCAGAATGCAGCTTAATTGTGCTTGAAATGCTGCAAAAAGCTTGTTACGTCTGGCCTGAAAAGTCAGAACTAACATTAACCTCGATTCCAGTCCCATAACAGCTGCGTATTTCCAGAGCGTGAATGCATTTCATTTCACACAGCATGCGCATTAAATCAATGTTGCGATCTCGATCTTTCTCATTTCAAGCATTTCAAACGAAATCAAGACCTAATGGTGGTGTGAAATTGGGCTGAGGAGCTTGTTCGCAATCGCGGGCCCACGTTGAGTCATCTCTGCATGCAAATTGTTCAATAACAATCTAGTCTAGAGCTTAACATTCTCAATATTCTAATAAGGTTAAGTGTGAGTGAGAGCAAGTGAGAGAGAGAGAGACGCTCGGAGCCAGAGACTGCTTCCATTAAGGTCTTATTTCGTGATGATTATAAAAGAGATATACAGGAACATGATACCAAAGGAAAGACACAAATGAAAGTAGGATGCACATGCAGACTAGAAAATCAGAGTACGCTACTGAGTGTTCACTTAAAAATACTCTTTATATTTTTTTCCCCCAATGTTGCCTAATCTTTACTACACCTTCTAATTGTAACAGACGTGGCATGAAACATGACCTAATAATAAAATACTAGTTATTAGTGGTGTTGTATATCCATCTTTCAGCTAGCTAGCTAAAGTGTTAATGCTAGCTACATAGCTAGATAGCTGAAAGGTACCTATCAAAAAGATAGCTAGCTAGCTAGATGAAAAAAAAAAATGTCCTAGCTATCCATCGCAGCTAACTAGATACCTAACTAGCATTAACAGTTTAGTTAGCAAGCTGAAATATGGATTGGTAGCTAGCTAGATGGAAAAAAATGTTAGTAAAGTATCTATTTATTTAGATAGCTATACATTTTTCAGCCAACTAGCTACCTAACTAGCATTTACATTTTAGTAGCTAGCTGAAAGATGGATAGGTAGCTATAGCTAGATTAAAAAAGTCATCTAGCTAGATAGATACTTTACTGACTTTTTTTCATCTAGGCAGCTACCCATCCATCTTTTAGCTAGCAAGCTAGAAGAAAAAAGTCAGTAAAGTATCTATATAGCTAGATGACTATCTAGTTAACTAGCTAGATAGACTACTGATCTAGCTAGCTAGATATATAGACATCTAGACAGATAGATAGAAAGATAGATAGATAGAGAGATACTCTCAGTTTGTGTATTTGTTGTCAGGAAACCGCAAAAAAAATTATCTACAGATTTTCATGAAATTTCTACAAGAGGCGGGGCTTTGGACAAATAAAATTTTGGAGATGATCCGGATCAAATTCTGAATCCAGAAATTGTGAGACAGGAAGTGTTGGATCATATGGTGTTTGATAGGCTTGGCGAAGGTTTGCACTCTCCATGAGCTCTTGTTGATTCATGTTTTTATTGATACATGGCAGAAACAGGAATTAAAAAACAAGTGTGAAGTAGTGTTATACTTTATTAAAGTATTTTAGCCTCGTATCATGAAGACTCAAAGTTAACAATTTCATAATAGTAATCCAAGTTAATTAGGGGTTGTATAATTATTTTCTACCTCTGCCACGTGGTTGTCACTGGTGGTTGCCCTTTTACAGTTGTTAAGCATGTTTTTCCTTTCTATCCGCCGCCGATCTTAGCACTCCACCACCCTGACCTTTTCCTCTCACAAATGGTAGAAGAAGTGTTACTTCTTGCTGAGAGTGACCTGAGATAAACAGCAGGGAAGTGGTTTCTAATCTCACCACATTTCCCCGACTCCTTACCTTCCTGCTGTGTAATTGTCTTGAGGGAGCATTAAAGAATTATTGGTCAGTGTCAGAATGAGATTAGCTGTCTGGGCTTCGATGCGCAACCAGAGAATTAAAGGAGAATGCTGTGTTCCCGGAGGCTCAGATGATTGAGCTGCGCACAAATCTCATCTCTGGCAACTTTTTCAGTCTCAAGGATGACTCAGGCGAATGGTCTTTGATCGCGCTGTCTGTTAGTTAACTTTTATTACTCATGCTCATACATACAGCTCTACACTCGCACCCTTGCTTTTATTTGTGTTGTCTCAAATTACATCAACGTCCAGCATAAGGATTCAAAAGAACCTGAAATCGCAATGTACTTGGCTGGCACGGTGGTGTAGTGGTAGCACATCTGCCTCACAGAAAGAAGGTATGGGGTTGGAGTCCAGAGCTTCAGGAGAGTATTTCTGTGTGGAGTTTGCATGTTCTCCCGTGCTTATGTGGGATTCCTCCGGGTACTCTGGTTTCCTCCAACAGTCCAAAGATATGCACATTAGGTCTGGCTGTTCCTAACTGCCCCTAGGTGTGAGGGTGAGGTTGCCCTGTGATGGACTGGAGAGCTGTTCAGGGTGTACCCCGCTTTCCCCAGAGTCGGCTGAGATAGGCTCCAGCCTCCCTGCGACGTTCTGGGCACTTCTTTCGGAATACTTGGGAGCTGGGGAGCTACCTTGGGAACCGGGAGAGCGTGGCTTCCATTCACAAAAAGGTCAGTCGTGTTAAAATTCGCCGTGGGTCATGCACCAGATCAGTTCAACCATATTTTCTTTAACCATCTACCATGTCTTCAACTGCTGATTTCCTCCACTCATATTTGTGATAGAACGCCTCCAAAATCTGCCGGGATGGCTCCGGTACTCTCGTCCACTGTTCTCATGTATCAGAAATGACCATATGTATGAACTTAGTGTAAGATTATACCCTTTACAGCTATTTTTAGCTGCAGTTACAACAGCAAGTCATCTAGGATATGTCTTTATTAGATTTACTTGTTGATTTAGATATTTCCGCCCACTCTTTTTGGAAAAAAATGGAATTTGGAAATTTCAAACACATTTGAAACTATCGCCAAGTTCTGGCGATGGAACGCCTTCGACCTGTTACGTAATCACTAGCATGTTATGAACACCGAAATGCATCTTTTGTATGCCTTTTTCGTGTTTCATTTGCCACATGCGTCTTCCCAACATGTTGGCAAAGCTCACTTTTGCACCCATTCGTCCCCTTGCCCAGCCTCTTTTGTGGTGGCGAAGGGGGCATTTCCCTCACGCAGCTAGTGCGATGGTGGCGAAGGAAACGTGATGGTGGCGAATGCATTGGCTGCGAAAGTGGAAAAAATCGTGTCGAGATCGCCGATTTTCAATTCGCCCTCATTCGTCACCTTTGCCGTCACTCTCTGCGCACTGTTCGCCTAGTGAGCAAGGGGTTTTAGAAGCAAGTACAAGAATTTCATGCTAGTACAGACTTTTACTACCTAAAAAAACCCATGACTTAATTCTAGTTATAAATTTTGTTTTGGCTTCATTGGCGTAATAAACATGTCTTTGGACTGTGAGAGGAAACCAAAGTACCCAGAGGAAACGCACGCAAGCATTTGGAGAACATATAAACTCCACAAAGAAATGCCTTTGCCGAGCCCGGGACTTAAACCCAGAACCTTCTTGCTGTGGGGTGGACGTGCTAGCCACTACTCCACTGTGCTGCCCAAAATAGTGAATAGTAAAATAAAATAAATATCTTCACAGTCCACTCCTATGACAACATCACACTACATAAAGCTTCTAATATCCACTCATGATTTTTAACACTTATAAATCCAGGTTTGCTGTATGAGGTCTTCGTGGCTCTTATGAATGAGTTCTGAAGACTGAGTATAGAGTAATAATCCTTTTAGTCGAGTATTAGTGTATATAATTGTTCTACAGGATGAATATAATAACAATCAAAGACCAATATTTCCTCTTGATACTGTATTTGTTCATATTAAAGCTCAGAAATATCCAGAAATCATTTCAATAATCCCGATATAAACCGTCCACAGTGGAAAATCTCTTTCATTATGAAAAGCAGCATGAATAAGTGTAAGAAAACCCTGGTGTGAGTTTGCAGGCGAGGTATTTTGAGAGCAAGTGTTAATATGACTGTTAGGTTCAAAAATAAAAAAGCGGTGGTGAGGTGCTGGTGAGGGAGTGAGGTGTAAAAATCTACCCCAAGAAAGCGAGTGGGTCAAATTTCACATTCGTTCTTATCACATTGTGCAATAAAAATAATCTATTTTTAAAGGTATATATATAATATAATAAATTGAACAGACTGATAATATAGATATAGATAGATGGATAGATAGATAAACATGGTGGAGGCACTACCCTACCTGATTCCAAAACATGATATTTTTTTTATGTGTTTATTTTTTTGGAATGTCTAGGTCAAAAGTCAAGGTCAAAGCAAGGTCACAAAATTTTGTTGCTAGAACGCTTATAATTCTGAGTGCTGATAAACTTCCTGTTAATATGGAACACTAATAGGAATCCATATACTGTATGAACTTTTAAGCTACACAAATACTTTGACCTTGAGTGACCTACAGAGGTGAAAGTCAAGGTCACAGGAATTGTAGTGCTAATAACTTTGAAAAGAGTGCAGATAGACATGTCATTAACTAATAGGAATCCATATACGGACTTTCAGTATAACTACTTTTGACCTTGAGCGACCTTGAAAGGTCAAACCCAAGCCATCTTATAAAACCTTCAAATTAAAAGAGTCGTTTTTGCTACTTTGGTCACGTCCACATACTATAGAACATATTGTTAAGATGTGCACACAGGTAATTAAAACAGAACCCATACAGGGCCTATTTACTACATTATCCATGCTACATGGTAAAAGTATGTGCTCTAATTTATTATGGGTCCATGCATCACCTCTGAACCCTACTGTTTTTACTCGTTTCATTAAATTATTTCGCCACTTTTTTTTTTTTTTTTTTAACTTTGGCCATGAAACCAAAACCGTGCTGTGCAAAGTCAGCAAATTTGGTAGCATGGGAGTTCTCCATGTGCCTTTGGAGGATTCCTCTGGGTACATTTTAATTTCCTCACACAGTCTATAGACCAGCACATTTGTCTAATTGGCTGTTTCAAATTGCCCCTAGGTGTGGATGTGAGTGTGAATGATTGTATGTGTGAGTTGCCCTGGGATGGATCAACGAGCCTTCCCCTAGAGTCGGCTGAGATAGGCTCCAGCTGCCCCACGACCCTAGAATTAGGCGTATTAATTAGAATTGAGTAGAATTAAGCAGTTCTGCAAATGAAGGTATAACCTGTCTCAGTTTCTGCATTTTTATTTTTATTTTTTTTGCATATTCAAGGCTCAAGGTTTATTTTTAAGGATCTCTGTTTAATACTTTAGTCTTAATGTGCTGTACTGAAGGCTAGCAGCCAGTTAACGTGGGTGGGTTCCAGATTGCTAAACCGAGACAAATTTACAAAGATGCTAAATTACTGTGATGATCACGAGTAGAACTGTTTCTGACACTCACACCCAACCTTAATATACCTCCTAAACATTCATTTTTTTATTTGTTTATTTTTATTTAGAACTGGCCTACTTGTCATTTTTATTTCTTGCCCTATTCTCTAGGAGTATATTTAAACTGTTGGATTATTATTATTATTATTATATTTTTTTATTCATTTATTTATTTGTTTATGTGTTATTATTTATTTTAGATTCATCTATACACAATAAAAAAGAAAAAAAGAAAGAAAAAAAGAACAATGTTCTCTGAATGGCTCTGAGGGGGAAAAACCCAAGTAGTGGTTAATTGGCTCTGAAATTGTATTCTATGTATTAAATATTAAACTACACCAATAACGGACAAGAATTTACAAGTCATGAATAAAGCCCTGGAGGTTTGATTTTTAATAAAGTGTGATAAAAGTGGATAAAGCGCTATGTTTCGGGTGTTTGTGTGAAACTCAGTTGGTTCTGGTTCTTGCTGCTGGGCTGGAGTGAAAACACTCGGGTTAGAGAAGCTGGAAGCTCTGGGTTCTTCTCCTGGGAGCAGTATTTTTATCCCTTTTTCGATTCTCTGCCAGTTTTACAGATGATCAGTTCTATAAGACCGCTGTACAGGACCTGAATTTACTCATTATTATTTATTACACCAGACCCTCGTTGAATTTTGAGATCTTTTGAGTCTCCAGTGTCTGCACTTCATTACACTCGGAGGTTAAGATGCAACTTTAAGTTTAGGACAGAAGACTCCTTCCATAACATGACAAGCTGAGGGTATTTATTTAATAATTTTATTAATATTGTTTATAGTAAAAAAATACTGTAGCTGGAATAATGCATGTTACGATCGAAACTTATTTGTTTTGGAGAATTTCTCAACATTAAATTTACTTAAGTAGCTATAAATGAGTTTAGTTCATTTAGGAGTAATAATTTCTAAGAATTTGCAAATTGCAAAAATATTTCAGGTTGTTTTATTTTTTTATTTTATTCTTAATTATTTTTATTTAGGTTTTAGTTTCATGTTTAAAATTTTTTTATTCAATTTGAATCTAGGTATTTTGTCTTATTGTACTAGTTCAGAATTTCACCAGTTTGAAGCATTTGTTTTATAGAATAAAATCTTTAAATAAGTAAAATAGTGGAAAATATGTAGGTTTAATAATTTATTTTTTTTTATTGATGAATAAATAAATGAATAAATGAATAAATGAATAAATAGATAGATAGATAGATAGATAGATAGATAGATAGATAGATAGATAGATAGATAGATAGATAGATAGATAGATAGATACATTTGACTATATTTAAGACCTCATCTCTATCTGGTAAGTTGTCCTTTTGCAGTATGTTGAATACTTTCACTGATTTTTGGTGGACCCTTGTATACACTTATTAAAAACAAGGTCTTCAATATACATTATGTATATTCATTAATACATTTGTATTTATAGTGTTGTTTTTTCTGTTGCTCTCAGGATAATGTAGATCTGGGCGACTTGATGTTTTCGCTCTGTTACTTGCCCACTGCTGGCCGACTGACCATCACAGTGATAAAGGCACGCAACCTAAAAGCCATGGACATCACAGGAGCTTCAGGTTCGACTCTACATTCAGGGTTTTATATCATTTTACACGGAGGGAAATGATCAGCAAAATGTAATTAAATGGTTAAGTGGTAGAGCAAGCAGCGCACCCCATCACATCCTGATCTATCTACAAAAAAAAAAATCTTAAAGAAAGATATTAAATGTCTGAGTGAGTATTGTGCAAATATAATTCAAGGCAGTAAACTTTAATTTAAATGCAGTGCAAAGGGTTTTTAACATTCATGAAGGACGGAATATTTTTCAAAACGCATAAGTGGTTAGCACGTCCACCTCAGAGCAAGAAAGTCCTGGGTTCACGTTCCGGGCTCGGCGAGGGCATTTCTGTGTGAAGTTTGCATGTTCTACCCAATGCATGGGTTTCCTTCAGGTTCTCTGGTTTCCTCTCATAGTGCAAATACAGGCTATTTGGCTGTTCCAAATTGCCCCTGGGTGTGAGTGTGAACAGTTGGGTATTCGTTGGCTCTGGGGTGGACTGACAAGCTGTTCAGGGTGCATCCTGCCTTGTCACAGTGTTGGCTAAGATAGGCTCCAGCTGCCCCACAACTCTAGTAAGATTGAGGGGTTTGCCGAATGAATGGATAATTTTCAATATATTTTTTTAAGGATAGTATATTTATTTATTTATTACAATAAGTGATATCACAGTGAATTTTTACCAGTTTATTGCTTATATACTTACAAATATTTTTGAGTTAGATTTTATTATTGCAGAAAGTAAACAGCACCCCCTGCTGGGCCTGCTGTTATATAACACTTACAAAAAAATCATCCTCTTTCACAGTGTCTCATGAAAAAATTATTGCATCCTAATGGGATCATATATGAGAGAGAGAGAGAGAGAGAGAGCGAGCGAGAGAACAGGAGGTTTAACATATAGAACATGAATGCATTTGTTTGTTTGTTAGTTTTCTTAAGGATGTGATATATATACTGCTCAAAAAAATAAAGCAAACATTAAAATAACACATCCTAGATCTGAATGAATGAAATATTCTTATTAAATACTTTGTTCTTTACATAGTTGAAT
>JBCNYH010000001.1:66425569-66443961 GCA_039654325.1 Tandanus tandanus
GACCTCACTGCTTAGGCTGCTGCCCCCGCGACCCGACCCCGGAACAAGCGGAAGAAGATGAATGAATGAATGAAAAAGGGGGCGACACAGCATAGAAAGAAGGATTTAAACTACAGATATATACACTGGGATTGGCCTGGCTGGAGTCTATTTCAGCCGACACTGGGCAAAGGCGGGGTACACCATGAAAAGGTCACCAGACCATTGCAGGACAACAGACAGACAGCCCCCACACACACCCTGGGGAAATTTAGAACAGCCAGTTACCCTGATATGCATGGCTTTGGACTAAGGGAGACGACAGGAGTACCTGGAGGAAAGCCACACAAGTACAGGTAGAACATGGAAACTCCATACAGATGCCCTCACCGAACCTGAGACTCGAACCCAGGACACGAAGAAACACGAGGAAAACACAGGAAGTGAATAAATTTGCAGTGATGAGGTGGAAGAGCATCAGTATTAAAGAAACCCAGCGTCTGGTATTATGTTTGGGCTCCAGACTTCAGACGGTTCATTTATTTATTTATTTATTTATTTATTTATTCATTCATTCATTCATTCATTCATTCATTCATTTAAAGGAAACTTGATTAAAAAGGAAAAGCGGAATCAACCACAGACTTTTTACAACCCAATTTATCCATGTGTAATTTTTCACATTTTTTAAAGTAGAATAACTGGATTGGGACACGCCCTAAAATACTCAATGCCTTTTTTGTGGATTTATAATGTATGATTTTTTTTATTTTAATTATTGTTATTATTATTATTATTATTATTTGATTATTATTTTTTTATTTCTTTAGAATTTTTGATTTTTTTGACTCGGTTTGTTGAAAGTGCACCTGCATGAATTAAAGGTGCTAATATGTTAAATTAAAGAAAACTTTTGAATTTTAGAGGAAAGTGTGAAAGAAAAATGCACTGAATGAAAATATCACTGAATAAAATCCAATAAAATCATCCGAATGTAATTCAAAACGTATGATGTTTGTTTTTGATGAAAATAATTATAGTGGAGTTAAGAAAAAAATTGTGGTGTGTTTATCGCTCAAGGCTCTGTGTGTGTGTGTGTGTGTGTGAGAGAGAGAGAGAGTGTGTGTGTGTGTGTGTGCGCGCGCGCGTGCGTTTGTATTTTAAACACACTCCTAGTTTTGAAAACCAGGTTGAAAAGAAAAGTGATGCAGAAAGAAAGAAGGAACGAAACGGATTTGAATTTACTGTCGAATAAACAATGAGGTGTTTTGTTTGTTGTTGTTGTTTTTCTTCTTCTGTTTTTTCTTTCTGTCAGATTTGTTTTATTTCTCTTAAGTTCTTAGTCTCTTGTCTGTATCATTACGCTGACTTTTCTATTTTCTTTCTTTCTTTCTTTCTTTCTTTTCACTTCCTTTCTGTATTTTTTTCCTGTTTTCTCTCTCTCTATTTTTGGCTTTCTTTCTTTACGTTTTGCTTATTTTTTTCCTTTTTTCTTTCCATTTAATCATTTTAGTCTCTCTTTCTCTTGCTCTAATTTTATTTCTGGCTTTATGTCTTCTATTTGTTTTCCAATTTTTTCTTTGCTTCATTCTTTCTTTCCATCCTTCCTTCTGTTCAATTTTATTTCAGGCTTTCTTCCTTTCTTTCTTATTCTTTCCTTCTTGACATTTAGTTGTATTTCTCTCTCTCTCTCTCTCTCTCTCTCTCTCTCTCTCCTACCTCATACCATATGGGTGCTGTGTGTGTGTGTGTGTGTGTGTGTGAACATGATGCAAATGTTTTAGACAGTGTTGATGTCAGGTGTTTCATACACTGTTAGCTCTAATCAAGCTTCAGGGCTGTCTCTGGTGCTGCTGTGTATTCTGGGTTGCCAGATTGATACCTGATCTGCTCGAATATGTTATGATTGTAAGAATTTCTACAGTCATGGATTCTGTATATACTGTATATATTTATGGGTCTAAGCATCAACACCTCTTGTTTATCATGTTATAGCCTAATATTATAGCTCAATAATAATATACGTGCTGTAATCATTTATGTTAATTATTTAAGGTCCCTTTCCCAATCCACTACAGTTGGTCAGAAGTATGTAGCACAGCAGGAGTGGCTGCTGTGAAATGAGAGGAAAGTTTAAAACCAAACTCACTGTGATGGGATACAAACCCAGGCCCCTGCATCTGCTGGGCTATTTATATGGGTTGATCTAAAATTATTGGATATTTGAATAGATCTTGGCTTCCCAGTGCACACTCTGATTGCAGGATGGATTCTTCTGAATGAGTTCTTAGATGTGGTGGCGCAGCAGAACACACGAGATCGATCAGAATCCAGCCGCATGCTGAAAACTGCCTCGGAGCAAACGGATGAAAAAACAAAAAAACAAAAACAGTATGATCCGTGCTTCAGCTCCAATTATTCATCAGGGTACTCCGGTTTCCTCCTACAGTCCAAAGACATGCATATTAGGCTAACTGGCTGTTCCAAACTGCCCCTAGTTGTGAATGCGAATGGTTTTGTGTGTGTGTGTGTGTGTGTGTGTGTGTGTGTGTGTGTTGGCCCTGCTATGGACTGGCGAGTTGTTCAGGATGTACCCTGCCTTCACCCAAAGTCGGCTGAAATAGGCTTCAGCCTCCCTGCAACCCTAGTAGCATTAGGCGGTTCAGAAACGAATGAATAAATGATTATTGTTTGATTTTGGCTTAAGGAAACGAATGTGCGCCCTCTGCTGGATGCAGATGGCATTTTTGTAACAAGCAAACTAAACAGAAATACCCAAAAGAACATTCCGTTGCACTTTCAAATGGGTAACGACAGATTAGCATCTGTACCTTTTCTTATGCATTCATTCGTGTGGAATTGAATGAAATCCAACCTCAAATATATGAACTTGTACAAATGTCTCTATAAATTATGTTGACTGGAGGACTGAAGATATCAAGTACCAGCTACCAACACACATATGCTAACTTCCAACTAGCACTAATGCTAACATCCCATTAATGTCACCCCAGGGAGATTTTTCCTCACCGCTATCACATCTGGTTTGTTCATTAGGAATCTAAATCCACATCTGGAGTTAGTTCTGTAAAACTTCTGTCATTTTGTGATAAATTAGAAAGGGATAAAACAAAAATATATACTGTATAAATAAACCACAGCGGCATGGTAATGCAGTGGTTAGCACGTCCACTGCGCAGGAAGAAGGTCCTGGGTTCGAGTCCTGGGTGCAGCAAGAGTGTTTCTGTGTAGAGTTTGCATGTTCTCCCCATGCTTGCGTGGGTTTCCTCTGGGTACTTCAGTTTCCTCCGATAGTCCAAAGACATGCACATTAGGCTAACCAGCTGTTCCAAATTGCTCCTAGTGGTGTATGTTGTCTGCCTTCACCTAGAGTTGGCTGAGATAGGCTGCAGCCTCCCTATGTCCGTAGTTTGGCAAATAAATGAATATATATAGATAGATAGATAATTTTTGTATACAGCATTACCTCAAGTTTTATGCATCTAAGCTTTGCTGAGCTCAGTAATACGCTGACTGAAAATCCATTAGTAAGGCACTAGGCATGAATAGACAGGTATTGGTTTGGGAACATTTGGAAAGGGGGAGTGCACGCCCACATGGGATATGGGAAGAATGTGTAGACATTTGAAAACAGGTACATATCTGAAACAAAACTATTTCTAATGCAGAGTCTAATGCTAATGTTCCGGTGGATAAGACAAGCCGTGTCCCGGTTCTACTCTGAAGAACGCTGTATACCTGTCAAGGTTCTACAGCTGGAAGAGGATCTCAAGGACGCCCTGGACACTCAACGCTGGAAAGACGACAAGGACATTCTGAGGAGACAAGCTCACCCTGATACAGTCTACACTCTCTTATTGGGGCTGGAACAAAGTTTGGTAGGTGTAATGGATCGGTTATGTTCTACACGCCTTCCTTTGGTGTCGTTAGAGTAGTAACGGTAAACCCATCCAGGGGCTCCTGCATGTCATAGTCACATGATCATTTTAGCCACGTCACTTTTATTTATAAAATATTCTGACAAAAATATTTAGCTTTCATCGACTAAAACTGTTCAGTTTCATTTTTAAATAAAGTGTTTGTCTTATTTGTCAACTTATTTTAATAATATTTAACAGCAGGCTATACTTTATAAAGAAAAAACAAGAAAAACAGTGGCCCTAGAACAAAGCCTTGTGGAACACCCTTTTGCTGGGTTTGAGTCTCAGGCTTAGCGAGGGCACTTCCATGTGGAGTTTGCATCTTCCGTTTTATCCTGCCAGGGCTGTGGTGAGGCTGGAGCCTCTTACATCGACTTTTGGCAGAGGGGGCTACACCCTGAAGAGCTCACCAGTCCATCACAGGGACAACACACACACACACACACACACACACACACACACACACACACACACACAACCATTCACACTTACGCTCACAGCTAGCGGCAATTTGGAATAGTAAATGGGTTTAATGTGCATGTCTTTGGACTGTGGGAGGAAACTTGGGAGCCCGGGACTCGAACCCAGGGCCTTCTTGCTGTGAGGTAGACCACTACGCCACCATGCTGTTGTTTTGAGCTTTATTCTTTATTCGGGTTTTGTAGGATCCTGTAAGCTTTACTAAGAAGAAATGACACATTTCTCCTTCTGAATTTCGGACATGGCGGTCCTCCGTTGTTGCTCTGTTTTGTACGTTAACACTGGAGAAGCACACATGAAACTAGGACTGAATTTAACAGAGCAGATTTTTCTCCAGAAATACCCTGAGCTCGACTTGGTACCGTATGGGTTAAATGTCATGCCCAAGTGATTACAGAGCCAGACTGCTCTTGTGTCTTGGAGCGAGCCCACTTGTGGTTCATAACCTTACTAGCAAAACAGGAATATCCAGTCAGTCGTGTCATTCAAACTGGAAGATTTCTGATTTGGTTATTCTTAGTGCCAGACTGCCAATGGCTATCGGTGTAATTAAGTATTTTGGATCCGTGATACTGAAGTGAATAATTCTGAACAGAGTAGCGCAGCGAGCCTGGACGTGTATTTGAGGGTTTTTTAAGGCAAGGCAGGGCGAGTTCAGTTCCTTTTTGGATTCAGACACTATAGTAGAAGATCACCATCTCTAAAGCAGTGCTTGCTCTTATTTCAAATATTATACTGCGTATTCAGTGTAGGCCAAATGATCAGTTTTGCAGTCCAACATCCAACAGGGATGGAAACACTGGCTGTTCTTTGTTCTGTCGTTTCCCTCCTTTTACCTCCACCTTCTCCTCCACTGCCCTTCATTTATTCCCTTGTCGCTTCCAGCGTGCCGTGCAACACGTGTGTCCACCGCGTGTCCACTCGCCACACAAAGGGCCCACATGCGGCGCTGCGTTCTGAAGTACTCGCTAATGAGATCTGAGAAAGATGAGAAAGAATCAAAGCTGGAGAGTCTGCCGAGATCAGTATTCATCAGTCGATAGATTCAGTAAAAAAAAAAAAAAGGGCTTGAACCAGTGCCATAAAATTAGGAGGGAGGATAAGAAAAGGAAAAGAGAGAAAGAGAGAGAGAGAGAGAGAGAGAGAGAGGAGGAGAATAAAGAAATGAGAAAGGGAGGGAGGAGTGCAGCTGCTGAGTTCTGAGTGGCAAGACCGCAGTCTGATGTTAAAGGCTACTGCCTTCCCTGAGCTCCAAACCAGATGCTTAGAAGCCATAAACAGCCTCCAGACAGGAATAAAAAAACCTCACACACATACCGAGAGACTGAAAACTTCGATTAGATGTTAGTTCGGTTCAGTTCAAGCTTTGGAAGCAGTTGATGGTAGTGGATTTGAGAAGAACGAGGCAGGATCATGGCCCTGAATCATGGAGTGTGATATTGAATTTTACAAACATTTCACTTGGCTTAAAAAGGTAAGCTCGAATACATTAACACCTTTTCTTTCTTTCCTTCCTTCCTTCTCTTTCTCTTAAATACCTAACAATTTCATTACAGTTTATTTCTTCTTCCTGGCTTGTTTACATCACTGAAGGCTCCATGATTCCAGCTCATGTGCTCTTTGATTGACGATGAGAAGCTGATCGTTTTTATTGGAATTCAGATCCACATGCAAGGAATTCGACTTGGCAGCTGCTCGAGCTGAGACAGACATTGAAGGTTAAGAAAAAGAAAAAAAAATGCACATTAATACTAAGAATAATGCAAGAATCAAGGGATCGTACTCTGTGGACTTGCAAGAGATTATAGTAATTAGTTTTATCTGATTAGGAGGAGCGGAGTGTGTTAGAAGTCCATATACCTCATAATAGAGTATCGGAGCACCTGTGATATACTGTGATGTACACAAGGACTATTTCAGGTATATTTAGAACACAGCACTCTTGGATTCGCAACTCTTATTGGTCCGAGGGCGTTGAGTCAATTTCTACAAGTCACAATTTCACAATAAACCCCCATCAATCTCAGGGACAGTCCCAGTACGTCCTTAATAAATTGGTGGACGCAGTAAGAGCATGTACAACGGAGTAGGAATGCAGTGGTAACTCCAATCTCCATGGACGCGGAGGATGTGATACAACTTTGGCCATATAAAAAAAGTAGTGTGGACATGGCGGACGAGGAGAGTAAGCATTTAATAAGGACGTAGTAACGAAGGTGTTGACATAGCATTGGTGTTATTGTAGCAGCAGAGGTGTTGACGTAATAACGATGGTTTTGGTGTAGTGACGGCAGCGTTGGCATAGTAACGCCGATTTTCATGTAGTAATGAGGGTGTTGACATAGTAACGATGGTGTTGACGTAGTAATGGCGGTGCTGACACAGTAACAACGATGTTGATGTAGTAACGATGGTGTACGCGAAAAAAGTGATGGCTGTGTTGGTATAACAGTAATTTTTATGTAGCAATGACAGTGTTGACCTAATAATGACGGTGTTGACATAGTAACAACGATTTTGACGTAGTAATGATGGTGTTGATGTAGTAACAACATAACTTAAACCTAGTGTGGACTTGGTTGGTGTAGTACAAGCGTAGCACAGATTTGTAAAACGTGGTAAGCACATAGTGCGAACTGAATGGTCATATTAAGAATACATCGAACGTGTTGCACTTTAAAATTGGTGGGAACATGTTGGCCACAGCAAGATCCTAGTAAGGATGTGATATGAACTTAAAAACTGTACATTTTCTGTTTTGACCACACCCCCTTTGATGAACTATAACTTTTTTTTTTTAATCGCATTAAACAGTGATACAAAAGTTTTCTACAACTTTGCTCTCTGGTGTCTCCGAATTGCAGATGGGTTCCCTTTTGAGTCTGGTTCCTCTCAAAGTTTTTTCTTGCCATCTTTAATCCATCAAAGGGTCAAAATTTAAGCCCCAGCACCACCTAGCTGCCCCTGTTGGGCTTCTAGGCAGGACCTTTAACCCTCTTTGCTGTAGGGAGGATGTATCATGGGGCCGACCCTGAGCCCTGACCCCAACTTGCTAACAAGCTGAGATATTCGAAGAAAGATTTCCATTACTGGGCTGTAATGTATATGTGACACATAAAGGCGTCTTCTTCTTCTTCTTCTTCTTCTTCTTCTTCTTCTTCTTTTAATTTGAAGTCCATTAAAATTATCATTGATTGAACCTGAGGTGAATGATTGTTAATAGTATATAATACCTGGGAACATAAGGAAAGAAAACTAAAATGAGATTCTGTTGTATATTTATAAAAAAAAACCATTCAATAATAAAAAAGTAAAAAAGTAAACTCCATATAGCTTTTTCTTTGTATTTTTTTTAAGTAGATATTTTGCCAATTTTTTGCGACCCTAAGTTTGTGAGATAGTGAACCAATTAGATTGCTCAATTTTCAGGAAGTATATAACATATAGTGTATACTGGATATGACATGAAAAATTTAAACCAACATCTGTTGATAACGAATGTTTTTGAAGACTTTATTTACATACCAGAGAAGCAACTAGCTAGCTCGCTACCTAGACAGAAATATTAAATAATAATAATAATAATAATAATAACCATAATAATAATAATAAAAGAAAAATTTAATGAAAAATATAAACATAACTTTAATTGTGTGAATGTAACTCTGTCTGTAACTGACTGCTGGTCTGTAGGTCAACCTGCGGACGCTCGGAAACAACGAGAGCTACCAAGAACGGCTCTGTAGACTTGAGGGAGATAAAGAATCGCTTGTGTTACAGGTAAGGTGTGTGTGTGTGTGTGTGTGTGTGTGTGTGTGTGTGTGTGTGTGTGTGTGTTGGTTGGGTAGCTGTCTTATAAATAATCGTGAACAATTTAGCATACGATGGTTTAAATTTTACAGGAAGAAAGTGTACTACCTCCGCAAAGTAAGGTAGGTTTTACCTTCGATTTGTGCGTTTTCTTGTTTGCAGGATTACGTACAAACTTATGTGTGCATTTTCAGTAAATTTCTACCAGAGGAGGGGCTTTCGACAAGAAAGGCTCCATTAAATTTTGGCAATAATCTGGAACAAATTCTGGATTCAGGAATTTTTAAAAGGAACATTATGCGATTTTTTTTACATTTAGGTCGTTTTCACCCGTGCTAGTTTGTTGGTTAGTTTGTTTGTCTGTGTGCAAGATAACTAAAAGGTTATGCACTGATTTGGATGAAATTCCTTTTTAGAGCAGGGTGTGGTGCAAGTAACACACCTTTACATTTCGTAGCTGATCCGTTCATGGGATCATGCTGAAAAAATGTCTTTAATATGTGAGCAAAATGCTCATCAGATGCCCACTAGGGGGAGACATTTCAATATAACTATGCCAAGTTATAATAATTAATTTGTGCCTGGCGGAGGTACCTCACACTGCATGAGTCCACCTTTAGTTATTACTGTGTTTAGTTTTAATTATGCAATTCAATTTTATTCCTTGTTCATCTCCAGTGACCTTAGAATGTCCTTCTCCTTGCTCAAGATAATCAAGTTTATTATCATTAATGGTGGCTGATGATTATGAATGTGCTCTAAGAAGCCATGTCGTGATTCGTCTGGTAATCCTGGATGTTAGAAATATTGTGTAAGGCAGTGGAGTGAAGCTAGTGTTTGGTAGAGCGGCTGTCCTTCCTCCTCCGCTCTGTCACACGCTTGAATGGTTGAGTAAAATGCCTCTGCGCTTAGGCCAAGTACTGTAAACTTAAACAGCAGGCCATCAGCTCGCTGAACAACATTTTATATTATTATTATTTTATTTTATTTTTTTTCCTGAATTGTGATTATAATGTTGCAGCCATAATCATAATCCACCAGGCTTTGGTTTGGCTTGCTCAGGATTATCCACTCAGACTGTAGTCCACTCTTTCGAAACTCAGAAGACGTGGAATTTGGAAAACTTAGAAGATTAGTACGTATCGGAAAATGTACAGACGACCGGCGAGGCAGAAGTCTAGACTAGTAGCAATCCCTACGGTACTGGTACTGAACACGGAGTCTGGTTTGTTTGGTGTGATTCGTAGAAGATTTATGGCTTTGAGATTAAATATGACGGTTGCGCGTGCTCTCTCTCTCTCTCTCTCTCTCTCTCTCTCTCTCACTCTCTCTCTCTCTCTTTCTCTAACTCACTATACAAACACACGCAGGTGAGTGTGTTGACAGACCAGGTAGAGGCTCAAGGAGTTAAGATCAGAGATCTGGAGAATTCTCTTGAAGAACACCAGCTCAAGCTAAACTCCGCCGAAGAAATGCTTCAACAGGTACGTGAGTCATTCGTTTTTATTGAGCGTTCAGGTGACTGTTGGTGAAATGGGCGGGGAGAGTGGAAAAAAGAAAAGTTGAGCAATGTTTAACCATGTGATCTGTAAATGAACAGAAACGCCATGTGGCAGCGGTAGAGATCTGATTTATGTCTCAATGAGTCAACATCATTTATATAATAAATATATATATATATATATATATTATATGTTTATATATATTTTTATATATACGTAAATGTTCCTCCTCTCAGATCCTGACCTAGTTTCATCCATTAAATATTACTGGCATTAACACTAACACACCAACTTGAGGCTCTCTCTCTTACCCCGGTCGAATGTTCTACTGTATGTACTGTATTTTTCTTCAGGATGTTTATTTTATGTTTGTTTTTAGCTGTTAGACTGATTTATGGTCATTCTGCAGTAGCTCTGGAAGAAAACAATTGCAGTGCTTTTTATAGAGCAATTCAATGCCCCAAAATGCTGCCTACATGAACGCCATAACTCCAGTGCCAACAATATGGAGAGATAGCTCTGCCCCCTAACCATAGCCTTCATTTTTGGTAATTTTTGTAATTTTAAAATAGGGTTGTGTGATCTTCTTACAAATTTACTAATAAATCCCTTCATACCTTCATCTGTTAATCTGTACGAACCTCCATCCTTAATCTCGGTCCACACCGACAGTTGGTCCATCTTTCTGTTCAATTGGCTGTCCATCTGTCTGTCCATTTGTCCATACCATCATCTGTCCATCTATCTATCAATTTATATGTCCATCTGTCTGACAGTCTTTCCAAATCAACAGTTCTACATCCCTGTGCCCGTATGGCTATCGGTCCTGTTCATTGTCCAAACCAACAGCCTTTCCATCTCTCTCTATGATTGTATGTAAATCTCTCTGTCCACTTGTCCATAACTTTGTCTGTCTATCCATCTGTATGTTTATATGTCTGACTGACTCACCAATCTGGTTGTACATCTTTCTCTACAATTGGTTGTCCATCTATCTATACCATCATGTCTCTGTCCATTTATCCATCCATCCATCCACATCTCCATCTGTCTGGTTGTCTGTTCATATTTTTTTTGATTGGGTGTCCATCTGCCTGTCCATTCATCCATAACTTTTTTCTGTCAGTCCATCCATCCGTGTCCATTCATGTCTGTCCAAACCAACAGTGTATCCATCTTTCCCTGTGATTCTATGTCCATCTGTCTTTTCAGTCGTCTGTATATCCATCCATCTGGCTGTCTCTCCAAATGGACAGTTTATTCTCCTTACTCTGCAAAAGGGTCTCTATCTGCCTGTCCTTGTTTACATCGTGTCCATCTGTCTGTCCAAACTGACGGTTCATCTATCTGTCTCTCCATTTGTCCATCCAACAGTCTGTCCATCAGTCTGTCAATGTCTGTTTGTACATCCATCCCTCTGTCTTTCTTTCAGTAACATCAGCTACATTCTTCTTCCTCAGTTTTTTTTTTTGTTGTTGTTGTTTTTTGTTATTTGCTCTAACTCAGATTTTTAGAACCTTGTGTGAAAGAGAACCCATCTCTTAGAGAACCTTTCAATAGTGACAAACCAAAGTATCTTTCCGTTTGAGTAATTCATGAGAAAGTGAAGTGTTGAATGCTTTGTAAAGATATTTTTATTCGAAAGCCTCTCTGAAAGTGAAGGACTCTGTTGTTTCGTTCTACACACTGAGAACCTTTTCGCGTTCACTTGAATAACGAACGAGGGCCAGCAGTGTTAGTGCTTGTTTTTTTTTTTGCAGCTCTTGTTTAGAACACTAATGAACCTTAAAATGAACTCTGTGAGTCAGTCGTTGTTGTTTTTTGTGGTAGACTGATGTTTAGTCTGTCCGTCTGGACGCTTTTAAACCTGTTTTTTATTTACTTTTCTTTAACAAGCGTCTATTTTACTACCGAGCTTCTGTTACATTCTTTGTATAGCGTTATTGTTCACACTTATCTTCCCCATTATACTGCTTACGTTCCTCCAACCCCATCTGCACTTCCTTTTAAATTTTACTATTCAAATGTGTCATTGTCTTTTTTTTTCTTTTTTTCTTTTTTTCCTAACCCAGATGTCTTTGGATGAAGGACTGTAACATGCTCTCTTGAGTTTTAAGGCTCCATAGAAGGAAATAGCATCAATCCAGGATTCACATTGCCTTGACAACACAAATATTTGAGAGAGTTTTGGGATTTGTTTGGTTTGTGCCCAGTGCGGAAGGTGTAGTCTGGCCAGGTGAACCGAGTTTCAGCTGCAGGGTTTCATCAGCCCGACATGCAGGATATTAGAGAAGATTAATAGCAGGAACAGAGAAAAAAATGGGTGGTGATTTGAACAGCAGTGACATTTTTTTTTCTATCTTTGTAAAAAATTAGAAAGGACTGATTAGGAAAAACATTTAAGTTTTACTCAAGGACCAAAATAAAAGCTCAGGCATGAAATGGATTATGAGATACGAGTTGATTCTGTATATTGACACATTTCCTTTTGAACCAGGATGTCACTGTGATGTGTATCAAAGCTGTTTGACACGCTATGTGACTTCCGTGAAAGCTAATTTGAGATACACTAAATGCAAATAAATGTCATTGGGAACAGCAAACGCTTCACAGGATAAAAAAAAAAAGAAGAACATGCCACAGTGATAGGAACATGATGTACATACAAACCTCCGCCAAGCCAAAAACAATTAAAAAACAAAGTACACAGCACATCCTGCTATAATACTACACCTTAAAAAAAATAATTCTATCTCACAACGTTAAAGAATCCTTTAAAAATTCCTGAATTCCTGGACCCAGACTTTGATCTGAATCATCTCCAAATTCTAATGGAGTTTTCTTGTACAAAGCCCCGCATCATGGACATCTGCACATAACTTTTTGTGTAATTCTGTAAACAAACACACACAAACACACCTAACCAAAAACGCAACCTTGGCAGATGCAATAAGTAAACAAACTAAAGGGGCATTCATACAGCAAAAGGTACTGTACCTCCGCTGGAACGAAATGGATTATTATAGCTTGGCATAATTATAATGGAATGTCTCCCCCTGGTGGGGGTCTGATTACCATAATGGGCATTTTTCAGTATTTTGGGATTTTTTTTAACATGGCTCTGCGATGGCCTGATAAACTGTTTAGGGTGTACCCCGCCCTCACCCAGAGTTGGCTGAGATGGGCGCCAGCCTCCCTGCGACCCTAATTAGGATTAAGTGACTTAGAAAATTAATGAGTGGATAATAATAATAATAATAATAATAATAATAATAATAATAATAATAATAATAATAATAATGATGATGAAATGGGGCTGGGGGGTGGGGGTGGGGTTACTGGGGGTATCGTCCACCCCTTCAAATAAATAAATAAAATAAAGTAAAAATAATTAACCAATCCAAATACTCATAATTTGTTAATTTATTTATTTGAATAAATTTTTATTACTGCTATCACAGTGATGAGTTTCTGAGTTCCAGGGCACGTTAACTGCACAATTCCATTCCGTTTTCTGAGAGAGTTAACTGTGCGATTCTGTTATATGTGTTTCTTTTTTCTTTTCTTTTAAATGACTGCGTCTGATTGAATCTACAGCTTTGGCTCCACTGATGGTAACATTTTGAAGATGTGGTCATAATGAGGTTTTGGCTCCCAAAAATCAATCTGCTCCCAGTGACATCGTCTTAATATTTTCCATGTGCAGTCTCGAAACCTGCATGAGACTCGCTAATCCGGGACAGCGCGTATAACAAACGTATGGCTGTTAAAATCACCTTCAGGTCAGTGGGTGAAGTCAGTGTCTGCTTTCAAACAGACCAAAGTCCAAAGTGTTGTTCTTGTCACCGATACTGGGTGTGTTTTTTTTCTCTGGGAGCGTAGATTGAATCTCCATTTCTTTCCTAACTTCTGTTGAGTGTTTTGGAGACACATTATTGCAGCTCTCTCTGTCTCTCTCTCTCTCTCTCTCTCTCTCTCTCTCTCTCCTGTGTCATTCAGTCGTAGAGAGGGGAAGTAAATATAGCCTTCATAGTCTGTGTATATTTAGCCAACGTGAAGCAGAAGCTCAGAGTTCAGGGGATTTTGTTTGAAGACACGTTGAGTAAAAGCTTTCACATCTGGCTCTCGCATGTGTGTGTTCAGGAGCTACTGAGCACGAGTGCGCTCAAGTCACAGAAACTAGATCTGATGGATGAGGTTTCCTATCTGAAACTGAAGCTGGTGAGCATGGAGGAGAGGCAGGATCACAGTGTCGAGAGACAACACAAAGCGGAGGTATTGTACTGCTCTGGACGCCGGAATAAACCGCCGGAATAAAACGGTCGTACGCTAAACTTTGGAATGAAGTAGAAGCTTGTGTAGATCATTTTATCAGGAATAAATCACTCTGCGTCGGGCTGTCATAGGAAAATAATCAGTAGTTGTGGAGTATGAAGAAGTTATGTTGTCTGAGTCTCTTTATTTCTCCATCATGACTTGTTTACTCTGCCAGGAGGTTATGTTTTCACCTGTGCTGGCTAGTTAGATAGATCGCTTGTTTGTTTGTCTGTCTGTCTGTTTGATTGTGTTCAAGATAACTCAAAAAGTTCTGCACGGATTTGGATGAAATTGTTTTCTAGAGTTTGGTACAAGTAACCAATCAACACATTTTGGAGTTAATCTGTGCATGGGATCATGTTGAAAAAGATCCTGAAATCCCCCCTCAAAAATGCCCATTATATATTCTGCGCCAAAATGTTTTATTGTAAGAATAATAAATAGAAAATCACACAGTGTTGTTTTATTCTTGTGTGATTAATTATAAATGGAGTGAATGTGCATCGAAGTGTTTCTAAAATGTTTTAAATCGTCACGAGCCCATGGCATTAAAGCGCAGTGTATTTAAATGCACAACCCTTCCATGTTTACAGCTTC
This sequence comes from Tandanus tandanus, assembly GCA_039654325.1. Lineage (NCBI taxonomy): Eukaryota > Metazoa > Chordata > Actinopteri > Siluriformes > Plotosidae > Tandanus > Tandanus tandanus. Next base: position 66,440,196 of record JBCNYH010000001.1, read on the forward strand.
TTCTACATGAGTCACGTGTCACGTTTCCCATCATATTCCCCCCACATGTGAGAATCACGAAAAAGACTGTAATCACGATACCGCATTTTGATGTGCAACAACATATACAGTGTATGCAAGCTTGTGTAAAGTTTGGGTTTAATTCCCTTTTAAAGGCTGTTACAAAGCGCTGACACTGGAGACTCCTTCCGATACAGTTATATTAACATCTCCTGATCGAAAAACATATATTAACATCTCCTGATCCCATTACTCATAGTAATGATGTGACAATAAAGAAAAGGTTCATGTTTGTACTTCATTCTGCTCAAAACTGTTCTTCTGCTAACATAAAACACAGATTTAAGCTTGTTTAGAAGATCCAGTACCCCGACTTTGGGCAAATTTACATGCGTGTGTTCAACAGACTATTTGTAACGAGTAATTTGGGGTTTTTGTCTTACACTAATTACAGTTTTGTAAAATAAAAGCTGATGTGTCAGATGTAATTACAGGGTTAGCAAAGAGAGCTAGTGTTTGTTGATGTAAAATATACATTGCCTTGGGCTTTGCGGAAAGTGTGCGGAAGTGTGTGTGTGTGTGTGTGTGTGTGTGTGTGTGTGTGTAAATATGTTGACTAACAGGACCAATTGAAAAAATTAGTGCTACACCCATCTTATACTGTTACAGCAACAAACATTACATCACCGCATCCCGCACCCCTGAACTCAAACATGTGACGAGTTTTTTGTTATTCTGGTTAGTTCGAGGTTAAATGCGACAACATAGCATTAAATTCACTGTAAATTCTTTTGAGGAATCACAGTTAAAGTCATATAATTTTATAATTTAAGAGATCTGACATAATTCAGATACGCACACACAGAAGCTAGCAAGCTCATTAGCGAATTTTAGTGAGCTAGCTAATTAACTGAAATACTATTTGTTTTTTTCTTTTGTTGTTTTTTTAATTCTAACAATTCTATAATGCGACATTATATTAATGCAATTTTTGACCACTTCGGCTGCTATGAAATAAATAATTGTGAAAATGACAGGTTAAGACCCCGAGTCACTTGTGTTGTGACAGATTTAAGCGAATATCTGAAACTTTATCTGAGTTTATTGACCCAGAAAATTTTCTTAAAGAATGAAAAGATTTTTAATTACATTTTACACTTATATCATGTAATATTATATTGGAGCGGCATAGTGAGGTAGCGATTATCACGTTCACCTCACAGTGGGAAGGTCCTGCATCCGGATCCAAGGCTTAGCGAGTGTGGAGTTTGCATGTTCTCCCCGTTGCTTGCGTGGGTTTCCTTTGGGTATTCTGATTTCATTAGGCTAATTGGCTGTTCCAAATTGCCCCTAGGTGTGAGTGTCGGTGTGAACGGTTGTGTGTTTGTTGCCCTGCGACCGTCTGGCGAGCTGTTTGAGGTGTAAGTCAGCTGAGATAGGCTTTCTAAACAATATAACCGTCGCAGCTCACATACATGCATGAGTCCATGGATGTCCACTAGGGGGCAGCTTAGAGTCAATCGTTTCTGCCAACAATAAACACATCGACGTGGAGGAAACCAATATGTTAATTTTATCGACATATTTTTTATATTTAATTCCACACAGATTATTTTAATAATTTGAAGTGACATATTTGAAGGCAGTGTTGATTACAGCTGTACAAGCCACCCGTTAACACGAATCTCTGTTTTAACTCGAATTAAAATGCTACACATAAGAACACAAGCTGTATCGCTCCTCAGCCAACTGCAGGGCCGACTGTCTCCAATCTGGCTCACAACATTCCCCTGACATGCCATGCCTCCCTCGTGAGCAGTGACCCCTCCCACCCCGACCCTGTCTGCGGCACTCTATAGATAGCAATCATATGTCAGCCATCTCATCTGCTGTGTTTTCCTGCCATGGTATCACATGATACTTCCTCCCCTTACATGCCAGGCATTGCTTAAGCGTTGTTTATGCTAGTTCGGATGCTGAACTCCTCTTTAATGCGTTGGTTATTGTAGGCGTTTCGAATGATCATGTTTCATGTTTTCAGTTATTTCTGGCTCATTTCCTTTAAGTGTTCACGCTAAATAAAGGGTCCTATATTATAATCCTTGCAGAGATTAGAGTTGGATGAAACTAAAGAACCCTTGTTGGCTTCTTCAGAAACACTGAAGAAGCCAACAAGAACACATGGAGAAATGAAACATTTCACACAGCCAGTAACGCAAGCTCAGAGTTGAAATAGGGATGGTGGAGGCATGAAGTATCATCATTACATCATCGTAACATCATCGTTAGACGCTGCACCGATGCTCCAACATGTTACGTCTTTAATTTTAGACTAATTTTAAAGACTATATTTCTTTTTTCCTCCCATTGCAGGAAAATGGACCATTTTTTCCAGGTTCTATGATGAAATTTCTGTTAAAATAATTGTATTTTTACTATAAAATGTGGAAACGTTTAAAGGGGGCGCTAATACTTTAGGAAGCATGACCACCATACAATACTGTCTTGTGCTTGAACATGTGATCTGAGGTTAATTTCCGTCTGTCTTTCCTTTATCTTTACGATTCTGCTTCCTCTTTGCCAGAGCGTAGTGAATCTGATTAGCGAGCTCCAGGAGCAGATGTGTAGGATTCAGCAGGAGCTTTCGCATAAAATCCAGGAGAAAAAAGCCACCGAGATCCAGGAGGATGAAGACACTGATACTGACGCTACATCGAGTGATTCAGCCGAGGCTGAAGAGACGTCTGCGGAGGAGCAGAGCTCTGAGGAACTCGGTCACTGTGGGAGAGAGAGTGTAGGCTCTGAGGTCACATGATTCAATTGTGCACCTCCATTTTTTCTGACAGCTGGACTTTGGCCCAAAATGTGAAACCTGCTTGTAAACATGCCCTTTGCTCCAATGAGATCTGTTGAGAGATGTCACTGCATAACGTTTGGCGAGTCTGTAACAGTATTCATAGAGCGCCTGGCGAGTCGTGCTTGATGTAACGCCTGAACGTGTGTTGTGGGTTTTATTTCTGTGCCATGTGTTTTGGTCTGTGGGCTGGGAATATGTCTAACAGACTGCATGCATGGAACTGATTTAATTTAAAAGATGAGTGAGCTTATTTATTTATTTATTTATTTATTTTTTTTATGATGCTTGTTAAATCATTCAAAGCACTAAACTGTTTCCAGACATTTTACTTTAGATTTAATACAAACTCCAAATAAACAATAAGATTAAATAAACAGCATGGATGGGCGATACTGTGGTGTACCGATTAGCACGTCCGCCTCACAGCAAAAAGATCCTGGGTTCCAGTCCTAGGCTTGGATGGGTTTCCTCCGGGTACTCCAGTTTCCTCCCACAGTCCAAAGACATGCACGGTAGGCTAATTGGCTGTTCCAAATTGCCCCTAGGTGTGAGTGTGAGTGTGAATGGTTATGTGTGTGTTGCCCCTACAATGGACTGTCGAGCTGTTTCAGGATGTACCCACCTTTGCCTAGAGTCGGCTGAGTTAGGCTCTAGGGTTAAGCAGATCGGCAAATGAGTGAGACAGCGTGGGTTTTTATTTCTAATTAATGAAAAATTAAGTATGATGTAAAATGTTGAATGTTGCTTATGTGCTCATATTTATTGAGATGCACTGAATTATTAAAATTATATTTAAATTCTTAAAACTAATAGATAACATAATGTAAATATATTAATAACTATTTATAATGAAATTCATAAGCTTTACACTAACAACCTGATATTAACAATAATAATTATTAAATATAT
>JBCNYH010000001.1:66443978-66455153 GCA_039654325.1 Tandanus tandanus
TATATATAATCTGCTTAATCCTAATTAGGGTCGCGGGGAGGCTGGTGCCCATCTCAGCCAACTCCGGGCAAGGGCGGGGTACACCCTGAGCAGCTTGCCAGGCCATCGCAGGGCCAACACACATACAACCATTCACATTCACACTCACACCTAGGGTGATTTGGAACAGCCTATGCGTGTTTTTGAACTGTGGGAAGAAAACTGGAGGAAACCAAAGCACAGGGAAACCGTGCAAACTCTACACAGAAACACGCCGATCCCGGGAATCGAACCCGGGAATATTAAAATTAAATAAATCAAAAATATATTAAAATATGTTTCCAAGTGTTGTGACATCATAAACAGTACCCTGTAAAAATTAATAATAGAAGCAACATTTATGAGCAAAATTACATGAAGTCTGAGATTAAAAATATACAAACAGAATGCTTGGAGAGTGCAAACCTCCACCAAGCCAAACAAAATAACAGAAAGGACCTCCAGTCACACCACACTTCGCAAAAATTCTTCCTCTCTTACAATGTTAAAGAAGCCAAAAAAAAAATTCCTGGATCCAGAATTTGATCCAGATTATCTCCAAAGTTTAATGGAGACTTCCATGTCCAAAGCCCCGCCTGTGGTAGAAGTTTCATATATTTGTTTGTGTGTGTGTGTGTGTGTGTGTGTGTGTGTGTGTGTGTGTGTGTGTGTGTGTGTGTGTGTGTGATGTGGTGCTGTGTAGGTGTTTTGCGTGTTATTAATCTTTTAATCATTCACTTCAGCATGAAAACACTGAAATTCTTCCTCTGAGTGACTAAAGTACACATTATTATTATTATTATTATTATTATTATTATTATTATTATTATTTTAATTATTATTATTATTTTTAATTTTTTTATGAACAGAACCTGCTCCAGGAACTGAGGCTGCTCAAGAATAAAGTGGAGGAATTTGAGGATGAAAAGCTGCAGTACGAGAAAAAACTCAAGGCTACAAAGGTACTGCTAAAGAATACACTGTACTGATTACACTCTTTATTTCCAAATCAGAGGGGTACTCACAGAGTGCAGGGTGCCTCCGCCAGGTACAAATGGATTATTATAACTTGGTATAGCGAGAATGAATGACCTTCACATGATCATTTCACTTATTTTCATTTATTTGCCAAACTGCTTGATTCTTTAAGGGTCGCAGGGAGGCTGGAGCCTATCTCAGCCAAAACGGGGAAAATGCAGGGTACTCCCTGAACAGCTAGCCAGACTATCGCAGGGGCAACACAGACACACACATGACCATGCACACTCACACCCACACCTAGAGGCAATTTGGAACAGCCAATTAACCTAACGTGCAAGTCTTGGGACTGTGGGAGGAAACTGGAGTACTTGGAGGAAACCCATGCAAGCACTGGGAGAACATGCAGACTCCACACAGAAACACGCTCGCCGAGCCCGGGACTTGAACTCGGGACCTTCTTGCCATGGGGCGGACGTGATAACCATTACACCACCATGCTGCCTGATACATTATTTTCCTCCTCCTTTGCTTAATTTTTCTTCCATATTCTTCCATATTCTTCTCTCCAATGTCATCTCTATGAAAAATGGGATATTCTGCAGCACTCATTAACTCCATGGTTCTACAGTTGCCCTGGTAAAGAGTACCATTCCTAAAGTCTGAAGTAAAAAAATGTCCACAAATGAAAAGAAACAGATCAACTGTTGTAGTAATGGAAGCATGGAGATCAATGCAAACATGTGGAAAACACTTTCCATCTGCTGGAACAACCACAACCGAATTCCAACCTGCTTTTGGGTGTAACATTGGCACAAGACCTTGGCATCTGGAGCTAAATCTGAATCACCAGACTTTCCATGGCTGAGATACTGCATTTAAACACAAGATCAAAAAGTGTGAATATCAGAGTCCTGAAGGTTCATCATCAAGAATCATCACGATGTACTGGTTAGCACTTTGTCCTCACAGCAAGAAGGTCCTGGGCTCGAGCCCCATGCTCAGCGAGGGTTTCCTTCAGATGCTCTGCGTGGAGTTTGCATATTCTCCCATGGGTTCCATCTGGGTACTCTGGTTTCCTCCCACAGTCCAAAGACATGCACATGAAGCTAATCAGATATTCTCAATGAGTGTTTGATGTTCTTTCTATGATCTTTAATGTTAAATCAGAAAACTACTCATTTCAGTGCTTTTGTAGAAATACTGGATGATGCGAATGTTAAATCTAATTCCCAGGCAGAAATCTTGGGGCTTCAGCACCTCCTGCAGTGTAAGAATGCGGAGATCGAGAACCTTCAGGCACAGCTCCTCACCAGATCTCCCATGTCCATTGACAATTCAGAGAAAGGTATGTCTACTCTATTGTTTTTTCCTCTGATTAGCATATCAGAGTGGTTAGCAATGTTGACCTGTGATCCTGTCCAACTTTACTGAATACGTTGCTTGACAACTGATTAATTGGTTAGTGTTGATGAACCAAGAAGCTAAAAGTCTGGTTGAACCAGATGTAAACATTTTTAGGTCAAGAACTTGTCTGGATGATGCTACTAAAATTTCAATAACAATGTGATCTGGCTGGTTACGCGACACGGTGGTTAGTGTCCATGTCCATGTCACAGCAAGAAGGTCCTGGGTTTGAGTCCTGGGCTCGACAAGGGCATTTTTGTCTGGAATGCGTATGCTTTCCGTGTGTTTGCTGGACTTCCACTGGGTACTCCAGTTTCCTCCCACAGTCCACGTCATGCGCATCATGCTGATTGGGTATTCCAAATAGGTGTGAATGTAAGTGTAAATAGTTGTGTGGTTTGGCCCTGCGATGGTGACCCCTGTACACCACCTTTGCTCGGAGTTGGATGGGATGGACTCCAGTCACCCTGTGACCCTAATATAGGGAGAAAAAAAAAAAACAGTTCAGAAAATGTCATGAAATTAAATAATGGTCATGTTGATGTGGCCAGAGGTGGCAAAGAGGTTAAGGCTATGGGTTACTGATCAGAAGGGCATGGGTTCAAGCGCCAGACCACCAAGTAAACACTGTTGGATTCTTGAGCAAAGCCCTTAAACTCAACTGTTCAGTTGTACTGTATAAAAGCAAATTTTGTAATTAGTGTACAAGACTTAACCATGTATCAGAACTAGCATGTTGTGTGCAGCGTGTGGTGTTTGTATGAAACAGTATTTATATACTACAACTTTGCATGGTGTGCACTTTAATTGTTTGTGTGGTATCTAATAATAGCTCTGTATCCTCTTTATCCTGCTCTCATCATTAGAAGAGTTGTACAGGAGAAGGCTCAACACCAAACGTAAGCTTTTAAGCATATCTGATCTCTAACACATACTGAACAGTACACACTCTCACAGAAATAGAAGATCATTCAGGAGTGCTAAGCTTCTTACAAGGCAGTTCTTGTCTCATACTCCCGCTGCTCTTCTTTACTTTTTTTCACACCTGACATGCACCAAGATCATCAAGAAATGGAGGAAGGAAGGTGTGTGCTTTCGCAAATGCATGCCTACTTGAAAGCCGAAAGGAAATCTATTGCTGGAGTTCTTAAACGTTAATATGTCTCCTTCTGATTACATCATATCCTGTAACTCATTGTCTCATTCCGATCCTTTTAGTATTATTTGGTCGGCATTCCTTCAGTAGCAGGTGGTGTTGATCAAGATTGTCTGTGGGAGTGTTCAGGATTGGTCAGGATTCTTTTAAGAGCAGAAACGGCCAGACGTGGCATAATTTATAACGTGGCATAATTTATAACGTGGCATAATTGGCCAGAATGCCTTTGGAAGTTGACAGCACCGGCCAGAATTCCTTTAATAGGTGATAGAACTGGTCAGAGTTCTTTTGAGATCAGGCAAGATTGGTCCCAAAATAGGAGTGTCTGGAAAAGGGGCCAGCGATGCCAACGTAGTGTTTAGTGCTGTTGCTCACAGCAAGCAAGTTCTGGGTTTGCCCCGGCGGATGACTGGGGCCCTCCTATGTATAGTTGGTACATTCTTCCCATGCATGGGCTTCATTAGAGCTCTCCACCCTCCTCCTGCAGCCCAAAGACATGTGGGTTTGGTCAACTGGCTATTCTAAATTATCCGTAGGTGTGAATGTGACTGAATGGTTGTCTTGCTCTCTGTGTTTGCCCTGTTATGGATGTCAGCTGGGATTGGTTAAAGCTTACACACGGCCTGTAGTGGAAAAGTGGGCTAGGACATGATGGGGAGTGGTCAAGACTGTTCAGAACGCTTTTGGAATTGGTTATGATCAGCTTTACAAAAGAAAACCACCGAGAGGAATCTCTCAGAGCACCTTCTGAATGGGTCAAAGTGACTAAACTTTAGGTTTATTTAAAAGAGTCGTGTCCCATGCAGACGCTTCCAGTATTCCTCGATTTCAGACCCCAAGAAACAGAGAGAGAGAGAGAGAGAGAGAGAGAGAGAGCGAGAGAGAGAGGAGGGCCAAGGCCGCAACATTTTTGGATAGTTTTAGCCCATTGTTGGCTGCGATAGTCTCCAGCTTCCACGGCGATCCTGGTAGAAGTAAGCAGTTCGGCAAAAGAATGAGTAATTGAATAAAAGAGTTGTGGTAGTATTCCATTTGAATCTTTATGTGGATGATCTCTAATGTTGTCCAATCTAGAGGTGTAAGTCCATGGTTTAAGATTACAAGATGCACAAATAGCGTATTTCCTCAAACCCAACACAAGGGAGATGAAACAGATCACCAGACAAAGATAAGATGAACCAGGTGGGATCTATTATCAACCATGGAACAAAAATCGAGAGCAAATGTGGCAGAGAGGACAAGCATGGAAATAAAATCAGAGAGGAACAAGTCTGTCCCCAAATCATTTCGCTCTACTTGTCACAACAACGCTTTGCATTTCCTTTCTTTTTCATGTGCATGTAAAAACAACGCATGTTTCTAATGAAATCCAGATGATGGCGAAAGCACATATTCACATTCGTTTTTCTGCTCTTGATCTCAGAGACTTTTTTATACTCAGTAATGGTGTAAGCATGCTTCTTTCCTTTTTTCCTCCGCAGATCAAGAGCTTCTGAAATTAAAAGCTGGAATGGAATTGTTAATTGCAGCGAATGTTGAAAAGGTAAACAACATTTGTGGCATTAAGAATAAAAAAAATAAAATGTGGTGACAAGGTGCGCCACTATCAACCTGGAGATGGTGCTTCGAATCCTGGTTGATGCTGCAGCCATTCGTGACCAGGAGTCCATGGGAGCTGAGTGGTCAAGCTCTCACAGGAGAGAGGGATGGCATACGCTCACATCCTGGTCAGTCACAGCGATCTCCAGCCAATCATGGGCGTCTGTGAGCTCATTTGTACAAGGGGGCGGATAACGCTTTCCCTCTGAGTGTGTTAGGCCGCCCCAAATATTCATGCGCAGTGATTTGTAAAGAGGCGGGTGGCAGCACTGCATGTCACGGAGGGGGCATGTGCATGCTTACACCCCTCCCTGGTTGGGTGTGGCTTCCATTCCTTAAAAGTTGGTTATGTTGAATTTCGCACAGTGATGTACTGTTTAGTACATCCGCCTCGAAGCAAGATGCTCCTGGGTTTGAGTCCTGGTCTCGGCGAGTGCGTTTATGTGTGGAATTGGCATGTTCTACCCGTGCTAGTGTGGATTTCCTCCGGGTACTCTGGTTTTCTCCCACAGTCCATAGACATGCTTATTAGGCTAACTGGCTGTTCCAATTTGCCCCTAGGTGTGAGTGTGAGTGGGACTGGTTGTGTTTGTGTGTTGGCCCTATGATGGTCTTGCGAGCTGTTCAGGGTGTAGCCTGCCCTCGCCCAGTTTTGGCTGAGATAGGCTCCAGTCTTTGGTACTTATTCTCCCACAGAGTTCTCCTGAGAGCCCTGTCTGATTGGGAAGCACCCAGTTGTAGGGGTAACGTTGGTAATATTATGGGTTCCGCCAAACACTGATGAGACAGACGGTTTTACTTCTATAACTGCATGCAAGCAAGTACCGCTTTAGAAATCTTGAACCACTAACCATCCAAAGTATCCCTAATATTCTAAGTCTTCACATTACAGATCCAAATCTGTATCGTCTCTACTCCCTCACTCCACTTCCTTCTAGCATGTGGAAGAGTAAATAATAAAAAAATTTTAAAAACCTTCCAGAGCACACAGGACCTCCTGTTCTAGTCTGTGGACTCAGACAGCATGAGATATTTACAGAACCCCGGCTAAAACCGTTTCCTTCGGTCCACACTTAAAGGTGTGGGTCTGTGCCAAAACCCCATCATGTGTTAGCAGTAAGCGAGACGTGGCAGGGTCTGCTTCAGGGCATCGCTTCAAAAACACACCCAGTTCTCTGAACTCGCTGCCAAATCTCAACTCTGCAATTTAGCCAATGTTCCGTTTAACTAGGCTGCCGTGTACCGCACGCTAAACGATCAGGAAGTCGGGGGGTGGGGGGTGGGGCTGGTGTATTATTTTCAGATAGATCTTAAGGGTTGCGTAATTCTTATAAGACTCTCGGATACTTTCCATTGCTTTTCCAGTGCTGAAAAAGAAACATGGTGGGTGGGGAGTGGTGGTGGTGGTGGTGGTGGGGGGGACGGGGCGACTATAGCTCTTTGATAAGATGCATACATTCTGGAAATATGCCTTCTTTGAAGGTTCTTTAAGGGTTCGGATGGTGTAGTGGTTAGCACGTCCTTCTCACTGCAAGAAGGTCCTGGGTTCGAGTCCCAGGCTCGGTAGGGGTGTTTCTGTATGGAGTTTGCATGTTCTCCCCATGGGTTGCCTCCAGGCAGAAGAATGAGTGATGTAATAATTCATTTGATTTTGGAGATGATCCGGATCAAGTTCTGGACCCGGGAATATTTTTTTAAATGATTCTTTAATATCATGCAAGAGGAGAATTTTTGGAAGTGTGGTATAGGACCAACAGGAAAAAGGAAGTGCTGCATACTTTTATTTTAGGCTTGGTGGAGGTTTGCACTCTCTGAGTGCATTCATTTATTAAAAAAATAAATAAATAATTAAAAAAAACAATAAAAGAAAACCACAATTTTTTTTATCTGTCTATATGTCTTCATGTATATATTCTTCATGCAGCTATAAACCCACATTCCATCACCAGACTCTAGAGAACTATAGAGTAATTATACCTCAGCGTATTAATATAAATCTGTTTTGACTACTGCCTGGATTTGCTATTATAAATAAATCAGGACCTTTTAATCAATCAGATAAATCTCATGTATCATGACTTATAAATAAACCCTGTATATCAGTCACATTGTCTCAGCTGTCTTATTTATTCATTTATTACTTGTTTATTCATGTTTTTGTTTCTTTACTGCGCAGGATCGGCGTATAGAAGAGCTTTCTCTTCTCCTGAGCCATTGCAGACAGTTTCGAGACGGAAAGGCCTTGTTTCATCGTGAGTCTGTTGATCAAATTTGTGAAACACTCGTTTTTATTTAGTGGTTAACCTTCACCAGCACAGCATAATCAGGCGGAACGTTGGTGTAGTGGTTAGCATATACGCATCACAGCAAGAAGGTTCTGGGTTCGAGTACCAGGCTCGGCGAGGGTGTTTCTGTGTGGAGTTTGCATGGGTTTCCTCAGGGTACTCTGGTTTCATCCGACAATCCAAAGATATGCAGTTAGGCTGTTCCAAATTGCCCCTCAGTGTGAATGTGAGTGAGAATGGTTGTGTGTGTGTTGGCCCTGGACTGGCGAGGCCGATGTACCCTACCTTCACCCTTCCCCGAAACCCTGGTAGGATTAAGCAGTTCGGCAAATGAGTGAGTGACTGAGTGAGTGAGTGGGGGGTTAAGTGGCGTTAAGGGGTTTCATGGTGTTTAAGGGGTTAAAACAATTTATGCATCAAAATATGACAACTCTAGTGGTTTTTAAAAATATTTTTATTAATAATTTTTATATTTTTTAAATTAATTTGATTAATAATTTTCAGAGACGGTAGCACCACAGGGCACCGGTGAGGAAGAAGAGCAAAATGTAGCAGTAAAGACAAAAACTCTCGCTATTAAAACTCACTCAGAGGTACAGCACACCCTTTACTTTCATTCTAATTATATTCTAATTTTATTTATTCTCGTCATGTTCAGTACCTGATCAATCTCTCAATCTCTCTCTCTCTCTCTCTCTCTCTCTCTCTCTCTAGATGGTGTCCAGTGCATCATCTCCACTTCTTGTGTCCAAAACATCAGATCAGAGGGAAACAGAATCCAGGTATCACAGATTTTTTTTCTCTTTTATCACTAATATCATGTGATATATGATTACTGATAATAGGAAATTCTTTTTTCTTCCAGCAGCCGAGAGGATCTGAAAAGTGAAACCACACAAAAGGTTTTTTTTTTTTTATTATTCACAAGAATCTGCACTAAAAAGGATGAAATGTGTTTTTTTAAGGTGGACGATGAATTTATGTAAATACAAATAACAGTAAATTCATTAACATCGAAAATGCAGTTAAAAATAAGAAAGGTGAATTAAATAAAAACCTTCAAAGTGTGACCTATTTAAAAAAATAAATGAATAAATAAATAAATAAATAAATAAATAAATAAATAAATAAATAAATAATGATTTTATGGGACCTGTTTACAATACTACTTAGATCAATATTATATTTTAGTAATAGTATACATTTAGAGAATATAGATATTCTGTAAAGTTTTATATCACATCTTGCCCAACAGGGCTTCATTCCTTAACCCGAGTGCTGGGGATGTGATCCAGAGTGCAAGGCGTTAGATGACGATGATGATGATGTAATGACTCGATCATTATTGTACGATGAATCTTTTGTTTCTAACTGAATTATATTTCTGATCTCGTTCCCGTCCTGTAGCCTGTGATCGAGACTCCAGTGGAACTTGTTCGCTCAGACGGGGTACACTGATGAACATATTTTAATCTCAGTTTAACTGTTGGATGAGTTCATGTCTTGCTCAGATGATACTGATACAGTCGGTGCCATCAAACTCTCAGGATTACTGTTCATTTCCATTTTCTTCCCCTCCCAAAAATACCCAGGGCTCTCAGTCTAAACGGGACAACGGGAAGTGCATCCGGATTGACGGGAATAAAAGTGATGGCTCCGAACCCAGGCCTCAAGAGGAAAACCAGGAAGGAGACGTTAACCAGAGTAAGTGTTTATATCACTCTTATAGACCATGTTAATTTTAAATCATGGGTTTATTAATACATCTGGGTAAGATGAAGAACTAATCATGTAATATATGAAGGAGAGAAGGAAATCGTTAAACTGATGTCTATCTACCAACAAAAACCTCCGTCAAGCCGGAAAAAAATAAAAATTAAAATAAATAAAAAAGGACACAGCACCCCCTGCTGGTCCTGCTGTAATAACACACTTCCAAAAAAAAACATCCTTTCTCACAATGTTAAAGAATCTTTTAAGAATTCCTGGATCCTGGACTTGATTCGGATCTTCTCCAAGATTTCCTCCTTATCCACAGTCCTGCCTCGGGTAGAAATTTTAGGAAAATACACGCAGAATCTTTTGTGTTATTCTCATAACAAAACAAAACAAAGGTAGGTAAATAAATAAATAAGCAAACAAACAAACAAACAAATAAATAAATATTATTTTAAAATACATTGTATCACACTACTAATAAAAGTAAAAAAAAAATAGAAAGCAATAGTTTAATCAACAAGTGAATAATTTAATTAATAAAATAGCAGAAAGCTGGATAATTTAGTAACAAACAAATGAAATAAATGACTTCTTTCTCCCCCCTCTCTCTCTTCTCTCCTCCTCTCTTTTCTTCCCTTTCATCTCTTTCCTTCTCTTTCCTTCTCTTCTCTTCTCTCTGTATTAGATAAATTGAACCCACATGTTTCCCCTCACTAAGATTTACGCCTGTCTTTGATCAGGTGGGGTACTTTAGGGTTTGCTGTGGAACCCACGTCGTTCCCTACTGCCCCTCCTTCTCTGTTTCTGTCTGAGAACCCGGATCTGTGCTTTCAGCTGCCCTTTAGCTTTAACTCAGCCCAGATTTTTGCACATGTGTCAGTGTTTAGATCAAATAGCATCAGAACCCACATGCTCTCACGTGCAATTTCTACCTTCACGTGTAAACAGTTATTTTATTATCTTTAAATGATGGACATTATATTAATATATATAACTACGCACTGTAATGTTTTCCTGAATCTGATTGGTCAGAAATTGCTTGTTAGTAGATTCTCAGTATGAACAGGTTAAAAAGGTGTGTAATCGTGAAGATGATCAACTTTTCTTTATAAAGATGTTGATATTGCTTTTCTGGAAGGAGTCTCCAGTGTTGGTGCTTAATAAGGGGTGAACTTTTTTTACTGGAATCTGAAATGACAGAGTTAAATTTTTTGTGATTTGTAGATATGAGTCTATTAATATTGAGAGAGAGGCTGCTGAGGGAATTAGCGTTTATACTGTAGCGACTATTTGATGAATGCAAAAAAAAAAAAGAAATGAATTTTCTGTTACTGATTTAATAAAATTAATTATCAAATTTAACAATAGATACAACTAATTATTATTATTATTATTATTATTATTATTATTATTATTATTATTATTATTATTATTATTAGAATTATTATAATTTCATAGTAGTAGTAATATTTTAAACAAAAAATTAGCCTAATGTGCATGTCTTTGGACTGTGGGAGGAAACCAAAGTTCATTAATTTTCTGAAGCGCTTAATCCTAATTAGGGTCGAGGGGAGGCTGGCACCTATCTCAGCCAACTCTGGGCGAGGGCAGAGTACACCCTGAACAGCTCACCAGGCCATCGCAGGGCAGAAATATGCTGACGACAGCCTACTCTTGACGAAAATCAGCAATGGTTCTTTTACATTCCTCTCACCACAGACAGTAAGAGACATGGCCAGCCTTTGATAACCCAGTTAACTGCACTGGGGGGACAGCAGTGACAACCCGGTGATAGTGGGACTTGAACCCCTGACCTTGGGCTCAGTAATCCAGCACCCTACCACCGGGTCACCACTGCCCCGGAAACCAAAGTACCCAGAGGAAACCCACACAAGCTTGGGGTGAACATGTAATCTCCACACATTAATGCTGTGAGGTGGACGTGCTAACCACTACACCACCGTGCTGTTGATAATTTGGGTGTATTTATTGTGCATATTTTAATGGATAAAC
>JBCNYH010000001.1:66479395-66492781 GCA_039654325.1 Tandanus tandanus
TATATTTTTTTTTTACAATTAAAAAAATACTGTCATTTATTGGTGATTAATGGTTATTTTTTAATAGTTTTTCTTGACACAATTTTATTCATTTTATAAGTTTTATATCCTCTTGATATGACAAAATATATGTAGATTAATTTATTTGCTATCTGCGACACAAATGAATGAATCGAAAATAAACTGTGGTGCTGCAGTCTGACCCCTGCGACAAATGTTTGCATTAGCCTGAAGTCGGAATTCCTCGTTAGGAAATCTCAGGACGGTCTCTGCAACTTGGTTCAGCAAGTGCCATCAAATTAACTTGGCATTACCCTAAATGTAGCAGAAGCTCCAAGCTGCAGACATGAGGTCAAGAAGAGCAGTTAAGCATCATGTTGTGTATCTTTTCCTTCTGTAAGAGCAGTTTGTTTGTTTTTCCCTTTCGAGCAGGTCCTGATTAGAAGTGATGGAAAGTGCTCTGGGGTGACGTGCTGTGCTGCAGCTGGCATTCCTGCTGATTTCAGAGACAACTACCTGTCAGTTGTGGTTAGGAGGCAAAGATGTGACAATGTGCTGTCCTTTTCACAGCTTCTGAGACACTGTGAGAAGCAAGTACATAAAAACTCGTGAGTGCCCGTGGTACACAGATGCTCACACCATAAGCTGAAGTAAGATAAGGGCTATTATCATTCAGAAATTAATAGAATGGTTCCATATTCCCCGTGTATTACATTAGAATGAAACCCAACAATCCTTTAAAAATGTATTGTTGAAACACAATGACTTTTTCGAAGCTCAACTTCATCCACATCCCTCTGAAGGCACATAATGACTGTTCTTCCCTCATGATCCAAAGTTAGCTATTCATAGGTGTTTAACATCAAGAGATATGCTCCAGACAAGCATTTTCTCTGTTGGAGGTCAAAGGTCAAGGTAACAGGGGACCTAAACCATGTGTGCCACACTCTGCCATCGCTAGATGTATTCACACATCAAGTTTTGTATTCATAGGTGTTCTATATCAGGAGATACGCTCAAGGCAAGCATTTTCTCAAAGGTCAAGGTCAAGGTGAAAGGAACATAAAACAGGTACATGACACTCCACCATTCTCAGATGTATTCACACACTAAGTGGGGTATTCATAGGTGTTCTGGATCCACCTAGTCCTGGTCCAGCCAATCATTTTATATGATGGAGGTCAAAGGTCAAGGTGAAGGTGACAGGGGCATGAAACAGATACGGGTCACCAAATAACCTTCAAAAAACAATTCCTGAAATCATAAAGTCTTCTTGACTCAATCGTCGGACTTGTTGAATAATCAAGCAGGGACAGGTCGGCTTGAGCTCGCCACCTCACGCTGGCCTTCGGAGAGCCGTACTCATGAACACTTTCAGATGTCTGAGCGAGCTCATTTCCCACCTCAGCGCTTGTAAAAAATCCCACAGCAGGAGCATGCAGCTGTGGAGAAAGGGGTCTTTATCAAGCGTGCCAGGCTGCAGGTCCCAACAGCGGGAAAGGCGCTGACAGAGCTGGCATCGAGGTGACGCGGTCCTGGATCGAGGCAGGTCAGCAAACACACACTCTGTTATGATGACCTCTCACCCATGTTTACGCAGCTGTGCCATCGCACATGACGTCTTCCCTTCCTGCTCCGAGCTCCTGGGGTGAGGGAACAGGTTTTATTTATATTTCACTCAGGCAGGCAGGTGATGAATGAAGGAATAAGGAAGTCTTGGCTGGAGATCTTATGAAGCTTGGGTTTTTATACATACATTTTTTTAGCTTGCAATCTGAGCGCTACATTTCATGATATAAGCCGGCGCACTGGGAGAAAGTCGTAACGTGTTGACCTCCACTTGCGTCGTGTTGCGTTATTGATTTCATTAGTCAATAAATCACTCACAGAATTCTTATTAATGCTGCATGAGACCTACGTGAGCGCTCATGTAAATACATCATAAAATATCATGATTTATTATATCCACACCCACTGCATATGAGCATCCGTACACTTTGATTGGCTCTGTGTTCAGCTCTGTGTTCTCAGGCGTTTCTGTGTGGAGTTTGTTCTTCCTGCACTTGTGTGACTTTCCTCTGGGTACGCCGGTTACCTCCTACAGTCCAGACATGCACAGTAGGCTAATCGACTATTCCAACATGCCCCTCGGTGGGAGTGGTAATGATTGTGTATGTGTTGGCCCTGCGATGGACTGGTGAGCTGTTCAGGATCTACACAGCCTTTGCCCAGAGTTGGCTGAGATAGGCTCCGGCCTCCACGCGATCCAGAAAGGAGAAAGTGGTTCAGCACATAAATAGAAGAAGGAATAAAAGTACATAGATGACTCTGACCTCTTAAATTTCCCATCATGCTGACGTTGTCATTTTGAGCTCTCAGAGTCACATCTGAAATAGAAAGCAGTAAATGTGGTGTGAAAGCAACAGTCCTGTCACCTGAAGCTGTGCATCCCACTGATCCGCACTGACACACGTCTTATACCAAAACTTTCCTTCACATCCAATCAAAACGCCTCCTGTCTCCTCCTGATGGGGGAAACAAGGAGAGTGATGGACACTGTTGCATTAGGGATCCTCGTTATATATATCATTCGCCCACAAACTAGGGTGGCAAGGCCTTTTTTTTCAGGAGGGGTGGCGGCTGCCCCTCTTAGCCACCCCTGGGAACCACCAAATAAATGCACACGGGTAAAGGAAATTATCTCCCTTCTACCACATGCACTTTTTTTTATGTAGTTAAGCATGGATCAGGGTTCTATTGGGTTCCGGATCCAGTCATGATTTCAGCCTCTGTATTCTGAGTGCATTGCTAACTGTGCACAAAAAGCTTCCGATGTATTCTAATCTTCCCGACTTATCCGGCAAGAACAGAATAATCATCTGTGATAAACTGTACAGCGCAGAAACGACTTGATAACGCAACCACAGGAAATGTTACTAATCAACATGCTTAGGGAAATTAAAAGGCTAGAAGAAAAAACAAATCAGCCTCCGAAGAATTGGCAATTACGGAGTCATTAGCATAACTGCACAGGCTAATAGCTTCTCTAATGAATTTCAACACTTTGGATGGAGATGAATTTATGACCGCGGTGTTCCGGTACACACAACCCCCAACGTGCGGTCTTTAATCATGTGTGTAAATGCAGCTTTGAAGAAGGCTTTTTCCACCCCACAGCCAGAAGGTTCCAGATTCTAATCTCGTCCAAGGGTGTGTCCTGTGCTTGTCTGGGTTTCATCGGGGTTCTCCTGTTTCCTCCAGTCCTTCAATCACATGCACTTTGGTCAACTGGTGACTCAAAATTTTCATATATGTGAATGCGAGTGTGAAGGTTTTGTTTTGTACGTGTTAGTCCTGATACAAGCTGGTGACCTGTTCTGGGTATAACCGCACCTCTCATCTGAAGTCAGCTGGGATTGGCTCCTCCTCCCTTGTGACCCAGATGAATAATCCGTTCAGATTATAATTAACTTAACATGTCCACAGAAACAGTAGAAAGTGTTATTCATAGATAGACAGACAGACACATAGACAGATTTCTGTGACCCTAATTAAAAATAAAGCAGTTCAGAAAATGAAAATAAAAAATAATAATAAAACGGCACTTAGGAGCGCAAACCTCCACCAAGCTGAAAAAAACCCGGTAAAGCACATAGCACCCCCTACTGGAATACCACACTTCCACTCACCGTATTAAAGAATCCTTAAAAAAAAAACCTGAATTTGATCCGGATCTTTTTCAAAATCTGATGCAGTGTTATTTGGGCCGAACTCCAGCCCTCCAAAATTTTTATCAAAATACATTCATATTTGTTTTGCAAACAAACAAACAGACAGATGAACAAACAAACAAAAACACAACCTTCTTAATGGAGGTGAAAATCAGAAAGAAATAAAGAAAGAAAGAATGAAAGAAAGAATGAAAGAAAGAAAGAATGAAAGAAAGAAAGAAAGAAAGAAAGAAGGAAAGAAAGAAAGAAAGAAAAAGAAAGAATGAAAGATAGAAGATTGCCTGCAGTCCCTCTGTTGCTCCACTAGGAGGCATCTCAGCTCTACAGTACAGCTCTGGTGTATTTTCATGGTTTGTTCAGATGAAGATGCATATTTCATTCATTCATTTTCTAAGCCTTAATCCTAATTAGGGTCGCGGGGAGGTTGGCGCCCATCTCAGCCGACTCTGGTCGAGGGCGGGGTACACCCTGAACAGCTAGACGCATGTTTAATTTTTTTCAACTTTATTTATTTATTTATTTATTTATTTACTGCTATCCTCTTTTTAATAAATAGTTACCCTGATAAAGTGTCCATCTCTTCTACACACTGTGCCTTACAGACAAAAATAATACAATTCATATTTAATTTTGTACTTTTTTTTCTTTCCATAATTCAGGACCAACTTGGAAATAAAGAAATAAACAAATAAAACATTTTAAATAACAAATGAGTGTAATAATAGTGGTGTATTCGTCCACCCCGCAGAAAGAAGATCCCGGCTTCGAGTCTTGGGCTAGGCGAAGGTATTTCTTTGTGGAGTTTGCATGTTCTCTCCGTGTTGCGTGGGTTTCCTCCAGGTAATCTGGTTTCCTTCGACAATCCAGAGACATGCTCATTAGGCAATCTGACTGCTCCGAATTGCCCCTTGGTGTGAGTATTAATGGTTTTGTGTGTGTTGGACTTGCGATGGTCTGGCAAGCTTGTTCACGCTGTACTCCGTCTTCGCCCAGGTGTTGGCTGAGGTCGGCTTCCCACGAACGTGATATGATTAATTAATGAATTTGTTGTTTAATTCTGCAGATCCTCTTAAAACCTGAATCTCTCTGAATCCCTCGTAGAGGCTCTGGAGAGAAAATACACTTGGTATATAGAATGTAGAACAGGTGTAAGTGTGAATGGTTTTGTGTGTGTGTGTGTGAGTGTGTGTGTGTGTGTGTGTGTTGCCCTGTGATGGACCCGGGAGCTACTCAGGGTGTACACCACCTTTACCCAGAGTCGGCTGAGATAGGATCTAGGCTTCCTGCGCCCATAGTGGCATTGAGTGGTTTGAAGAATGCGTAAGTGAGAAGCATAAACGAGGGAGAGGATGATTATTTTTCTCTCTGTGTCTTTTCTTTTCTTTGCTTTATGTTTCTTTACTCTGTGTATCGACAGGTTCGGTCGACACTCCGTCTTTTCATCCTGCGTTTTTATTGGCAGGTTCGGGAGAAGGCTTTAACGCCTCGAGGCTACAATCATCTATATGGATCGGAGTTTCAAGGTCAGACGACTGGCCGAGACGAAATTAACAGACACCAAACAGCAGGGTTAGATTTACATTTGTGTGTAAAAAAAAAAAAGAAAGAAAGAAAAAGAATTCAGCAACACAGGCACCGGTTGTTTCTTAGAGTTTCATGCAATGACTTAAAGATCCAGATGTTCTGTTATAGTTATTTATGAGCACGTCTCTTATAACATACTGTACATGATGGAGAAACGTTTCTGTACCATTTAATCACATAATAATTAAAAATACGACAGCTGGTGGTGAAACTGGGCTATAAATATTGTTATTGAGTATTACTCCACATATGACATAGCGCTTCAGTCACTCAGACTAGCCGTTTAAGGATGGAAAGCCATTAGCATTATTGAAGCGATGACCCTGTCACCTCAAACATGGACCATTTAACGAGGAATAAATTTATGCAAACTGCATATTGATGGACTAATGATCAATTGGCCCCTGCAGTGGTATTAATATGCAACTGTTGCAGTGTGATATGCATTAGCAATTACGCGTGTGCTTGATTGCTCGAACAAGTGGCATGCATGCACGGCATTGGTCGAAACCTGTCGAGGTTTGACCCTGAGTGTGTGAGATTAGCGCAGCTAGTGTAACTACAGTGTAATCAGAAGTGTAACCCAGCGTTTAACATCATTTAGGCACCGACAGGACAGCAAGCCACAGAAACTTCTAGAATTACACTGTTTAAAAATGTTTGTTTGTCCAAATAGCTCTATTTTTTATTTATTTTTTTGCTAATCTCTCTCTCTCTCTCTCTCTCTCTCTCTCTCTCGTTCTAGAGAGAGATGAGAACCTGAAACCTTCTCGCTCTGTGGTGAAAAGACTTCTTAAAAAGCTTCAGGAAAACCACCCCAGTAAACTCTACCCATGCGAAGCCTGGGACTCAAACTCAAGACCCTCTGAGGTAGACGTGCTGACCACGTGCCGTCCCATGCTAATTTCTTGTGTTCATATCTACATTCAACAAGTCCGCGCCATGCTTGAACTACGGGAGTGAAGTCACTACTAGGTTTTACTTTTATCATTACTAAGTCAACTATATCATTACTGCATCAACACCGTCATTACTACGTCAACACCATAGTTACTACATCAACACCATCATTACTAGATCAACACTGTCGTTACATCATTACCATCATTACTACATCAACACCATAGTTACTACATCAACACCATAGTTACTAAATCAACACCATCATTACTGCGTCAACACCGTAGTTACTATATCAACACCATCGTTAATACATCAGCACCGTCATTACAATGTCATCACCGTAGTTACTACATCAACACCATCATTACTAGATCAACACTGTCGTTACATCAATACCATCATTACTACATTAACAACATAGTTACTACATCAACAACATAGTTACTACATCAACACCGTAGTTACTAAATCAACACCGTCATTACTACGTCAACACCGTAGTCACTACATCAGCACTGTCGCTACTACATCAACACCGTCATTACAATGTCATCACCTTAGTTTCTACATCAACACCATCATTACTATGTCAACACTGTTGATACTACATGAATGCCGTCATTACTACATCAACAGTGTAGTTACTACGTCAACACTGCATGCTGATTCGCCTACATCCTTATTAAACTTTTTAACATGTCCAAAAGTTCAACCACGTCTTCCATGGAGACCATACCACGTCCTGATCGGTTTCTACTGCGTTCCGACTATGTCACACAAATTGTTACTACTTTCAAGTGAGTTTATAAATGATATTTTACAACTTAATTTGTAACAGGATTTTACAACAGATTAATAGTAATATTAAAGAATCATTACTGCTAATACTTGCTACATGGCTGACATCAAGCTAGCTAGCTACCTGGACGGATATTTTAGAAAATCTCATCACATTCAGTAAAAACACACTTTTTTCCCTGTACAGTTTGATAAAAGGTTGTATCTTTATTTTTATTTCTGCTCTGATTGTATTAGATACGGACAGCTGCCTTCGTTCACTAGAACGCATGCCACATCCTGTGAGTTGATAAAAAAAGTTTTATCCTTGATAAAACTCGCACTAGTGGTTTGGTTTAAAACTGGAATCTTTTGCTTCATTATACAGAAATAGGAAATGAACAGGCAGGAAACATGTCCGAGGAAATTAGCATCTTTCCCGTGTTTTAAACTGGCGGACCATTAGATCTGCTGTTTGTAAATAAATATTAAAAAGAGACTCTTGTCAGGGATGGCAGGCGGCATGAGGAGATCAGGAATTCTTCTCTTTCTTCCTTTCTGTGGATAGTTTGATCCTCTTTGTGTTTTCCTGCATGCATTCTTCATTCTGATCTTTCCTGTCTTCAGTATGAGTGACAGTAGAGGTTAGTGTGCGTGTATGAGTGTATTGGGGTGGGGGGTTTGCAGCATGTGGACTACTTGTGATGCTTGTATGGAGTTGGCAGTCATAACAGTGAAATGCACAAAAAAGTAATTCCATCCATCAAGAGCTGGGGTTACACCCTGAACACGTCATCTGTCTATTACAGGATTAACACACAACAAACAACCCCTCACACTCACATTTACACCCACATTTGGAAAAGCGAACTGACCTCATGCACATGTCTTTGGGCTGAAAACCAGAGAACCCTGAGGAAACCCACATGTATATGGGATAACATGTAAACTTCATGCAGAAGGGTTTGTAGACATGGTGAAGCTTTGTGCTCTCCATGTGCTCTTGTTGTAGTAAATTTTATGTAATATTCAAAAAATAAAGGGCTGGGGGGTGGGGGTGAGCGTGTTGGGGTCAGCGAGGTTCGATACCATCCAACCATGATGAATGGTGTTAAAGATGGAAACCCTTGTTTACATCAAGTGAGTGTAGTGACCCAAGTCGAAGTGACCCCAGTTCCTAGAATAGAATTAAGATATAAATCTTATATAACTTTATTACTTCGATGTCCTTCTTCCACACTTCTAATCAAGCTATCAATGTCAGCAAGATAAAAAGCAAAAACATTATGTCATATGTTTTTCTCGAGAGACAGAGAGTGTAGGAAAACACACACACGCGCCCACACACACACACACACACACACACACACACACACACACACACACACAAATTAAGAGCAAAGTTCTTCGTCAGTCAGTTTAAACAGTATTATGTAAGATGTGTGCACGAACATGATAAAACATCTGGAGTTATGAATAACTGCTGGAAATACATCCTGAAGCTTATATCAATCATGGAATGCATTTTTATTGTCACCTATAAAATAGTATAATAAATTCAGTCCCGAGCTCGGTTTCAGCCTCATACTGTCTGTGTGGTGTGTTTCATGTTCTCACTGTATTTGCGTAGGTTTCCTGTGGGTTCTCTGGTTTCCTCCCACTGGTCAAAACATGCATGTAGGCAGATTGTGTATGTGTACATGGTGCCCTGTGAAATCCTGCACTCCATCTGATACAAGTTCTTTCACACTATGTTTCTGGGGTAGAATCGGACTCACAGTGACCTCGAATTCATTTAATTTTAGTTTTATTTTTTGGTGATTTGTGGGAGGAGATTAAGAGCCATGTTAGCACAATGACATTACAGTTGCGGGTCTGCAAGTTAGTGGGAAGTTGATGTGAAAGTGGTGTACAGATCACTGTCTTTACCATAATCTTTCATATAGTATAATCTTACTGTTAAATAAAATTGCACACAATCTGCAGTCAACCATGTTTAGGCGTACTAACGTCTCCATAATGCACCCGGAAATCAACAGTAAAATACTGCGGTATTGATTTCAAACCAGGTTCTTGTTGGTCAATTGATGCGGTCACTTTCCACTGCCACAGGATAGCAGTGCTCCAACGATAGACCTGACCACACCCGATGTTAAACCCAATATGCCCATGGGTGATCATATGGCCCCCAAAATGCATCTGCAATTTAAGAAGGAGAAGGTGGTAGACGGGAGAATGACCACCATGCTTGTGTGTCAAACTAGCTAAAGGACGCATGTCTTACTCGGCATGACTTTGCACAGTGTGTAGGATAGGACCCAGGGTCTTCACATAATTTATGAGATGGTTTTGTTCCACTGCATAAGTAATAAGTAAAAGGAAGTAGGGCAAGCAGAGGATGGTATTCATCAACATCATTGGCCTCTATGAATCATCGGTGATGCTGTACGGACTGCTAAGTGCCTCCTCTATAATCACATTTGTATTTTACATTAGCTGACACTGTTATCAAAAGAGCTTTGGGAGATACACCTGAGCAGGATCTCAGCAACGGCAGCTTGATAGTGCTGGGAATTTTTAGACCAGTAGCTCAAATTCATAACCACTGACTCATCCATCTCCAGCAACCACGTTTTGCCAGTTTGAGTCCATCCCATGAATATTAGGCATGGGATGGGATGGGATGGGATGGCAAACCAATCCATTCCTAGTATCCATTCCCTGCTTTTGAGATGCGGGAGGAGACTGGGGACCCCAGAGAAAACCCACATGGACAAGAGGAGAACAGGTTTAACCTACAAAGCCTGTAACCTTTGCTCTGTCTCAAACCACGGATTTTGGAGCTGTGACTTGTTGCTCTAGACTCTTAGATGGAGCATTGGGCCATGGATACATCACGTCAACGGACTTGGTTCTGGGCATCTCCCTTCATCGGGGCCGACATCAATCCAGCTACCTTTACCTCACTCACAACCGATCTTCTAAAGGTCAGCTTCACATTCCTCTCTTCCCCTGTGGATTTCAGATGAGTGCGTGCTGTGTGACGTTGTCAGCTGGTTTAAATGTTACCTACGGTCACACATAAGTGGTTGATACCACGGATTTTGAAGGCGGTCTGGAACAAATATGGATGGAGAAAATTTGCAAGCTTTGATCCAGTGCTTGACTCACAGCAACTTTCTTGGAATGGTAGCCACAAACTCCAGGTTCTCAAGGTTCCTCCTCGGCTTCCATGTTCCAGCAACACTTACAGGACAATGCTGGTAGACTCCCAGAAATCTAAAATAAATAAAATGTCTACCGTCATCAACCAGCTATGTAGTACTGAGGATTTAGGCAGTGACCAAACTACTCCCACTTCCACTTCTTCATGTCTTGATTAATAGGGTTCTGGTTAGTTTTTCTCCCATAGGTTGGCGCTGGAGATCTTCCCAGGCCACCTGATGTTTAGGATGTGTGATGAACTTTATTGGCTTTCATTTGGATGGATTCTGATTTCAAATTGAAATTAACCACTTAACTAATTATTCTAAAACACGCTACTGGATAGGACGTGTCTGTTCATGAGATACTTCCTTATCCTCGAGTGTCTATGTTCTTAACTTATAGTATCTTCTCCTGCTCTAGCTACCTTACAGCTTCACATGCATAATAAAAGTAAGTACTGGTGTATTTGCCGAATCATTTTTGTGATTTTTTTTATCACTTTAACTCCAATAAAATGAAATTGGCCATCCACACTGTATATACACCGTATAAGGGATGCTATAATGTCTGTGCTTCCCAGTTAAATATTTCTCAATGTTCCAAAGCTTTATTTTACTGTACGCTTATAACAAGGTAGATAGCTGCACGTTAATTGACGAAAAGCAGGCCATTAAGTCATAAAAAGTACGGATAACTACTAGCAGTCCCCAAGCATGCTGAAGGATCCATATCTTCCCATCTATTCGATAGCCCTGATAAAACAATACTCCATAAACTTTGGACCTGGATACTTGTTGGAGAGGTTTCAAAGTCACTCTTAGCTACTGCGAGTTAAGGAAGCATGGTACATACAGTACAAGTCAGAGGTTTGGAAACACCTACCCATTCATTTCAATTAGAAGGTGTGTCCATACTTTTATTAATTTATTTACTTATTTATTTATCAGCTTACCTTTCTATCTACACCTACATAGTAAGATAAATGGGAAAGTCTGAATACAAAAAATAAATAAATCTTTATAAATCCTGAGGGACGTTGCAAAAAATATACCTACTAATTTTTTGTAAAATATTCGAGCATTTTCATCTTATTTATCTTTCATGTCATAAAAAAAAAAAAAAAGATACAATAAATAAATATATAATACAATAAATTAAATAAATAAATAAGGCGGAACAGTGGTGTAGTCGTTAGCATGTTTTCCTTACAGCAAGAAGGTCCTGGGATCGATTCCCGGGCTTGAACAGTTCTGTGTGGAGTGTGCATGTTCTTGCGTGGGTTTTCTCCAGGTACTCCGGTTTCCTCCCACAGTCCAAAACCATGCACAGGTGGCTGATTAGTGGTTCCAAATTGCCCCTAGATGCAAGTGTGAAAGTGAATGTAAATGTTTGTATGTGTGTTGCCCTGTAATGGTCTGACGAGCTGTTCAGGGTGTACCCCGCCCTCGCCCAGAGATGGGCACCAGCCTCTCCACGACCCTAATTAGTATTAAGTGGCTTAGGGCGGGGTACACCCTGAACAGCTCGCCAGTCCATTGCAGGGCCAAGACACATACACACAGCCATTCACACTCACACTCACCCCTAGGGGCGATTTGGAAGAGCCAAGCAGCCTACCGTGCGAGTTTTTGCACTGTGGGAGGAAACTAGAGTACCCGGAGGAAACCCACGCAAGCACAAGGAGAACATGTAAACTCCACACAGTAACGCCCGAGCCCAGGAACCAAACCTGGGACCCTCTTGCTGTGAGGCGGAAGTGCTAACTACTGCACCACCATGCCACCTAATGATATTAAAATGATAATTTAAAACACAGAATAAAAGGAGATTATCCCCCCCCCCCCCCCTCCCCCCCATTTTGGAATATATCGTAGACTTGATATTCCAGATATTTTTTAAAAGTGAATGTGTTCAGTTTGACTAAAGGTTGTTATTATAAGGATGGGTTAAAACAAACGTATGCTATTTATTAAGTGTTGGTGATTATACACTTACATCTAGCTACATATATCTATATTACAGTCATAAATGTTGTATCATATAAATGGCACCAAAAAACGTTCATACTTTGCAGAATTATGAACTAATATTACTGTACATCAGGGTTTCCCAGATCATCCTAGCGGTGGTGTAATCAGTCACTGTCAATATTATCCCTATACCACTGCATGTCCGCACCGCTCATGTGCTCCAGCCTCCAGCAGACGTACATTACATGTGATTGCGCTCTGAACCTTGACACTCTCATTACTTTAATAGCTCCAGTGTCACATTTCAGAGAATAGAGCCAGGGACGTTTACGAATAATTAACAACGCAAGTCGGATAGCACGTACGGGCTGCGCTGGAGGTGATAAGGGTGAAGTGCAGCGATAGCACAGCTGCAAGAGAACTTCATGAATGAAACAGAGTGTATAAAAAAATAAAAATAGGCCACGGCTGCGTGGAGGGGCATGAAATGATTCACAAGTCAGGGTCGACCACTCTGGAGGTCATAAATGATATAAGTGATAATGGCTTGGATCTCGTCAGGGTGTTGAAACGCTCTACTCACAAACTCACATTTTCTTAATAATCAAGTTGCCAGATTTTTTTTTTTTTTTTTTTTTTTATTGGAATATAACAAACTTGTAAAATGAGACGATTTCCTATTTTTATTGTTCCTGTATAATATCATAACACTATTACATTTTAAAGACACTTGGCTAGAGGTCTCCTGCTGTAAAATAGTTTTTTATTGCACTATAAAGTCAGATATTCTCCGGTTTCCTTCCTCAGGCCTCGCTGACCTTGGTTGAAGATCTACTTTGCAACTTTTTACTGTCTGCTCTAATGAGATCTGTAGTGAGACATGCTGAGTTTTTCTAATGGATATCCAAAGTGGATAAAAAAGGAGACGATCAGGAAGACGATCATGACATCGTAATTGGAATAATAATAATAATAATAATAATAATAATAGTAATAATAATAGTAATAATAAAAGTCTTTGAGTTTAATGTACGCAGATTATGAACTGCCAGCCATCCAGGAATTCTACACACAGTGCTGTAGGAGGAAGGCCCAGCGGATCCTCTCTGGTCCCAGCCACACTCTCTTCATGCTCCTGCCGTCGGGAAAACTTTTTATATTATATAATATAATATATTACACTATATATTATAATAATATATTACATTATATAT
>JBCNYH010000001.1:66530539-66551712 GCA_039654325.1 Tandanus tandanus
ACACACACACACTCACACACACTCACACACACACACACACACACACACACACACACACACACACACACACACACACAGCTCTCATGCTGGAGTTATTTGAGCTGCAGCTCTCAGGGGCCTATTTCATGACTTCCAGCTCCAGCGGTGTATTGATTAGATATCAGGCTCTAATTGGGCTGCGATCTCCTCGGCTCGGAGCTGTATGATGGAGATGACAGGAAATGGATACTCCTCTGATCGCTGTAAATAGCCGAGTTGAACAAAATGTGTTTTCCTTCAGCTTGGCTGCCAAATCTTTCTTTTTTTCCCTGTATCTGTCCCTTCCCCCACTCTATCTCTCCATCATGTGCATGTGAGCTGTTTAAATCATCCCGCTCCAGATTTAGTCCCAGTCTGGAACAGAGCCACAGATTGATAACGGTCAGGGGTACAAATACTTTTGGTCATAGAGTGTGTGTGGCCAGTTATAATCATTGTTTACGGATCAACCTTTAGCACTGTTGCCCAGAGCAAGAAGGTTCTAACCCTTTGGCCAGCTGTGGCTTTTGGTAGTTTATCTTCTCCTCACCCCAGCATGGGTTTCCCCTGGGTGTTTCAGTTTCCTCCAACAGTTCAAATACATGCAGATTATGTCGTGGCTAGGGTCTTAACCTGGGTCAGCTAGGATTGACTCCACCTTCCTCACGACCTGCAAATGACAAGCCCCACACCACACCGGGTCCTGAATGCACTACAAGACCAAGTTCATCACGTCCATCAAACATCCACCTATGGGACATTGCTCCACTGTACACCACGTGTGGATTCCTTGAAAGCCACTGGGAGAATGAAGGTCAGGGTCCTTGCATTCAGTCATCAGTGCAGGTGCTGGAGTACCAAGAAGCCCCAGTTCACCAAAACTACCAACAACTTCACCGCAGCTCCTGGAGAACCTCAACAGAAACGTCTGAGGGTGGCAGGGTGGCTAATCGGTTAGAATGTCCACCTCACAGCAAGATGGTCCTGGTTTGGGGTCCCAGGCTCGGTAGAGATGTTTCTGTACAGAGTTTACATGTTCTGGCCTTGCTTGCATGGGTTTCCTCTGCGTACTCTGGTTTCCTTCAACAACCCAAAAACATGCAGATTAGGCTAATTGGCTGTTTCACATTGCCCCTAGGTGTAAGTGTGAGCATGAATGGTTGTGTTTATCTGTGTTGGCCCTGTAATGGGCTGGTGAGGTGCCCAGAGTTGGCGGAGATAGGCTTCAGCCTCCATGCAAGCCTGTTAGGAATGAACGGATGATTATTTTTGTAATCCACTACAGCCTGTCGTTTTTATGACTTCCCCATCACCTCTCATGCCGCGCAAACACCCGGGACGGTTATTGATTTCATGATAATTCGTTGCTCTCCAGATGCAAGACAGCTACCCTAAAGACCTGACCTAGTTCTGAGAGCGAACCCGGAGATCAGGCCGAGTCTGCTTCTCATTTTCTTTTCGTCCTTCTCTTCTCTTCTGGAAAAGAACACATTCCTCCCTCAACACCCACAACACTGAACTCAGGACCCTGACGGACGCTCCGACAGACGGTACACAGAGTTTTTCCCCTCTGGAGACAGCAAGTTAGGGACATGATCCATCTTTGCATATATGAGCACCTCTTCATGTCTTTCCAGAATTTTCTTTAGAAACCGCGCCATGTTTGGCTCCAGAACCGACCGGTACGCTCGTGTGAAGCATGGCAGCCTGATTGTGCGACTCGTGCCCGTGTTCCTGCTGCTGCATGGCAGTCAAAAAATAAAAAATAAAACAAGAATTAATGTTCCGTGTCTGGAATGAACACCTGACAATGCTGTTAGGCGCTGGTGTCACTTCGGGTTACACGCCGGAGCCGGGCGGCAGCATCCAAACCACAGGATCCTCCTACGGTGATATCCTTCATGTTTTTTCTTTTTTTTTTTTCCATTTCACCAACACTTCATATAATTTAACTCAGTGCCTCCATTGCTTGGATTCAACTCCACATTTATTTCAGATCCTATTTTTTGCTCTACAATAAAAGTTTTGTTTTGACGACGCACTCGGAGAGAAGACAGATCATTTTTATGGTGTCCTCTGTAAGTTATTGTGCTGGAGGTTTGTCATCATGAGGTTAAAGGGCAGAATGAAGTCTTTAATTTGGGTGAAGCGTAAAGAAAATCCAGACCTTCGAATTCATAAGACGGCTGTTTAGGGAAAAGAACCTGTTACTATAGAAACAATACTCTATATTGTTCTCCTTTGCAGAACTATTTAATCCTTTACTCGGGTGGCGGAGAGACTGGAGCCTATCTCAGCCGACTCTGGACGAGGACAGTGTACACCCTGAACAGCTTGCCAGGCCATTACAGGGCCAAACCCATATACACCCAACCATTCACATTCACACTCACACCTAGGGGCAATTTGGAACAGCCACGTAGCCTAATGTGCATGTCTTTGGACTGTTGAAGGAAACTTGAGTATGCAGAAGAAAACCCACGCAAGCATGGGAAGAACATGCAATACCCTCGCCAAGCCCAGGACCCTCTTGCTGTGAGGTGGACGTGCTAACCGTTACGCCACCGGGCCATCCTACAAAAACAATAACATATTCGAATTAGAGCAGGCGGCACGGTGGCGCAGTGGTTATCACATCCACCTCACAGCAAGAGGGTCCTGGGCTTGGCGAAGGTGTTTCTGTGTGGGGTTTGCATGTAAACCCGGTGCTTGCTGAGATGGGCGCCAGCCTCCCCCTGACCCTAATTAGGATTAAGCGGCTTAGAAAATGAATGAATGGATGAATTAGCGCATTAATATGAACTTGGGATTTGGAACTGGCATTCTGTCAGAGCTTTGGACCAATCAGATCCCAGCATGCTCACCCTATAACGTAACCCAATGGTACCACTCATCTCAACAACTAAAAACCAGAATACTGAATGGCCTTCTAAAAAAAACAACCACACTGTATTCTGATCTCTCCTCCAGAGTTTTATCAGAGCGGTAGACAGAGTGATGAAATGTAGTGCTCGTGATCCAGAGCAGACCATCTCGACTGCGAGACATGCTACACGGACACGAGTGGCTGCCAGCGGAATTTGTTCACTTGTCCTGACTAATAAAGTAGCAGCAAGATGAGTCCTGAATCGTACGGAAAACTTCACTGCTAAGATTTACCCGAATGGAAGAATCCGCAGATGGCGTTTCACCCTAAAAACTTGAAAACGCACCACGACGGAGATTTGACTGACAGACTCTGTGACCTGACCTAAACCCAAACAATCCGTTTATATTATGGAAACCAACCTGATGCCTGACGTCCCTTCAGGTTAATAGCTGTAAAATATCGCAGTAGTAAAGTTCAGGAACAGCTTCATCAGAGAACACACTTCCTATTTACCGTTTATCCTTCAGAGTCACGGGGAAGCTGGAGCCAATCCCAGCTGACTTCAGGTGAGAGGTGGTGTTACACCTTGGACAGGTCGCCGGTGAAATCCAGTCCAATGCACTCCATCGCAGAACCAACACAGAGACAACAGCGCTAGTCATCGATCTGTAACCAGGTATTCATTTCACTTAATCCTTCACTCGGGATGCTGGGATGCTTGAGTCCATCTCAGCCGACTCAGGGTGAAGGTGGATTACACCCTGAACAGCTCGCCAATCTATCACATGGCCAACACAGACACATTCACACTCTCACTCACACCTAGAGGGAACATACAGTATGCATGTCTTTGGACTGTGGAAGGAAACTGGAATACCTGGAGGAAACCAATGCAAGCATGAGGAGAACATCCACACAGAAATGCCCTCACCGAGCCCAGGACTCGAACCCAGGATCTTCTTGCTGTGAGTCGGATGTGCTAAACACTACACCACCGTACCGCCCTGCATCTAAAATGGACCTCCAGAGTACTTGGAGGAAACCCATGCAACATGGGGGAAAATACAAACATCACACAGAAACGCCCAAGCCCGGGAATCGAACTCGATTAATATCGAATAATTATTATTATTATTATTATTATTATTATTATTATTATCATTATTATTATTACACACACACGCATTATGTGTCTACCTTGAGCCTCCATGATAAGCATTAACTCATGATTGAAGTCAAATCTCCATCTCTATCGAAATCTACGTTGCTAGCTGTGATGTAACGTTCAAACCCCGTGGACAGCCGGTGCAGAAGTTCACATCTGTGGTGTTTGCTGTTGAAATGTGCGCACCAGTGCAGAAGTGTCTGAATGTCGGCCGTCTCAGCAGTCTTCCCGAGGAGAGACTAATTGACTGTATTGTCTTAGGCCAAGTCCCATCAGACTATCTGTAGATTGATGGTGATGGCTTGCACTCTCTCATCAGTCCATCCTGTACTAATGAGAAAGTGTTTAATGGAGGGCCAGGAGGGGTTTGACACGGAGGCGGAGGGGGCGGCAACGGACATTGATGAATCCCAAACTGGACAGGAGAAGCGCCAGGACTCAGGAATGAGGGATACTGATGGATGTTTAGCCTGGGCAGAAAAATGTTGACTGTTGACGGTGAGATAGAGAGATATAATTTATAAGGAAAAAGAGAATTTTGACTATATACACATATATTCAGTTTTTTTCCTGGCAAGCAAGTTTTTTTTTTTTTACTGTGTTTTGGCTTGCTTACGTTTATAAATTACTTATGCAATATTTATTTATTACTTTATTCCATTTATTTCATTTATTAATCCAGGGCGGCACGGTGGCGCACTGGTTAGCACGTCCACCTCACAGCAAGAATGTCCCGGGTTTGATTTCCAGTCTCGGGCGTTTTTGTGTGGACTTTGCCTGTTCTGCTCCTGCTGGCGTGTTTCCTCTGGGCACTCCGGTTTCCTCCCACAGTCTAAAAACATGCACAGTAGGCAGATTAGCTGTTTCAAAGTGTGTGAGTTTGTGAGTTTGAGTGTGAGCGTGAATGGTTGTGTGTGTTTGTGTGTTGTGCGTTGGCCTAACGAGCTGTTCAGGGTGTACCCCGCCTTCACCCAGAGTCGGCTGAGATGGGCGCCAATCTCCAGGGTCAACACTAACAGGAGTAATTTGAAACAACCAATCAGCCTACTGTGCATGTTTTTGGACTGTAGGAGGAAACCGGAGTACCCGGAGGAAACCCACGTAAGCACGGGGAGAACATGAAAAGTCCACTCAGATATGCCCGTGCCTGGGACTCGAACCCAGAACCTTCTTGCTGTGAGGCAGAGGTGGTAACCACTATGCCACCCTTTATCTATCTATCTACCTGTTTATACCACCTTGCTGAAATATTTTATTGTGAAATTGTATAAATTGTAATGTACCTGTGCTGTGTAATACATGCTTTATAAATATTTAACTTATTGTTTCATACGTATTTACTCTTAAAACTTCTTTCACGAGAAACTTTATTTAAAAAAAAGGATTAATAGAAGTTTGGCCTATTATTACAGTATTTCTATTGCATGATAATTTATTCTTTATTAAACGCTTTAAAATCTTTTTTCTTTTTCCACCTCAATCCTGAGATCATAAACAGTTCACCAGATTAAATGTCATTGACCTGCAGTGGCGCCTAATAAAATTTATTCATAATGGATATGGGAATGTTGAGTTGCCTTCCCCCGACACCCATACAATATATTCTCTGCCAACAAGGAAGCATTCTGTGTCCTCTGTTGTGTGAGAGAACGTCCAGCCCGGTGGCCTCTCTCGCGGCTGTGAAAGTCTCGCGTCTCTGTGTTCTCTTTGTCCTCCGACTGCAGCATTCCCAGAATGCCCGCATGCCACGGATGCCTACTTCTTCCTTGTTTTCTCAATTACATATCTGTTTACTTTCAAAAGGGGCATTTTTCCTGTGCATCTTTGCCCTCGGCTCCCACGGCCCTCGTAGGAGGAGATCGGACCTTTTTTTACTGCTTCAGGTCCGATCGCACTGTTTAAACCTTCGGAAATAAACAAGTTTCTTTCCTCTAGTATCCATATTTAAGTGTTTATTCCTTTTTGAAAGATATATTTAAAAACATCTGCAACTTACCATAACCTTGTGAGAAAGTAAATACATCATAATCATTATTCATGTTAGCTGGTGAGCTTTTTTATTTTTTATTTTGCCGTTTTCACTCGAAAAGGGCGAGTTCAGACTTCCCACTTCCCCAAAGTTAAAAATAACGCCAATTGCATTTTACACTGATGTTTGCTGTATGTTTAGTCATTATCATCATCATCTTCTTCTGCTTGGCCCACGATCGGGTTTGTGGGGGGGTTTCAACAGACTAAGCAGTGAGGTCCAGACGTCTCTCCCATGGACCCACCATCTGTGGAAGGGGCTAAACTGTTTGGGTGCAGTTTGAGCTGGGTGGCAGCGGAAGGCGTGGTTAAAATGGGGTGCCAGAAATTTTGGAATAGTGCACATAGTGTAAAATATTCTATATGGTGTCCCAGTGAAAATTAAGATTCTTTTTTCTTATTTATTTATAAAGTATGTATAAAACATTTATTTTTTAAGTAAAAACACTTATTATTATCATTATTATTTTAATTTTTCTGTGACCTTGACCTTTGACCTCTAACATAGAAATTGCCTGTATTTGCAATTGACAGTCTTTGTATCTGATCAATACATTTTTAAAGGATTAGGGTTAGATCTTGGATCTGATTCTAATCTATCACAGTGGGAATACATACCAATATCCTTTCTATTATTTCCTTTTAATATTTATAATTTAGCTTATGGCAGGGACATCTGTGTACCATGAACACACTCCAGTTGTCTTTCCAGAATAGATGTGTAGAATTCCCTGTAGAATTTATAAACAGGTTCATCTTAAAACAAGCAGGAACTTAGTTTTAAGATTATTTTCCCTCAATCTTACACACTAGCTATTTATTTTGCTCACTGTTTCACTCTTTCAGTAAAATTTAAGATTCAAACCAAACTTCATACAACTTCCTGTTGAAAAAGGGGGAGAAAAAAAAAGAGTCTCGGTGACCTATCCTAAAGCAGTCATGTGTCTTATCTTCACAGTGTATAGAGATGAACAAACTCAGAAGCTGACTCCGTATCACACCATGAGGATCTAGAGAGCTGATTGGCTGGAGGGACTTCCTGTGGAAGGAAGTGATTGAGAAGAGAGGAAGGTGCAAGCATCCGTAGCGAAGCCACAGCGAGCCACACTGACACAGCTTATCGCCTTTTCACTAATAAACACATCGGAACTGAAACTGAACCCTGTAGCAGCACTCAGCACCGTATACGTCGAGGTGCGAAGGGCGTAGATGAAATAAAACGAAGACGGCGTTTCAAAGAAAGGTCGTCAAGGTGCAGATATCACAGAGATATAAACCGAAGTCGCTGCTGGTTCTTGAGAAGTTTCGGTGGTGGGTTAGGTGTGATTCGTGAATGTAATCCCCCACTCTCACTTTCTATTTATTACACTGCAGTTTTCTCAGGCTTCAGAAGAAACAAAACAAAAGCAACTCTCACAGACTCAGTGTTGGTGAATGGTTGCGTATTGTAGGAAATGTGAACATGCCGAGTGTAGACTGGACTGTAAAATGTCTGGCTCTAAAAGAAAATGATTTCATTCTCATTTGTAACATGACAAAAAAAAAAAGCCTGGAGAGGAAATTAATGAAGCCTCCTGGCGGGCGTCGGTGTTCTTTGGACGTTTGACAAGAGAAACTTCAAATTTACAAGGATACGCTCTGAGACCACGGACGCGTGCTTGAGAAAGAAACCCAGCTCACCTGCCGAATGTAGTCAGTGTGTGCGCTATAGAGGTGTGATGCTGGATTTCCTCTGTGCTGTTTATTTCGTTTTCTTTTATTCCTCCATCACAAAATGAGTTCTGGCGAAGTTGCGTGTTGTAATCACCGGTGTTTGGTGTCCATCCAAAATAATGACCACACTCATGCATGGATTCTCACCAAACTCGGTGGGTCCAATACTCTACCTAAATCCCAGATATGATTTGATTTAGGAATGTCTGGGTCAAAGGTCAAGGTCAGACCAAGGTCACAAAGTTTTGGAGACAGATTGATTATAAAATCAAAATGAATGCTGATAGACATGCCGTTACCATGGAACACTAATAGGAAACCATATATGGACCTTCAAATGAGACAATTACCTTTGACCTTGAGTGACTCTTAAAAGGTCAAACCCTCTGGTGCATCAGGTAGGAACACACCCTGGATGAGCCGTCACGTCAGGACACTGCACACATACACACACATTTAAACAGAGTAATCAGGCTTCCATTTATCTCAAAAGCTTCTGATATCATCACACCTGGGCTGGTCATGTTCCATTATAGAGGTCAAAAAAATCAACACCAGATATTGTTTGCCAGGTTAGCTATTGCTAGCAATATCAGTCAATAGAGACAAGCTATCCATTTATTTATTCATTTGCCAAACTGCTTAATCCTACTACTGTAGCAGGGAGGCTGGAGCCTGTCTCAGCTGACTCTGGGCAAAGGCGATGTACACCCTGAACACCCTGAACCAGTCCATTGCAGGGCCAACACACACACACAACAATTTACACATGCACTAACACCTAGGAGCAATTTGAAACAGCCAATTAGCCTAGCATGCATATCCTTAGACTGTAGGAGGAAACCAGAGTACCTGGAGGAAGCCCACACAAGAACGGGGAGAACATGCAAATTCCACACAGGAATGCCCTCAGAGAGGGAACCCAGGGCCTTCTTGCTGTGAGATAGTCATGCTAACCCCTACATCACTGTAGAAGGAAGGAAACTGGAGAAGAACATGTGGAACTCCAAGAGGAGCTCAGGATCAAACTTTGCGTATGTTTGTTTCCGATATTTAGCATCATTAAAAATGGTCTTCTTGGCACTTTGAGAAACCCACCACAGCCACAGGGGCTCCACAGTCACGTCATGATCATAATGTGAGCTTTGTGCTGAACGCCCACCCTCCAGCTATACCAACATGCTGTAGGTCGGATATGGATGTGCTTGCCTCGACTCGGCCTCCTTGTTTACTTTTATATTCTCTTCCATAAACGGCGCTCCCAGAGGCGCCCTGAGTATGATCAGTCAGAACATGTTGTGGGGTAACGGCACTTGGCTGCGCATAACAGTAGTCATGCCAGTCAGGCGTAACCTTGCAGGCAGAAGGACCATTAAAACTCTTTAGATCCCTAAAGTGTGGCTCCTGCAAGACCATTACTTTTATGGCCAGTTCATAGACTTCCTATACAACGTACTTAGGAGCGTTTGCTCGTGGTTATTTTTTACTGTTGTGAGCTGCTGAAGCCTGAGATGGTTGTTAAAAATTCTTTCCATGATGCATATGTCTCTGTTTAGCCACATCACGAGGGATGGATGGAAATCAGACTCATTTTCACCAACTCACACCAACGTTATCGCCACTGTTTGAACACAATGACATGATCGATATAAAAATTTGTTAGAATTTGCAAAAGACTGAAAAAAAAGGCTTAAATTACAAATGATTACAAATTTTGGCATAGCAAGAATATAATAGTTACATAAGGTTGTATAGCAGGAATGTTAAACAATGTTGTATAATGGGAGTATTAGTTATATATCTGTTCACCTAGGTCTGTCGGCAGTGTGACTTACTATATGTCACAGGGTGTTCTCATGTCTGTCCTCATGCCTGAGTCATGCCGGAGTCCCTGCGTACACTCAGCACTAATAAACTCTCTTTTTTAACCATTACACAGTTATGGAATACCTAATAACCCCTCTTGTGTGTTTTTGTCGAGATACAGATGCTACTTCTGAGATCCCAGTGATCCTGATCCTTCTGCTTTTTGAATCCTGTGATCCGTCTTGATGTGCTACAACTGGTTGGAGTTCTGATCTCTCCTCGCTCCTGCTGATGATGATCCATATGGACCTAAATATACACTCAGAAACGGTGAAGACGACTTTTCACTGCTGGTGATATAAACTTTTTTACTGAAATGTTTTAGGACTACAATTCCCATTACGAATAATCGTTTAACGTTACATGATGGAAACGTCGCCATGTTTAAAGTTGAGGAAGTACAAAAAAGATTACTCACAACTTGTTAGACTTTTTGGTGAAATCCAAGGCGTGGAACATTCATTAACCTGTGAACGCTCGATCTGATTGGATACCAACGTATCACAGATAAGCACATGACTATCAAAGTCGTATCTGAATAATATTTTTCTTCTGAAATTTTCACAATTAAAAAATAACCGTGTACGCAGTCATACCCCCGTCCATGACCCGACCCGATTGCCAGACCGCTCTGCTCGGGTTTTTTTATTTTACTCAAGAGAAAATTAAGTACATGAAGTTATAATCAGCAGGTCAGAGCAACCAAACTTCTGTTTGAGGGACAAATATAATAGAATCCACTCAGAGTTATTTAGCAAGGGGACTTCCAGAGTCCACAATTTTAGGGTGATGACATCATCCTGGTTAGGACTGCATGTAGAAGTCGTATTAGCAGGAACCAGCATTGGTTCCGAGTCACAGCGTTTCTATCTCACTGGAATGAATGAGTGTACTGATGAAACCTTCCTTTTTTAAAAAAAAATTGGTTTGCAATAACAAATCAGATCAAAATATTTTATTTTAACATTGCTAACCTAATTAATGCAATAATTATATTTATGCTGGTGATAATAATGGGATTGGTACCAAATGCTGTAAAGCCACAGAACATATACAAAAGAGCCAAAAAAAAAAAAAAATCAGTTGAATGGTGGCTCTTAAGCTTCTCCAGAGGTGTTCTTGTTAAGTTGGAGAGCTCAGCCGTGCTGGCTCGAGCCCACGTCGACGGCTCAGGAGGAGACGTGTTAATTAATCATTTGTGACTGCGAGTGTGCCAGCGCGGGCCAACTGCAGCCAAACAGGCCCGAGGCTACCTCCAACAAAAACATATGCTCGTCTGGATGTACGTGCCTCGTCGACATGCTGTAGAGAAGTGTATTTCTTTTTCATTTGTTGTTTGGTAAAGATGAGAGAGGAGGTGTGACACGGAGAGTCCGAAAGGACAACAGAAGTCCGGGATCGAGCTCTGATCTATAGATCACTATAAAAGGGTTAGAAATTGTACGAATACTGAAAAAGGATTTTCTTTAAGTACTTTTTAATAATGAATTATTACATTTTATGCACTATGAAGTAATCCTGTGATTTTGGTTAAAATAATTAACTAAATAAGTAGATAAGTAAATAAATAAATAAATACTTGGAAAGGGTGTAATATTCTCGACTTATTGTGTCATGTTATGTAAAATATTGTGGAAGACACTGGGGGGGGGGGGATAGAGCGAGAAAGAGAGAGAGAGAGAGAGAGAGAGAGAGAGAGAATGAGAGAGAGAGTGTGTGTCTGTGTGTGTGTGTGTGTGTGGGTGGGTGAGAAAGAGAGAGAGAGAGAGAGAGAGCATGAGAGAGAGAGAGAATGTGTCTGTGTGTGTGTGAGAGAGCATGAGAGAGAGAGAGAGAGAGAGAGAATGAGAGAGAGTGTGTGTCTGTCTGTGTGTGGGTGGGTGAGAGAGAGAGGGAGAGAGCATGAGAGAGAGAGAGAGAGAGAGAGAGAGGGAGAGCATGAGAGAGAGAGAGAGAGAGTGTGTCTGTGTGTATGTGAGAGAGCATGAGAGAGAGAGGAAGTGTGTGTGAAAGTTCAGCCAAGTTGGACCTGCGCAAAATTTGGTGCCAAATTAGAATTTTTCACAATCGGCAATATGATAGTCGAAGATAATCAAATAGACCGCTAATTTCGAGTATAATGGCGGATTGTTCGATCGAAACCAACCGAAAACGATGTCGCACTCTTTCGCGGATACATACGACTTTCAACCCCTCCGTAATCTGAGCTGTAGAAAGTGGAATGATCCAACTGCACTCTTGTCATTGTTAGTGTTAGACCCATAACGGGCGCCTGAACATGGAGTCCTTTTAGTGCAGCAGTGGGCAGTGGGGGGTTTTCTAGTTCCATTCCATGTAGAATAAAAAAGACTGAAAGGAGGATTTTATATAATATAATATATATGTTTGTAATTCTTTGAAATTTGAAGACCACTTTTGCTCTGAGGGGCCCAATTACAATAAAATTAGGTAATCACTCCGGTGTCACATGACCCCATGAGGAAAAACATCCATCGTGACGGTGAGGGACCTTCAGGGTGACACGAGATCACAGTTTCTTTCCTATTTAAATAACAGAGTGCAGTAAACATCCAGTAGGTGCTGCAGATCAGTCGCAGGCGAATCCTTTAACCCCAAACCGCTCGGTTCACCATCAGACCTCACCGTGGATATCGATCCCCACTCGACCCCCCGTATTGAATTCTCAATCAGATACCCAAGAATCCAGAGTCCTTTTTATTCAAATATAGAGCAAACAATCAGCTGTGAAACGTTCTGACTGATAACAGCTCCGCTGGAACATTTAGACGATAACATTTGATCAAACGCACTGGAGACAAACAGGCCAAAAAAACCCAAAAAAACCCCAAAAACCACCATGATGGATTCTCTGGATAAAGTAAAAGGCTGTTTGCATGAGAGCCTCAGCCTGGAGGAGAGGATGTGGAGCAGCTCGAACAGACGTTAGTGGATCCGTGGCTATCTTCCAGATAAGTGTGAGCACACTTATCTGCCGCACAGATACACACACACACACACACACACACACACACACACACACACACAGACAGCGGAGATAATCCTGCTGCATCATTAGCGGACTGGAACAGATGTAGTGCTGAGCAAAGAGTAAAAAAACACACATACAAATAAATTAATTAATAAATTACAAACACTAAGTGGAATATAATGTGCATAAGTAGATAAAAAAATAAACAATTGCAAAAAACAAGGAAGAAAAAAATAATGCTAATATCATGGGATTAAAGTGTATGGTTTTCTGGAAGGTTCTGCAAACATTTTTTAATTATTCATTCGTTTTCTGAACCGCTTAATCCTAATTAGTGTCGCGGGGAGGCTGGCGCCCATCTCAGCCGACTCTGGGCGAAGACGGGGTACATCCTGAACAGCTCGCCAGGCCATCGAACGGCCAACCATTCATGCTCGCACTCACACCTAGCGGTGATTTGGAACAGCCAATTATCACACAGAAACGCCCTCACCGAGCCCGGGACTCGAACACAAGAACTTTTTTGATGTGAGACAGACATGCTAAGCACTGCACCACCGTGCCGCCCACATGCAGTATTTATCCAAAAAGAACAAAACAAAACTAAGCTTATTTTTTTAATCTTGTACATTTAAACCTTTACAACAAAACCAGGTGTGTGTTCACCTTGACAGATATATATTTATATATTATATATATATAAAGCTCTTAACTTCCTGCACGCTCCTTAATTATCCCCGGACCTTAATTTACATTCTTTTTCCTCCTTAAATGAGAACTCTGACCTCCCTCACACAGCCGGGGCTCAGGAGACTGAAACCATCGCAGCCAAACTACATCCTTGATCTCAAAGAGGGGCACAAACTATTGCACAGCTCAACATGCCGAGT
The DNA here is from genome assembly GCA_039654325.1 of Tandanus tandanus. Lineage (NCBI taxonomy): Eukaryota > Metazoa > Chordata > Actinopteri > Siluriformes > Plotosidae > Tandanus > Tandanus tandanus. The sequence continues at coordinate 66,544,078 of JBCNYH010000001.1, forward strand.
TTATTTATGAACCAAAAAAAGACATCAGAGAGATGTTTAATTCAATCAAAAAAAAAAAAAAAAATCATGATAATAATGTTTTAATTAATTAAATGGATATTGAGGAGCGAAGCTGCAGGATGTGTTCATGAGGATTAAAAGCTGAGTCACAGAGATCATGTACGAGAAAGAGACAGAGGTTCTTCTCACACACTTCACTGCTGTATTTGCAGAAACACAGAGGGAGAGAGAGACAGAGAGGGAGAGAGAGAGAGAGAAGTAAATTGAAGAAGACACCCTCAGCTCTTTTTTTTTTTCGGGAATGTACAGAAGTGTTTTCTCTCTATCACTCACTTCCTCTCCGGCTCTGAGTGTGTGCGAGTTACACACTTTCTAGGTACGCTTTCTTTTTTTTTTTCTCTTTAGATAACACTTTCATCTCTGCACCACATATCCAGCCCTGACAGAGTGCTGAAGAGGTTTAATGTAAACGGTACGAGGTGCTTTCCTGTAGGTCATGACCTGATTGTTGTACCAGGACGTTCTGTCTTCACAGGGCATGGAAACCTCGTCGGTTACACAAACGATCATCTTCAAGACGCAATATAAATCTTCCCCGTGCAGCACGGCAGTCACGTCACTCCACTTTAACTTCCCAGGCTCACTTACAAACTTCGCTAAGCATTAGGCTAATTATAAAATCAGGAATAAACCGGTTTGGGCGCGCTGCTCCAGGAAAATAATCAACCAATCACAGAATAGAATAGAATAGAATAGAATAGAATAGAATACTCACTCATCACTCACAGCACTTCATCCCACTAGGGTCGTGGAGAAGCTGGTGCCCATCTCACCCCACGCTGGGTGAGGGTGGGGTACGTCCTGAACAGCTCACCAGTCCATCGCAGGACAACACACACACACACACACACACACACACACACACACACACACAACCACTCACACCCCGACCCACACTCACACCTAGGGGCGATTAGGAACAGCCAGTTAGCCTACTGTGCATGTCTCTGGACTGTCGGAAGAAACCAGAGTACACTGAGGAAACCCACGCAAGCATGCAGAGAACATGCAGACTCCACACAGATAGGGCTGGAACGAGTCCCGGGACTTGAACCCATGACCTTCTTGCTGTGAAGCGGAAGTGCTACCCACTACGCCACAGAGCCGCCCCTAGAACAGAACAGAGACCTTTTATTAACATTATACTTGCAGTACAACGGAATTTGGTACCTAAAGTGTTCTGAAGAAAATTGTACATGCATCCTACAGCATAAACACTCACTCACTCACTCACTCACTCACCAAACCGTTTAATCCTATTAGGGTCGCGGGGAGGCTGGAGCTTATCTCAGCCAACCCTGCAACCCTGGGGAGGTGGGGTACACCCTGAGCAACTCACCAGACCATAGCAAAGCCAATGCACAACCATTCACACTCACACCTAGGGGCAATTTGGAACAACCAATTCGTCTAATGTGCATATCTTTTGACGGTGGGAGGAAACCCGAGTACCAGGAAGAAACCCAGACAAACATGGAGAAAGCATGCAGACTCCACGTAGAAAGTTATATGCCACTAGAACTGAGTTTTAAAACATAAATGTTAAACAGTCCTTCATGCAAAATTCCCAAAGAAAACCTCTGGGAAGCTGTAGGAAGCCATTAGCGTTTCGTGCAGCAGATCAGGACAACAACGACCCCCCGAATTGCAGCAACCGATCGTTTCCTGCTCGCCTCATGTAGATCAGTCTTTTTTCAGCCACTCTGGGTTAATAACACAACTGTCTTACAAAGCACCTTTTCCTCGATAACACAGTTCGTAGTAAAAGCTTTACTCCATCCTCTTTTTCCCCCTCCAGCCCATCCTTCAGCAGGAGCGCTTTAATTGGATGGGCCTCGTAACAGAATTAAAAAGCAATTAGCTCCCAATCCCTCCATCGGCGTGGGAGCGAGGCCCACCTGTGGGTCACTTTTTAATTTGGCGAAGTGCTGACTCCTTATCGAAGTGGGCCGACTTTGATATACTGAGCTGATGGTAAATCCTGTTAGCAGCAAAACTCTACCGTCGCAGCGAAAAAGCCTTCTGCCAAACCCATTTCCATCTAATCCGCTGGTTAGTAGGAGGACGCACCGCGTAAGAAATTATTAGCGGTGTCATCCGGGGCTTGCCATTCAAAAGCCCTCGCTGGTTCACCTGAACGATGGACTGGACGGAGGAGGAGGAAGCGGGTTTAAAAACAACAGGAGAGGAAGGTTAATCACACCTGCATGGGCTAGTCACGCTAGCTATCCAGGCATTCTACACTCTTCCTATTCTGATAGATTTATTTATTGGGGTCAGTATATACACAAGACGTTCACAAGTCTCCGCCCGGTGGATTGGCTTTCTGTGTAATCCTTACATGACCTTTGACCTTTCAGCCCAGCAGTGACGGCTTCCCGGGTCGGTCCTTGGCATAGCTGACACGGCGGACAGGTCCTGGCATTGAAACATGTGATAGGACTCTATAAACACATTTACGGCCATTTTATTTATGTGTACGCCTACCGCAGCAGCATAAAACCTGATTGGTCGAAAGGTGTTAATTGTTGATTGATTTCCAATAAGATCAGCTCTAAGAGTAGTGCAGTTAGTAATCACAGGTTTATAATTAAGGGAGTCTCCAGTGTCAGTGCTTTGAAGTTTTCAGACATTTTCAGTAAAAGGAGTTTATGCAGGTTTTTAACAATTGTTTTTTTATTATTATTATTTAAATTTTTTTTTTAACAAATCTGCAGGATGGCGGCGTGGTGGTGCAGTGGTTAGCACGTCCGCCTCACAGCGAGATGGTCCTGGGTTCGATTGCCGGGCTCGGCGTTTCTGTGTGGGTGTTCTCCGTGTGCTTGCGTGGGTTTCCTCCGGGTACTCCGGTTTCCTCCCATAGTCCAAAAACATGCACAGTAGGCTGATTGTCTGTTCCAAATCTCCCCTAGGTGTGAGTATGAGTGTGAATTGCTGTGTGTGTGTTGCCCTGCGATGGCCTGGCTAGCTGTTCAGGGTGTACTCTACCCTCGCCCAGAGTCGGCTGAGATGGGCGCCAGCCTGCCCGCGACCCTAATTAGGATTAAGCGGTTTAGAAAATGAATGAATGAATGAATGAATGAATGAAATCTACAGGAACTTTGTGGCATTAAGCAAATTAGTATTTTATCATCAACGTTACCATGACGATACATGTAGCTACATCAATCACAGCTTGTTTCAGCATGTAAAAAGAGGATTAGACCTCAAAGGCTTGAGCGGAGTATCATCATGCTGGGTGTGTAAATGTATCTGAGGGTCACCGTTGTCAGTACGCACACCTGAGCTTCTCTACAACCCTGCGCCCCCCCCCACAGCACTATAATTACCAACGCTATAATCACACACAGCTGGTGGATTCGCTCAACACGACTACACGAAAGGATCCGATCCGACATCGCGAGTGAGATAAACACAGGTGTTCATTTACTGACTCGTAGTTTAACCTCTTAAGAGATGTATAAAAATGACGGGGTTCGCTTCCTCTCCTCCACAGTGTCTAACAGACATCCGTCAACGTATTCACCCCTTAACCTGGTTCGGAAAATACACGACTTGCCTAGCATCTGGACGCTTCTTGGTTTGATTTTATTTAGGAATTGGATATATTTCAGGTGGCATGGTGGTGTAGTGGCCCTGGGTTTGAGTCCCGTCGACGTATAGGGTGTTTCCATGTGTAGTTTGTTCCAGGTTCTCCCAGTGCGTTTGGGTTTCCTCCGGGGACTCCGGTTTCCTCCTACAGTCAAAAGACATGCACATTGATCTGATTGGCTGTTCTGAATTGCCCCTAGGTGTGAATGGGACTGTCATACCGCAGCCTCAGCTCTGTTGTAGCCGCGCTGGCTCTGCAGCAAAGCTTATAAATAGATGTTCGACAAAATTCTTCTTCTGGATTAGCGCTAGCGCTATGCAGCTAAACAGATGGCGAACATAACTCTAGAAGATCCTTATGGCTTGATATCCTGTCAGTGGTTAGATGATGCTAAGCAGAGCTTGAGCCTGAAACAATGATAGATGACACTACAGTGTGTTTATAGTAGAGAGAAACTGAAGGCGTACGAGTCACTTCATGCTAATGTCACTGTTACATAGATCTAGCATTAGACAGCTAGTACTGCACGGTAATATGGATTAGCCATGCACTGTAGGTTTGGTAACGCTGTATAACCTTCACTAGCTAGTAAGCTAAGCTGGATGAACTTCAGGTCCACACATATGATTGATTGATTGATTGATTGATTGATTTTTTGGCTTTTTGACCTCATTAGGCTACTTTATAATCACATTATAACCAGCTCATGTGCATAAGGATCTTCAATGGAATGAGCACACTACTGTTCCTGACTCAGTAATTACTCATGACAAGCAGCTGAAAGGAAAAACAAACAAACAAACAAAAAAAAAAAAACCCAGAAGCAGCCAAACTCTTCCTCTTATTGTTACGGGGAAAAATGTCGAGATGTTTTTCATGATTGCAGTGAGATTTACATGTCTTCAAGCGGTCTCGTTAAGACAGAAGAAGACGGACTGCTCCAACTCCTTGCTTCATGTTACTGAGCCTGAGTCGACTCCGTCTCTGGAAAACGCATTTCCCAAAACATAATTAAAGAGTCTCAAGTGTTCACATCCCGGGAACCAGTGCCAATACTGACACCGAACGCAACACATGCGCCTCGACTTTCCTTTTCAGTGATGCTGTTATGTTGGAGGATCAAGGTCAGTTCAGATTATAAGCTTCAAAAAGGAACAGACACAAAAAAAAGTACAGATTACACAACGCTTTATCTCAGGAATGTGTTAATCACCACTGTACATGTCTCAACACTTTCATCCGGTAATCTCAGCGTCTAATGAACCGCGCGATTGAAATGAACAGGAATCAGCAATACGTGGGACATTCCAGGGCATTTTTAGGACAGACTTTTGTGACCGTCCTCACTTTAGCACAGTTATAAGGACACGCCCATTCCTGAGAATAATCTCAGTGTAATATATTCGGTGTTACAGTGTTATCCTGGTTTCCTGATTGGTGCCTTGTACCTTTTTACATGTTTCGCCTCATCGTCTGATCTTTGCCTGTTTTCTGAGGTTTTGCCTGTCGACTTGGATTTTGATGGAAAAGGTTTGTATATGGTGTGTTTATCCTGCACTTGCATCTAGAGCTGCTTACCCGACACCACACAGCTCTATTCTGTAGCGTTCCCTAAAATAATTCAAAATTTCTTGATGAATTTGCGGGAAATTTATTTCGTAGCATTTCCAGTACCTTCACATTTAACAGCCTTTTCATTTGTTTATTTTTGAATAATACCTAGCATTAAATTAGTACTAATACTACTACAACTATTAATAACAGTAATAATAATTCGTTTTCTAAGTCGCTTAATCCTAATTAGGGTCGCGGGGAGGCTGGCGCCCATCTCAGCCGACTCTGAGCGAGGGCGGGGTACACCCTGAACAGCTCGCCAGGCCATCGCAGGGCAACACACACACCCATTCACACTCACTCTCACACCTAAGGGTGATTTGGAACAGGCTATTAGCATAATTTGCATGTTTTTGGACTGTGGGGGGAAACCAGAGTACCTGGAGGAAACCCACACAAGCACGGAGAGAACATGCAAAATCCACACAGAAACGCCCCGAGCCCGGGAATCGAACCCAGGAACTTCTTGCTGTGAGATGGATGTGCTAACCACTGTGCCACCATGCTGCCTTATAATAATAATAATAATAATAATAATAATAATAATAATAATAATAATAATGATAAAAATAATAATAATAATAATAATGATAATAATAATGATAATAATAATGGCTAATTGACACCACAATCAGCAACAAAAACTGCCATGCTGTTCATTTTCTATTAGAGATGTGATTATTTCACCAGGCTCCCAAACTGCATGCTGTATATCTAACAGTAGCCTGAGATCTGAATGCTGTATATCTAACAGTAGCCTGAGATCTGAATGCTGTATATCTAACAGTAGCCTGAGATCTGCTGCTCTGCCAGACTGTTTCTGAATTTCAGTGCCAGTTCCAGCCCAGTCTGTGTGCTCTGTGTATTTAAAGGGCTCGTTCCAGCCCTGTCTATCTACTTGGTGTGAGTATACATTGCTTGTTCCAGCTCAACCTGTGCTTCTGGTGTGTATCAACAGCTGCTGGCTCTGTAGAGGAGTGAAGATTCACCAACTGTTCAGTACAGAGCAGTGAAAGCTGTTCCTAAGGTAACAGTCCATCTCAAGCGCTGGTACAGTTAAATTGTTTAGGAGTCAGGGAAAGACCTTGAATTATAAAACCTAACTGGACTTAGTTAAGAATATGCTTACTGCCTATGAAACTGATACCGGAAGCAGAGATATTGAAGCTGTTTCAATATCAGATGTGTTCGGTTATCTGTGCTGAATTACTACCACATTTTATCAGGTGTGTTGAGTTTACTCGGATTTGATTTAATTTTGTACTAAAACCAGTTTGCGACACCCACGATTATTATATGTTCCTCTTACAGTATTACCACTGCAATAGAAAAAAATACCATTTTTTTAACACTAAATTTGTCAGAAGAGTTTTGGATTGGGATGAACTTTAAAGGTGATTTTATTTGCTCCATACATATTTACAAAAATAAATTATTAGGTCAAGTATAGGAAAGATTTGGCATCATCAATAATTTAATCTGTAATTCAGTACACAGTGCATTTGATGTAGTTATAAATAGTCACAAGGTATGGTGTAATGTTCTTTAATAAACAACAATGTAACTGTTGTCAAATTGCTGGCATATAAGAGGAATAAAACAGACTTTTATAAGAAATTAACCAACTTTAATGGAAAAAACAAAACAATATCACTTATAATTGCCCTATAACAGCACTTTTGGGTTAACCTACTGCAGGATGTTTTTTGCGAGCCATGCAAGAAAACCTAAAATCATTAAATGTAAATTATAAAGAGATGTCAGGAAAGGCAGTACATCACTGCACACTGGCTCCACCTACCTAGACTTGATTTTATTACCAAACGGTCTTAGTCATCTACTGTTGGCTGTGAGCTACTGGACATTCCTTGCTCAGTCCACTAGGGACGCTACTGGCCAGGGTTACTGATAACTATTGGTAGGGTTGCATTAAAAAAGAACGAAAATAACTATAAAAATTAAAGGATGCCCACGTAGCCCGAATTATTAAATTACGAAATATTCTCCTTTGAGTTTGTTTGTAACTGCATACTTCTGAAAGCTCCCCAAATAACTGTAAGCTTTAATGGTTTAAAACCTGGTGCAATACTACTGGCATCAAACTTGCAACATTTATTGATCACTGAAAGTATGGAAACAATTTTCACAGTCTTAGTACAGTTAACAAAGCCTATTTTATGACATGTTTACACAGCTCCAAGGATTACGCTCATGGAAACTGCTAGTAAATATATCTAGCAGTTCAACTTTATTCAAACTTGAATTAAATTAAATCTGATAAACACACTTGTATCAATTCTCTCTCTCTCTCTCTCTCTCTCTCTCTCTCTCTCTCTCTCTCTCTCTCTCTCTCTCTCTCTCTCTCTCTC
>JBCNYH010000001.1:66608789-66633439 GCA_039654325.1 Tandanus tandanus
TGTGTGTGTGTGTGTGTGTGTGTGTGTGTGTGTGTGTGTGTGTGTGTGTGTGTGTGTGTGTGTGTGTGTGTATCTGACGTTGGCTGTGCTTTTCAGATGCCTGACTGTAACAGAACACTCCAGGGGTCAGAACAAGTCTGATCTGCATTCCAGTCTGATAAAGAGCCAAGACGAAGAGGAAGGAAAGATGGAAGGATGGAGTCTTTCACTCGTTTTTTTTTTTTTTTTTTTTTTTTCAGAGTAATGATGAGCAATCTCGCTTTTATGTGCAGCTTAAATCATTTCCAATTAATATGGAGTGACTTCCTCTTCTGGAGACCAAATGTGAAAATTTAATTATTTAAATAATAATTTAAAAAAAAGTTACGATGAAAAGAACAGCATGCAGAGGGACTGCTTACGGTACGGGTCCGCATTCTGTAGCTGTGCAGATGTTTTCGTGAAATGTGGCGAAGTCGTGTATGTGTGTGTGTGTGTGTGTGTGTGTGTGTGTGTGTGTGTGTGTGTGTGTGTGTGTGTGTGTGCATGTGTGAAACAGGCACTGTGTCTGCGGCTTGTTAATTTGCAGAAATTGCTGGAGTCGTTGGTATGAGATTGATCTGTTCGTGGTCAACACCTTTGCTGCTCTTACATGACACTGACCAACACTGCCGAGTGATGAACACTGCATTTACTCTCCACACACACACACACACACACACACACACACACACACACACACACACACACACACAAGTTCCTGTCATTAGTTACATCACACAGCAGTAATAATCATCCATTCCTTTACTCATTATTCATTTGACGAACCACTTTATTCAACTATGGTTGCAGGGAGTCTGGAGCCTATCTCAGCCAATTCTGGGCAAAGCTGGGGTGCACCCTGAACCGCTCACCAGACCATCACATTCCCAAACACAAACACACACACACACACACACACACACACACACACACACACACACAAAATCATTCACACTCACACTCACATCGACGGGCAATTTGGAACAGCCAATTAGTCTAATGTGCATGACTGTCGGAGGAAAACGGAGCACCTGGAGGAAACCTACACAAGTGTGTGGAGAACATGCAAACTACACACTGGGCCCGGGACTCGAACCCAGGACGTCTGCCTTACAGCAAGAAGGTTCTGGGTTCGATTCCCGAGCTAAGCAAGGGCTCTGTGTGGAATGTTTCATTCACAGCCCAAACACATGCACAGTGGACTGATTGGCTGCTCCAAATTGCCCCTAGATGTGAGTGCGAGTGTGAATGGTTGTGTGTGTGTGTGTATGTTGGCCCTGTGATGGTCTGGTGAGCTGTTCAGGGTGTACCCCGCCTTCGCTCAGGATCAGCTGAGAGTGGCTTCAGCCTCCCTAATAGGATTGACCTGGTGGGGTGGGGGGCGCAAACTTTTGCACTCGAGTCTAAGAAAGCATCTCAAGAGCACTGAGCGGAGTCAGCGTGTATCAGCAGCACCGTGTGGGGAAAGTCCTGAAAATGTGAGCATTTAGGTGTCAGAGACAGAAGCAGGACACCATGTCCTTCAACACTTCCTGTGCTGATCCTCGGATCTGGAACAGAAAAGCTGTGAGAAACGTGTGTGTGTGTGTGTGTGTGTGTGTGTGTGTGTGTGTAGATTTTTATGATGTACTTCCTGAGAACGGTGGAATGACACGCCATAATATTCATCCGTTAATCAGTTTTATCTGGCCTCACCTTTAACCCACATCCTCCTAGGTCATTTATAAGAGCATGAAGCATATACGCGGTCCACCACCACCTCGCCCCTCCACCTTGTGTAAGGGAGAATAATCGCCTCGCATCTCCTTGGCCCGCCGTGTGTACACACAGTGTGTGTGATCTGTAAATAGCCGAGCCTGAAAGGCTCTCCGCTGTGCGCGTGTCTATTTTAGCCCTCACACAGGAAATCAGGCCACAATCCCATTTCCCCCAGCCCAAAGCTGAAAACATGAGCCCCGATCACATGGATGCAAACATCCAAATATACCGTAGAACCGAGCGTCCCACATCCACTTCCAGCAACGTGGGCGGATGAGCGGCGCTGACACCGAGACCACGTCCGGCGGGCGCATCAAGGTCGCTGGTGCCTACAGAGCGGGAAACCACTCGGCTAAAAATTATTCAGATGAAAATGATTCAAACGGAGATGATTATGGGGGAAAAATCGATTCAGGTAAATATGATTTATCTAAAAAAAAATTCGGATTAAAATGACTCATCTAAAAAAAGATTCAGATTAAAATGATTCAATTAAAAAAGATTCAGATTAAAATGATTCAATTTAAAAAAAGTTTCAGATTTAAATGATTTGATTAAAAAAAAATCATTAATTCGTTAATTAATTTGCTGGACCCACAATCCTACTAGAGTCATGGGGGAGGCTGAAGACCTCTGGCTTGACTCTGGGCGAAGGTGGGGTACACCCTGGACAGTTAACCAGACCATCGCAGGCCAACACACACATTTAACCATTCACACTCACGCTCACACCTAGGGGCAATTTGGAAAAGCCACTCAGCCTAATGTGCATGTCTTTGGACTGTCGGAGGAAACCGAGGTACCCAGAGGAAACCCATGCAACCACGGGAAGAACATGCAAACCACTACACTACTCTGCCGCCCTAATAATTATTTACCAAAACCAATTTAAGGGCAGCACGGTGATGTAGTGGTTAGCATGTCCGCCTTACAGCAAGAAGATCCAGGGTTCGAGTCCTGGGTTCGGCGAGGGCGTTTCTGTGTACAGTTTGCATTTTCTTCCCGTAGTTGCATGGGTTTCCTCTTTGTACTCCGGTTTCCTCCTACAGTCCAAAGACATGGACATTAGGCTAACTGGCTGTTGCAAATTGCCCCTAGGTGTGAGTGTGAGCGTGAATAGTTGTGTGTGCATGTGTGTTGCCCTGCGATGGACTGGCGAGCTGTTCACGATGTATCCCACCTTCACCTAGTGTTGGCTGAGATAGGCTCCAGCCTCCCTGCGACCCAAGTAGGGTTAGGCGGCTTGATGTTCTAAGTACACTGTTAAAGGTTGTCTCGTCAGAATGGTGACGTGTCGAGCTGACGGACGCAGCGGCGTTGGTATACACGCTGTTCAGAGTGAACCGGATCCTGAGCGTCGCTTGGCTCTCGGCGGCCTCGTAATATCATCTGCGCGAGAGATAAATTTGCCTCTGCGCCGCTGCCTGCGACTTTAATTACACTCGCAGCGATGTGTTTTTACAGGCTGCTTAACTGAGGGAAATTATCTGCCTAAACCCGAACACAATTAATGATGTCACTCCGCCAGAGGACTCGGGAAAAAAAATAAATTAATAAATAAAAACACTGTAATGACATTTAATGGGAAATTGCCTCCTGTTGTAACGTAAGAGAGACTGAGGTTAGGGAACGTGTCGGCCTCTGTGTGCGTGTGTGTGTGTGTGTGTGTGTGTGGAGATATCACACTGCCGGTGTTTATAAGTGTTTGTAAGTGCCTGTTTAAATGAAGACTGTATAATATCACCTCGTTATATCTTCTCTGATTGTTCAACATGCTGATGTCGTGGAACCGGCGGTGCAGTCGCGTTTGGAGTCGGCGGCATCCGTAAGATGATCCACGGTTAAAGGAAGTAATGCAGGAAATGGTAGAAGTGGGATATGGTTCGAGATAGGTATGGGACGCTGTAGAGGGAGATGTTTGAATTCGTGCTGAGCCGAAAAGTACATCAACACCAAAAACCGCAAACCTCCATCCTGTCCTGTCCCGTCCTGTCCTGTCTCACCCTCTTTGGTCCCATCCTGTCCTGTCCTGATCCATCCTGTCCGGTCCCATCCTCTTCTGTCCCATCCTGTCCTGTCCCATTCCATCCAGTCCAATCCTGTCCCATCCCGTCCTGTCCTGTATTGTCCTACCCCATCCCACCCTGTCCTATAAGGATTCTGTTCTGTCCCATCCCTTCCTGTCCTGTACCATCCCATGCTATTCAATCCCATCCTCTCCAGTCCTTTCCTGTCCTGTCCCATTCTACTCCGCCCCATCCTGTCCTGTCCTGTTCCATCCTGTCATTTCCCATCCTGCCGTGTCCTGCCCCATCCCAACCTGTCCTATACTGTCTTGTTCTGTCCCATCCCATCCTGCCCGGTCCCATTCCCTCCTGTCCAATCCTGTCCCGTCCTGTCCCATCCTGTACCCTCTCATCCTATTCAGTCCCATCCTGTCCTATACTATCCTGTTCCGTTTTCCCATTCCGTTCCATACTCTCCTGTCCTTTCCTGTCCCAGCCCATTTTGTCCTGTTCAATCTTGTTCTTTCCTGTCCTGTCTTGTTGTGTCCCGTCCTGTCCAATTCTGTTCTGTCGTGTCTTTTCCTATCTCGTGGTGTCCCATCCCATCCTGTCCCGTGTTTAGAAGTTTGTGTAAAATGGGTTCTTGAAAGAAGAAAAGAAGAACCACAGCCTGAAATCTGAGTCTTACTTCAGTGTTGAATCTCAGTGATTTCTGTAAATGTTTTCTTTAAATGCTGCCCCAGTGATCAGTAACGCTCATTCGTCCGCTCACACGCCACTCACCTCCGGAATCCCGTTCACACGGTTAATTAATGTGTGTGTTCTGGGTTTTTCGTAAATTCTTCCATATCACTGTCCAGACCTGAAACCAAACTCCAGACTCAGGGATATTCCGGCATACAGGCTGGAGAAACTTCAGCGCATTTTTTTTCGTGAGAAAATAAAAGCATTATAACCCGGAGGAAGGATGCACACTGGTGCCATCTTTGGGTTTGTTACAGCGGGGGTTTTTTTACCCCACAAAACCCCGAGAGCTCCGTTATATAACCCTGCCACCTTTCATGGTGTGTTTCAGAAACCGACATGTGTCGCGTCCCAGTTTCACAGATGTGACATCTGCATTTCGGCAAATCAGTGCTCTGAGGCTTGTGATGTCATCCAATAAACAATAAAACATGGAACATTTCAGTGATCGTGATGAACAGGTGACTTTACTGAAATTCAGAAATTATACTAAATTTGGACTTGTCAAGAACACAAAAATAAGTAAATAAATAACAGGTCCTGGGTTCAAGTCCCGGGCTTGGCGAGGGCATTTCTGTGTGGAGTTGGCATGTACTTCCTGTGCTTGTGTGGGTTTCCTCCGGGTACTCCGGTTTCCTCCTACAGTCCAAAGACATGCACATTAGGCTAATTGACTGTTCCAGATTGCTCCTAGCTGTGAGTGTGAGTGTGAATGGCTGTGCGTGGTGCTCTGTGATCCGGCTCCAGCTGCCCCGCGACCCTAATAAAGGATAAAACAGTACAACAAATCTATAAATAAATAATTTCATAAATGTGTAGTTGTGTTTTTTGGCTAAACAAACAGAATCCAAACAAATCAACAAACAAATGAATGAATAAATAAATCAAATGTAAATTTGTATGTGTTTATGCCCAAAACAAACAAATAAACAGAACAATTACAAATAAATAAATAAATAAACAAACAAATACAGAAATAGATAAATAAATAAATAAAATGTAAGTCGTGTGTGTTTATGCCCTAAACAAACAAACAAACAAAAATAAATACATAAAAAAATATTGTTGAGTTGTCTGGTTTTGTTCGTACCTTTGTTTTAATAAAGTTAGAATTTATTTATTATTTGACGCTAATGCATAAACAAACAAAGGAACAAATAAAATAAATATAAAAACTCTATACTAAGGTCACAGAGATGCTACAGGGAAAAAAAACAATAAATAAAATTAAATAAATAAAAAAAAACATGTTTTGTCCACTTGTGTTTCTCAGCTCACTCAAATCTTTACACATTAGCATTAGCATTAGCATTAGCATGGTTCGGCGTTATCCCAGCGAGCCGCCGTAGAGCCGTTTCCATGCTGCTGGAGTGAAGTGAAATGGCAGAGGAACGGAGATTTCTGCTATCAGGCAGAACGAGGGTTTGGCAGTCAGTGGCTGTGCTGTTAGCCAGTGCTAACAGTTTTATCGCAGAGAGATAAACGGCGCAGTGCCCACGAATGAGTGGTATTAGCACCACACCGCCGACACGTCCGATAGCTGCGAGCCAAACCTCTGAGAGCGCTGCGCTCTATCTCGTTAAGCCGTGATAATGATAGTTACTAGCAATGACGACACGTCACGACCACAGAGTTATAACCCGGATTACTTAGTTATGACAACTCATTTGTTACCCTGGCAACCGTGCGAAACTATTCAGTCCATGATTTTTTAAATATGTTCTCTTCAAATCCAGCTCTGGACACTGGAACCATGCTAGGCTAATTCATTGTCTTAGCTTGAGGGGATTTTGTAAATTATTATTATTTTATTTTTTTTGAACCCGAGCCATCAGCCTGTTGCTCTGATGTTTCGTTCGCCTCCGTTCTGGTCTGCGTGCCCACGCTGAGCTCTGTGATTAAGCAATTAGAAAAGAAACTCCAGCAGCAAAACCACAACAAATGATCACTTAGTTTCCACTGAAATTTACATCTGTTCCCTTTTACTCGCCTCAAAAGCCAGAAAGGATCGAGAGCGCTCAATAAAACAGATTTACAAAAGAAAAGCAACATGGGAAAATATGGCGTCTTTCAGCCCATAAAAACGCTCTGTGGTCCTAAGCGTTTTATACGAGATGGTCTAGTTTGACATTTGATAGATTTTTTTTTTTTTTTTTGTGGTATGAATCATTACGTCGCCTTATGAATGTTCGTGACCCAAAATAGACCCAACGGAAGCTCGGGACATCTCAAGAGATTTCTCCGGTGGCATTCGGTTTGAGTCGATCATGACCTGCGAGGCGTTTTGGGGAAATCCCTCCTGACGGTATGGCGTCATACTGACATCCTTATCAAATACCGTAGTGCTGTTTGAATCTGAAATCTGATTGAATAATTTTCTATATCAGCAGCTCTGAGAGTCGCGCACCTCCACATCGCAGGTTTATCGTGATACGTTACAGTATGTTTCCATAGTAACGGCGATCTCATTCACACGTGGGTGCTACGGATTATCAGTAGAAATGTTTCCTGTAAGGAAATGTTTATTTAATGTATTTACGGATGGAGTCTCTGGTATCAGAACTAAACACCCGGGACAGCTCACCAAACAATCACATGGCCAACACACACACACACACCCACACACACACAGTCTAAACGATGCTGGACTTCATGTTACCATCTTACAGCAGACGATACACAGTCCTCCATCACCTCCTTGTTTTTCCAAAAAAGAACTGAAACCCCTCTGAATGCTTGCCCCGCCCCCTGGACACGCCCACACGCCCCGTAAACCTTGTTATTCTTCCTGCTAGCTGTCGTGCGTGTCTCGTTATTTGCTGCCGAGTAACCGAACATTGTGAAGGACTCAGATGATCCATAACATGCAGGCCACGCCCTTAATTACACACATTATATAATTATTTTCACTTTCACAGCTCTCTCTCTCTCTCTCTCTGTGTGTGTGTGTGTGTGTGTGTGCGCATACTTGTACTTGCTACATATTTATTTATTCATTTATTCCTTTGCTGAGCCTCTTTACTCTACTAGGGGAGCAGTCACAGGGAGACTAAAGCCCATCTCAGCATGGTACACCCTGAAGAGCTCGCCAGGCCATCGCAGGGCAACCACTCACACACATAACCACACTCACACTCACACCTAGGGGCAATTTGAAACAGCCAGTAAGCCTAATGTGCATGCCTCTGGACTGTCGGAGGACACCGGCGTACCCAGTGGAAACACAAGCACAGGGAAAACATGCACACTCCACTCGCCGAGACTGGGACTCGAACCCAGGACCTTCTTGTTGTGAGGTGAATGTGCCAACCACTACAGCACCGCGCCACCCTTGTTGTCATGGTGGACCTTCGTCAGCAGTCACCGCTCAGTGAGATACTAGCTTAACCGAAATCTTTCCAAATATAACATTACCGTAAGAATTGCAGTGTTGTTCTGCTAAGCTAGCTGGAAAACATGCTAGCTAGCACAGCCTGTTAGCTACCTCTCAGCCTAAACATTTCTGTATTTCACAACATCCTCCAGTCCTTTAAAACACCTGAATGAGTTTTAAAGAGATTTTCTGTAATCAGAATGTTTAGAGTCGAGGTCGAATGTGTTTAAGTTAAATTTGGCGTTGAAGGCTAGTTAAGTTACGTTTAACTAAGTTTATTTACGTTTATTATAGAAATGAAGGAAATCACAGAGTTGGTTTTGACACCAAAAACCAAGCATTAAATCTTGGGTTAATTCACAATGTGTTTCTTTTCAAAAATTTAAATAAATAAATAAATAAATAAATAAACAAACAAACAAATAAATCTTGCTAAAGAGGAAAATGGCTCCTGCTAATCGCTATGCAAACAAAAGGGATCAAAGCCGTATTGCAGAATTAATCACACTATAATGCTGGATTGTGGTGTGTGTGTGTGTGTGTGTGTTAAATAGAGAGAGAGAGAGAGAGAGAGAGAGAGAGAGAGAGAGAGAGGGACTTTTCTATTGTGTGTAAAGACTTGTTCTGGCAGCAGCGACTCGACTTCACACAGAGCTTCGAAGCTATTATCCTGGAAACTGGCAGCGCTCTACAGTGTGTGTGTGTGTGTGTGTGTGTGTGTGTGTGTGTGTGTGTGTTACCTTTCCAGTACTGTGCTATCACAGATAATCTTAAAGACAAACACATGGTCTAGTGAGACTCAATGTTAATGATAGCCAAAATCATGAGAACTAAAAAGTTGTAATCAGTAACCTGTAATCTTACACGCACACATACACACATACACATACACACACACACACACACACACACACACACACACACACACACACACACGCACTCTGTTTCATCTCTGCATTGCGTCTATTCCTTTAGTTCTCCGCCATTTCCCGGTAGGTGGGTCCACAGCGGTAAATTAGCCTCGATTTAATTTACAGTTAGCTACTTTATCACGCAGTGCTTCACAATAGGCCGTATTGTTATTGGTGTTCTTGATGTTAGTGCTCTGAACCTAATGTTTTTAACAAAGAAATAGATTTTAGGGCTTTTATAAAAGTTGTCCCGTATTTATTTTATGAGTTAAAATAAATGTTGTCTTTAAAGCTGCGGTATGAGACTTTCAACCAGTCCAGCTAGCAAGGTTAGCTTAGCAGAACATGTTTAAAATATTCAGCATGTTTCAATATCTGCGTTATTTTGCTGAACATTGTCTCTAAACCTTCTAAATAAGTCTCTGTAACAATTTGGGAACAACTAGCTAGCTAGAATAGCCACATTTGTGTGTTTTCCGCACATAAATAATTAAGAAATCTGGCTTTATACACCTTAAGGGCGTAACTTCGTAAACACACATTAAGTCACCATGTATACCTTGTTGTTTAATCAATATTAACTTGTTGTCAAGTTTGTTAGGGGTGTGGCATGGTGTATCTTCAATGCTCCCGACTTCTCAAAACCCTTATTTGTTGTGTCTTCGCTCCTCAATCCTCCCTCGACCTGGAAGTTATTTTCTTTTCCCAATTCAAGGACCAATGGATGATGACACACGAGAGCAGCTTTCCTGGAAGAGCTGCACACCAGCATATAAAAAACCCACCTATAAATAACAAATATGATATCAGACATTTTTTTACAGCAGGTGAGCTGTGCTGTCGTCATCAGCAGTGGACATCGCTCCACGAAACAACGTCTGATTTCATTAAATACACATTTCCTCGATTTCGCGCCCTCACATCGTTTATTCACGTCTCTCCATGTGTCCTCGATGGGAGGCACTATGACGCAAGTGATGGAAACGAGAATGCAGTTTAAGAGTTTGGAGAACCACCTAGGACTTTAACATGACACAATACGTCAACTACAACAAACTAATCAAACCGTTTCGTGAAGCGGTATTTTGTGGGCGTGGCTTTGGAAGAAGCTGAACTGAGATATACTGTATGTATTTGTATTCGTCTGGGAGTGTTACAGACTGCACCTTTAAGTGTTACATGATGTGCTACATGATGTGTTCGTGGCGAAGAGGATGAACAGAGATGAAATTGTGGGCAGAAGAAAGAATGAACGAAAGAAAAAAAGCTCAAAGAGAAAAAAGGGCAACAGTCAAAGGAGACTTCAAAGCTCTATCAGTTCCTCTTTCCATGGCTCGTTCCTCTCGTTCTCGCTCACAAGGTCAGAGTGAACCCTGTACAGAGATCTCGATCTGTGTGTGTGTGTGTGTGTGTGAGTGTGTGTGTTATGATACAGCTGACTGCTCAATCCCTCCAGCATTCTAACTGTAATTCCTCCTCCAGTCAGCCGAGACCTGCCGTGTTCTTCAGGAAAATAAAGACGGATCTTGTAAGATAGAGTCGCAATCAGACTTTTCTTTCATCTCTGTCTGTTCATTTTTATTTTATTTTTATTATATTGTCCAACATGACACAAGTGCACTGCTCAGGAGTATTATTCAGTGTTTCGGCGCTATCTACATGTATATATAGCAAGAAGGTCATGGGTTCAAGTCCCAGGCTCAGCGAGCGTGTTTCTGTATGGAGTTTGCTTGTTCTCCTTTGCTTTTCCTCCAGGTATTCCGGTTTCCTGCCACAGTTTAAAGACATGCACGTTAGGCTAACTGGCTGTTCAAAATTGCCCCTAGGTGTGAGTGTGAATGGCTGTATGCGTGTCTTTTCAGGGTGTACCCCGCCCACGCCTAGAGTAGTTACACCTTAAACGGGTCTCGACTCTGTATATCTGATGTCCAATGAGAAAATCTGGCACATCGTCTGATGCTTATGCGTCTCGTACATGTCTTTGGCCTGTCGTAGGAAACCTATGGAAGCATGGGGAGAACATCCAAACTCTAAACACAAATGACTGAGTCACTCACTCGAACCCAGGACCTTCTTGCTCTCTGCAAATCACTACGCCACCATACCACCCGTAATTACAACTCGGAAACATACATTTTGCTAGGAGTTGTGGGCGTGTCCGTCAGTAAAGAGGTTAATGAAGTTCGCCAGGAAAGAATTGTATAAAAGTGAACAGGACGGTGTTTAATAGGACATGTCAGAGAAGTGACGCTTATACTGTAGAAGTCTTTAAGAAATTGATTTGCTGGCACAGGTACAGCTTATATATAGCTCATGGCCTGGTCATGTGACCTACTAATACCAATTAAGTACACCTTGAATGGCCACGCCCATTATAAAAGCTAGTATCATTATAAAATTGATTACAGACTGTAAAAAAATATACAGAGTGGGATGTGACTAAATTCCAAGAGACGCTCCGGTATTCAGATAATTTAATTACCCCCACCTTCACTCCCACCCCGACCCCCACCTCCACGTGGAAAACTAATCCCGTCCGAATAGGGCTGAGTATTTCCGACAGCTATTTAACAGACGTCGGGTTTAATTGAATGAATCTGTGCACAAATAAAATATTCCCTGGGATGATTGCACAGGGAAGAAAGAAACAAAAAATGTTATTACTTAAATGCACTTGCCAAGACAAAGCCTTTGGTATTACGATAATTAAAAGCGAAACACACCATATGGCGCGGGAGACGACTCTCATGTAAACAATCAGAGTAAAAGCTTTTAAGCGCACAAAAATACGCCGGGTTCTCCCCGAGACGCAATTAGTTAACCCTGTCTGTTTGTACTGTGTGTGTGTGTGTGTGTGTGTGTGTGTGTGTGTGTGTGTGTGTGTGTGAAGGAAAGAAAGATAATAAGAAAATACAGAGATGTAGATGACTGTGGTAGTGTTAGGATCAGTGTTAGCATCCTATTCTATCCATAATCATATTTTATTCAGAGTTTATTTGATGTTTATAAGCTGCAGCATGCTAATGCTAATGCTAATCAATTTGTTTATTGAGCTAATGCAGCTCTCCAGCACCATTAGCAGCAGCAGCTATAATGCTAATATCTAGCTACAGCTGCTAATCAGTTTGAATATTCTATAAGTCTTCAAGAAAACTCAAAAAATAGCAACAACAGGGTGATGCGAGTAATACCGATTAGCGTAAATATTACACCAGTGTTGAGAGGACGATATGCTAATAGTCCCTCCGTCAGACCGCAATGCCATTACTGATCATTAATTATTGGCAGGACCTTCATAATTTAAACAGGAGTTCAACTCAACAACCTCTCGGAGTTTGCATGTTCTCATTGTGCTTGTGTGGGTTTCCACCGGGTACTCCGGTTTCCTCCCAGAGACCAAAAACATGCACAGTAGGCTAATTGGCTGTTCCAAATCGCCCCTAGATGTGAGTGTGAGTGTGAATGGTTGTGTGAGTTTTGGCCCTGTGATAGCCTGGCGAGCTGTTCAGGGTGTACCCCGCCCTCGCCCAAAATTGGCTGAGATAGGCGCCAGCCTCCTCACGACTCTAATAGGAATAAGCAGTTAGCCAAATGAGTGAGTGACCAAAAAGAGAGGTTATAAATCTTGTCGTTGTTGTTTTGATCTAAAGCATGATTTCTCTTCCGAATCGAGAGACGTAAAGAGCCCTGGGACCTGAACATGCTCCGGCCCTCCAGAAATAACCCCCACGTGGGTTAGATCCATGCTGGAGATCTATTCCCCACCGGCAGGAAACCGTTATATGGTTACAGTTATTTTTGCTGTCTGTCTGGGCCGAGTTTTTGCGGCGCGCTCCAGCGAGAAGATCAATATTTTGTCATAAAAATCCCGGCCTGCGTCACCCAGCTGTGCCCTCTGTGCCCTGGGGGATGGTGGGTCTGTGTGTCTGGGAGTCAGTGTGTGTTTGTGGGATTGTACATCTGTGTATGGTGCAATATCGATGCCCATGACATCACTCCTTAAAGCTTCGGACGGTCACACGCCATGGTTAGAATGCGTAAACGTAAATATTCTCTCCTGTTGAATTTCTGGACCTTTTATTGTGTTGGGACTCAATCGGTCTCTTTTCTGGCACAAGTTTAAGCTTAATACGAATTATATTTACATATTTATTTCCGAATCACTCTTTGATAAGGAACCGTGACTCTGCTCATCACCCTGAGACTAACACCAAGGCTGCTCTGAACCATGGTGGCGTATACGACTGTCTGCAATTCATTCATTCATTCATTCATTCAGTCACTCACTGAACAACTAAATCCTCCTAGGGTCACATGGTGGGGGGTGGAGCCTATCTTAGCTTACTCTGGGCCGAAGGCGAGCTACACCTTAAAGAGCTTTCCAGATAATCACCAGCTTACCAGACACTGACACTCACGCTCAAACCTGGGGGCAACTTGGAACAGCCGATGAGCCTAATGTGCATGTCTTTGGACTGTAGGAGGAAACCGGAGTACCCAGAGGAAACCCACACAAGCAGGGGGAGAGCATGAAAACTTCACACAGAAACACTGTCGCTGAGCCCGGGCCCCGAACCCGAGACCTTCTTGCTGTAAGGTGTCACCATGCCGCCATCTGTACACAAAATCACTCACTTAGTCATTTGCCGATCTGATTAATCTTATTAGGGTCGCGCGGAGGCTGGATCCTATCTCAGCCGACTCAGTGCGAGGGCGGGGTACACCCTGAACAGCTCGCCAGACCATCACAGGGCCAACACACACAACCCTTCACACTCACTCTTACACCTAGGAGCAATTCAGAACAGCTAGCTGGAGTAATATGCATGTCTTTAGAATGTAGGAGGAAACCAGTGTACTTGGAGGAAACCCACGCAAGCACAGGAAGAATGTGCAAACCACACAGAAATGCCTTGCCAAGCCCGGGACTTGACCCCGGGACCTTCTTACTCTGAGGCAGACGGAGAAGCATACTGTAAATTAAAGTTTTGCTAATTTGTAGCTGGGTAATAAAATACACTCAGCACACAGGACGACGTTTTGTGTTTTAACAGAGTCAGCGTTAGGATTTGATTTGCTGCACTGCTGATCATTTTCTTTCAAATCGAATAGCCTGCTAGCGGCAGAGTCATCGACGTGGTATCTGAGGGAGTCGGTTTACTGCGGGGATTAAAATCAAGAGTAGAAATGAAACCCGAGCTGGTGGTCACCTCGTCGCTTTGTCGCTTGCTGTTGAGAAGATACAATACTCAGGGTTTTCAAAAATCAACTGCTATTTTAAAAAGTGTAAACGTTAGGGCGGCACGGTGATGCAGTGGTTAGCACGTCTGTCTCACAGTGCTGGGTTTGATTCCCGGTAGGACTTTCTTTGTGGAGTTTGCATGCTCTCCCCATGCTTGCGTGGGTTTCCTCCGGGTACTCCGGTTTCCTCCCACAGTCTAAAAACATGCACGGTAGGCTAATCGCCTGTTCCAAATCGCCCCTAGGTGTGAGAGTGAGTGTGAATGGCTGTGTGTGTTGGCCCTGCGATGGCCTGGCGAGCTGTTCAGGGTGTACCCCACCCTCGCCCAGAGTCGGCTGAGATGGGCGCCAGCCTCCCCGCGACCCTAACTAGGATTAAGCGGCTTAGAAAATGAATGAAAGTCTAAACGTTTCTTATTCATCTCTGATCGAGAGTCTCCACTACTTCATTCCACTGCACTCATGATTCATAAAGTTCTGAAGGTCCCCAGAAAGCTTGGTTTTGTTCCGTAGCTCATCTGGATGATGTCATGCTCTTGACACCTTTCACTTTTACCTAGAACAGCGAATAGAGAGAGAGAGAGAGAGAGTGAGAGAGCGAGAGAGAGGCTTTGAAGACAGCTTTTCCTCAGAAGTCCTACTTGACCAGTCACACAGGAACAAAACCCCAACCTCACGTCATAAAAGAGTTCAAGCGAAATCATCATCCGGTTCTAATCTGAGTCAAATCCGTCTGCTGTGCTGGAAATATGGTTACGAAGACACGTCTTTATGAATAGCGTACATGAATTCTTATCAACGTCTCCCTTTTTTTCCTTTTCTTCTATTCACACCTTAAACATGTCAGATTGTACAGACCCACTCAGACCTCACGCAGACGTCTGGAGCCGAACTCAATAAAACAGGTGTCTTTAAAACTAATCAGTGACACTGAAGTGTTTCTACGGAAATGATAAACGCATAATTTTCCACGTGTGCTCACAGCCATGCTCCGCAAACTGCCTCATCACAACTGTGGCAACAGTTTCAGGAAGAACCATGTATAGGCGTGATGGCCAGGGGTGCATATCGTTTTGAGCATGTTGAGTATATGACATGTGATAATATTTATTCATTTGTTCATTCATCCATTTGCTGGACCGCTTAATCCTAGTATGGTCGTTGGAAGGCTGGAGCCTATCTCAGCCAACTGAGGTACACCCTGAACAGCTCGACATCGCAAGAACATAACACGCACAACCATTCACACTCACATTCACACCTAGGGGCGATTTGGGACAGCAAATTAGCCTAATGTGCATGTCTTTGGACTGTGGGAGGAAACCGGAGTATCTGGTGGAAACCCACACAAGCACAGGCAGAACATTCAAACTCCACACAGAAACACCCTCGCCAAGTCCGGGACTCGAACCCAGGACCTTCTTGCTGCGAGGTGGACGTGCTAACCCCTGAACCACCGTGCCACCCTTCAGAAACAATCCCCTCCCAATAAATGCTTCAGGAATGTTTCCAGATTTATAAAAACCCTTCCAGAACATTCCTGAGCCAGCTCGATACTTCCCGGGAATGGAACCCACACCCTTCCTGTTCTCAAGGTAGCTGTCTGGATCTGATGTATCCCGATGGAGCTGCCTGGGAAACTTTTACCGTGAAGTAATCCCCGGTACACAGTGGTGTGTTAGGTAGCACGTGCGCCTCACAGAAAGAAGGTCCTAGGTTCGAATCCCGGGCCTCGGCGAGAGCGTTTCTGTCTGGGGTTTCCTCAGTGTATTCGGGTTTCCTCTGACAGTCCAAAGACATGCCCATTAAGCTAATACGCTGTTGAAAATTTAACCAAGGTGTGAATGTGACTGGTTGTGTGTGAAGGTAGTGGTGGCTTACTGATCCGAAGGTCAGTGGTTCAAACCTCACTATCACCACTGTTGGGTGACAACAATTCAATTGCTCAGTTGTATAAAAAATGATAACTGTAAGTCGCTCTGGATAAGAGCTTCTGCCAATGCAGTAAATGTAACTGTAATGTCCTGCGATGGACTGGCGAGATGTTCAGGGTGTACCTCGCTTTCATCCACCCCAACAATTTGGCAAATGAACGTGTGAGAAAACCCGAAAAGATGAAACGAAATGTTACATGGAGTATAAAAGTATGAAATGTGACATGCACGCCTGCGCTGGCTCGACAGACTGAGCATTCTATGAGGGTTAACGTTAAGAAAACGTTCCGCTAACCTCCAGGCGTTATGACGGACGTGTGACACGTTTGTGCTGAATCATAGCCGAGGGTACCGGTCGCCGTGCCGTGCCATGCCGCGTTGTTCCTTGTGGCTGATGGCTTTAATGCTTGTTGACAGTCACACTGATGGTAATGTGATTTCCCGGAACTCTTGGTTATGTTATGTGAGTTGTGTGCGAAGGAGAAGGAGGCAGTTGTTGGTGTAAAGTGTGAAAAACACTGTGTGTGTGTGTGTGTGTGAGAAGCACAGTTGCTACTGACAGATGTCTGAAAGGATGTGGTTGATGGTGTAGACGGGTCCCTATCTCTCTCTCTCTCTCTCTCTCCCTCTCTCTCTCTCTCACTTTCTCTGTCTCTCCTCTCTCTCTCTCTCTCTCTCTGTTTTTCCTCACCGAGCAGCTGTGTTGCCTCTGAGAAAACTCTGCGTTCATTACAGCGACGTTACAGCCGCCATACGGACTCTGAAAAGTAAATAAAATAAACATCAGCATGTGGCAGAAAAAAACCTTTTATTGTTATTTTTTTAAGCAGCAAAAGCTTCAGCAAACCTTCCTGTGCATTTACACACACACACACACACACACACACACACACACACACACACACACACACACACACACACACACACAGCACCCCATTCTGAAGATAGCAGGCGACCTGGTCAACCGCATCCTCTGATATTCTGTGAATGTTCAATCTTGAGTTCCGTTGTGCGAGAACTTATCTCATGCAATCAAAATCATGGGCACATAGTATTGTTTTGGAAAATAAATAAATAAATAAAAATAGCACAAGTGCGTGCTCGTGTGTGTGTGGGAGGGGGGGGGGGGGGGTTGGCGGGGTTGGAGGGGTGCATGTGTGTGTGTTTTCTTTTTCTTTTCCCCACCGTATCTTTTTTCTCATCTCATTAAAATCTGCATCCAATCCTTCTACTGCGCTCAGAACCCAATTCTTTCTTCTTCTTTTTTAACGTAAATTCTTTCAAGCATTAAAAAATTGTGATGGAAAAAAAAACAAACATACATAAGCAGATTATCATGTTTGTATTGTGCATAAAAAATGTTTGAGGCATTTTAATCCCAGTACTATTACAGATCTAGAGGATCACATAAGTACCTCTCGACTACTGTGAAATGCTGTTCAGTAAAATTTGGCACGTGTTTTTTTTTTTTTTTCTTCATTCATTCATTTTCTGAACCGCTTAATCCTGATTAGGGTCGTGGGGAGGCTGGTGCCCATCTCAGCCCGCTTTGGGCGAGGGCAGAGTACACCCTGGACAGCTCGCCAGGCCATCGCATAGCAGAAACACGCTGACGCCAACCCAGTGGCCACCTCTTTACGAACGACAGCAATGGTTCTTTTACACGCCTCCCACCACAGACAGTGAGAGACTTTGATAACCCAGTTAGCTGCACCGGGGGGCTTGAACCCCCGGCCTTTGGATTGTTTCTCTTCTCACGTGTAGTGATCAGAAATACTGTGCATCTGTGCACATGAACACGGTCTAACAGGCCGTGCCTACGCGCCTCACCAGTCTCTCCTGTGTTGCTATCTCACAGTAACTATTTATGTATAAAAGCCCTGAAACGTATAAAATAAATTGGGACGTTGCTGCACAATGTGCTGGTGTGTTCTGTTCACGATTCTCTCCCGGGATCCTGGTGGGGGAAAGAGATCTAAAACTGATGGCAGGGGATATTGTTTGTCTGCATGCTATCACATCTTTTCTCTTAATAGTCATTTATTTGCCAAACTGCGTAATCCTACTAAGCGTCGCATGGATGCTAAAGCCCTATCTCAGCCGAATCTGGGCGAACACGGAGGTACCCTCCGCAGGGCCAACACACACACACACACACACACACAGAAATATTCACACACTCACACCCAGTGGTAATTTGGAACATCTAATGTGCATGTATTTGGACTGTCGGAGGAGACCGCAGTACCCACGCCAGCACAGGGGGGCTTTTTAGACCCGAAAATACCGGCTCATCACAGCCGGAGCTTAAGAGTTCGACTCCTCCTGGATGAGACTCGAGTCACTTGCAGGTTACCTTGCCAGTAATTTTTACTGGTACCCATTTCTACTGCTGGGTGGATCGAGGTACATTTGATAAAGAGAGATAACGAGTGGTGGTTTTTTGTGGTGTTGCCCAGGGATCTTAGCACGGTGGGGGTCTAATTAAGATTCGAACCCATGACCTTTCGATCAGGAAAATGAGCAGCTAGTTGGCCTAATGTGCATGTCTTTGGATTATGGAAGGTAACCAGAGTACCTGGAGAAAACCTACACAAGCACTGGGAGAACACGCAAACTCCACACAGAAACGCCGGGACTCGAAACCAGGACCTTCTTGCTGTGAGGCGGACGTGCTAGTCACTACGCCACTGTGGTGTAACTAATGAATCTCAATGTGTGTGTGTGTGTGTGTGTGTGTGTGTGTGTGTGTGTGTGTGTGTGTGCGCACGCTATCTCAGTAAATGAAAAGCAGAGAGACTGGCATTCGTCCTAAGTGTCTTCTTTTCTTTTCGTTTTGTAAACTGTCTGGTTGCCAAATCTTTCGTTTATCAGTTCCAATTTGCACTTTCAACACTTTCCATGTTTTTATATTTCATAACTGTTTTTTTTTTTTTTTTTTTTTCTGGATCCACACAGAAAACGCACACACACACACACACACACACACACACACACACACACAAGCTAACAATAACTCAAAAAAGAAGAGCAAAGAAAGGCATCTCGAGCTGCCAGTGACAAATGAACAACCTCTAAACTGGATCCAAACTGTCTTTTCAATTCCGTTCCACAATTTGTCACAGCGAATAATGTTCCTCTCCTCAAAATGAATGAGTGAGCGGCTAAATTATTTGGACGTGTTGTAGCCCGTGGCTGTGCTTGCGCATCGGAGGTTTCTGGGCCCTCGCAGATAGAGTGATGGTCCTAACGGAAAGAGAACGGGATAAAACTCCCCATTCGTCTTCTCGCCTTCAATATTCATCGAGAGCACTAATTGCACCGAGCGCCAAGCAGGAGGGCAAAAAAAAAAGGGAGCCAGTGAGTGCTCTTTAGGGGAAAAGGGAAGAGGAGAGTGAGTGTGTTTTTATTGAAGCGAGTCCGTATCCTCAGGAACTTCCTCCCTTTGCGTTGTACCTGAGCCTTCTGTCTCATTTCCTATGCTGTGTGATGAACGCCTAGCTTTCTTCTTCTTTTATTTCCTTTAAAACCAGTCAAGGTTTAATTATGAAAGAAAACGTTTGATAAAAAAAAAAAAAAAAGGACAATTAAAAGGAATCCTCTGGTGTTTTCATCATCCGGAGAGAATGTGTGATTGGCATAGATTAAAAAAAAAACAAAAAACGTGAACACAGTTTCCTGTTTTGGGTTAAAGTGGAGTGGAGGAAACCAGAGTACCCTGTGTGAAGTTCTCCTCATGCTTTCATGGGTTTCATCTGGGTACTCTGGTTTCCTCCTACATTCTAAAGACATGCACAGTAGGCTAATTGGCTGCTCCAGGCTGCCCCTGGGTGTGAGTGTGAGTGTGAATGGATGTGTGTGTGTGTGTGTGTGTGTGTGTGTGTGTGTGTGTGTGTGTGTGTGTTGGCCCTGTGATGGTCTGGCTGAGATAGGCTCCAGCCTCCTTGTAAATGAGTGAGTGAGTAAAGAAGTACTAAACGGTTGGCTCTACATCAGCATCGACTGTCTAATGATCATTTTAACCACTAGAGGGCGTTTTGCGGCCTTCTTCAGATCAGATGTTGATTGGATGTTACTCGCTGAGTCGTTTAGGAGAAAATCTTGAGTTTCCTGTGCGGGAATTCCACACTGAGGGGCATTTCCCGAGTCTGGAAGATTTACCAGTTCACCTTCTGTGTCCGTGTCCCAGGAATACGGCGGCGTAATTCAGTGTAAAAGTTACACGCCGCTGCCGAAACCGAGTCACGGTGACATTGAGAGCTGTAATGTTCCAGTTTGACCACCGGACGCAGCGCAGCCGAATATAGTCCTGTCCAAGTTGCACCTGTCTGCTGTCCACCCCACCTGACCCCACGGCGCCTCCGTCGGCCTTTATTCCTCATGTCATGAAATAATGCTGATTTGTTTCATGGTAATTAATCACGGGCCACAGCAGCAGGAGCGGAGTCAGACGCAGCATGTCCTTTCACTTCGCTGCTGCAAATTTATTTATTTATTTATTTATTTATTTATTTATTTATTCATATAGTCCCTTATTCACTTATCTATGTATCTGTCTCTTTATCTGTCTGTCCGTCCCTTTGTCCGCCTGTTCGTCTGTCTGTCTGTTGGTCTGTCTGTCTGTCTGTCTATCACTATTTTTGTTTTTATGCTCTATTTTATAATTTTTATTATTTGATCTTTCATTTCTTTCATAAATGATTTTATGCTCTCTCTCTTTCTCTCTCTTTATCTCTTTCTCTCACTTTTTCTCTCTTTATCTCTTTCTCTCTCTCTCTCTCTCTTCCTCTCACTCTCTTCCTCTCTCTCTCTCTCTCCCTTTCTCTTACTCTCTCTCCCTTTCTCTCACTCTCACTCTCTTCCTCTCTCTCTCTCTCCCTTTCTCTTACTCTCTCTTCCTTTTCCCTCACTCTCTCTCCCTTTCTCTCACTCTCTCTCCCTTTCTCTCTCTCTCTCTCTCCCTCACCCCCCCTCTCTCTCCCTTTCTCTCACTCTCTCTCCCTTTCTCTCTCTCTCTCTTTCTCTCTCTCTCTCTCTCTCTCTCTCTCTCTCTCTCTCTCTCTCTCTCCTGTGCTGGTGTTCACTCTGCCCTGGCCTTACTGTTCTCTGGCTGTTTTTCTTTTTCTTAATGTTGCAACACACTACGTTACGACATTTCTCTGGTGACCCCGTGACTTTTTGTGCTCAGGCTATACGAGGGAGTGAAGGGAAAGGCATGCGTAAGGTTTGGGAGTGATTCTGCCATCCCATAAATCAGGGCTCTTCCTTTAAGTGACGGCTGAAGCGGTGAGCGGCCTGTTGCTCCTCACATCACTCGGCTGCTGGATCATGTTCTCGAAGGGGAAAGGAGAGAGCGGATTTGCCTGCGGCATGTCGTGCATCTGCACAGCACTGTAGGGCCTGGGTGTCAGTAACAGTGCTTAAAATCCCTATAAATAGGTAGTGATAGAGAGAGAGAGAGAGAGAGAGAGAGAGAGAGAATGACTGCAAAGCTGCAGGACACCCCCACTCCAAACACACCCTCTCCTCTTTCACCTTCCAGTGCAGGCCATAATTTAATACACTGAACCTTCCACACTCGTCTCTTTTTCCTCTCATTGTTGACGTGGAGGACGCATGAAAACAGAAATATCACCATTGCTTGTTCTCCCCGTGCTTGCGTGGGTTTCCTCCGGGTACTCTGGTTTCCTCCCGCGGTCCGGTAATATGCACAGTGGGCTAAATGGCTGTTCCAAATTAATTCACAAAATAAAATAATAGAATGATCCCTGCACTGTTTTCTTCAGACAGAAGGAGTGTCGCACCGAGGGAGGAAACCTCAGCCCTGTTCATCTCCTCTCCATTAGCAGCACCTCAACGCTTTTTAAAATTTTTTTTTTATGAGCTGCTCCACCTCAGGCTCGGCACGTGCTTCTCCCCAGGCCCCATCCCGCATCCTGACAGTAAAACAGAAACAATCATAGAGGCCCGAAGTCACCGTTCGGGTCACTGAGGCAGGAAACCTGCTGAGTTCAGCTTTTATATCCATCAGCGCTAATTCATTCGTCTGTTCGGGGGTTCACTTCAAGTAAAATGTTGACTTTGATTCCTGTTAGCACGTCCGCCTCACAGCAAGAAGGTCCTGGGTTCGAGTCCCAGGCTCGGCCAGGGCGTTTCTATGTGCAGTTTGCATGTTTTCGCCATGATTGTGTGGGTTTCCTCCGGGTACTCCGGTTTCCTCACTAGCTGTTAGGCTCAATGGCTGTTCCAATTTGACGCTGCGATGGTCTGGTGAGCTGTTCAGGTTTAACCCTGCCTTCGCCCAAAGTTGGCTGAGATGGGCTCCAGCCTCCCAGCGGACCTAGTAGGATTAAGTTATTTGAAGTGTGAACTCAGATTAGGCAATGTTTCGTCTCTGACACTGGAGACTCCTTCCCTCACTGTGTAATGAACCATTCCATGCGTTTTCCGTCTGTTTGTCATTAGTGGTTGCCATAGAAACGATAACGTACGACTGATGTCAACCTATGATTCGCAGCCGCGCTTCTGTCAGCGCCGCTGCTGCTGCTGCTGTTGGGTAAAACCGTGATGTCGGATAAACGGAACATGAGAAAGTAAAATGCGCCTCGTCCCAACCCTGTCACAGGGATCAGCGCCTCCTGCTTTGCGAACAGGCCCTTGTTGTCTCGGCTCACATGCTCTCCGGCACCTTTGACTCTCCACCGTCGTCAGCTGGTGTTAAGCGGAGCTTCGGCGTCTCCCACACAGGATGGAAATTGTTTCCTGACTCCTGATGCGAGACCGCGTTCAAACCCTTGGCAGATATACGACTGGCTGTGTTTGTTCAGACAAACTCTTCGAGCTTAAAGAGGAAACGTGTAAAAAAGGAAGCGCTCACTGTTTGCACAGATACTGAGGGCGCATCGAGGATCCCTTCATCAGGAGAAAAAAAAAACAAGATCATCTTTTTGTTATTGAGCTTTAGAGCTGATTCCCGGCGCGCTCTGTGAACCCGACTCGATATCGCTGCAATAACTGTTAACTCTGCTAATAGAGCTGATTAAAGCGGCAGCGAGCGTGTCGACGCAGGGTTTGACGACCGGCCCGGAGGGCCTCCGGAACGTTATTAAGTCGTACTCCGATTTCTCAGGGAGCGGGGTGAATTAATTGGAGCAGGTTAAACGCAGACAGCCGGAGCAGCGAAGACAGCTTTTCGACACAATGAGAGCGCGCTGAGGAGGAGAGAGCATCTGCTGCACCGACCGAGCGCACTTTTATTTAACCCTCCACAAACCACTCGGGTAATCAGGACAGGTGGGTCTGGAACCCCAACACACACTCAGACTGGAACTCATCGGATGAACGAGCGAATGGAGGAAGGAGGGAGACATGAAAGAGGGTCATGTGGTGAGATGAGGTTTGAAAAAGAGCTGGACAATCTTTAAATCAGGATGCAACTGAAACGAGATGAAATCAAACTAGAGAGAGAGGGGGGGGTGGGTGGGAGGGGGGGAGTAGATCAGGCGTAGAACAAAATCTTAGTGTATTTAAATTTGTTTGCTTATTTCTCCTCTGTCTCTCTGTCTGTCTCTCTGTCTCTCTCTCTGTCTCTCCTCTCTCTCTCTCTCTCTGTCTCTATCTATCTATTTCTGTCTGTTTTGAATTGTGGGTTTGTTTGTCTGTATATTTATTCATTTATTTCTGTATTTATTTATTGTTTTATTTAATACGTGTTTGTTTGTTTATCCATTCATTTATTAGTTTGTTACTTTCTTTTTTCTTTCCTTCTTTCTTTTTTTCTTTGTCTAGATTTTGTTAATTTATTTGTCTGTCTGTTTGTTTGTTTTTTGTTTGTTTGCTTGGACCCAATCATTGCCTAGAGTTTTTTCTTTTTTTTTAATCTATATATTTATTTTTGTTCATTTGTTTGTTTGCGTGGCTGCTTGGACCTTTCATTCTTTCTTTCTTTCCTTCTTTTCTTTTTGTCTAGACTTTATTTGTTTATTTATGTGTTTTATGTGTTTGTTTGTATGTTTGTTTTTAAATCCTGTACTCAAGTTTTTATTTTTATTTGCCAGAAAATAAAGTGCAGAATTTTATTGGTTCTGGTTCACAAGGATCTACAATTTTAAATATTTAAATCCCTGTGATCCCAAACAGGAAGTCACAAACTAACAAATCACTCCACACAGAAACGCCCTCGCCAAACCTGGGACTCAAACCTGGGGCCTTCTTGCTGTGAGGCGAAGATGCGAACCGATGCACCACTGTACCGCCCCAAAATAAACACGCTGGGTCTCTTTATAAAATAAGAGAGGACCTCACCGCGGTAACAGTAGCTCCGCTTCATCACACCATCACGCTACTCCATCGCTGGTTATTTTCCTATAATTGCGTGACATGGAGATTTGAACCCATTCTGTGTGCGCTGTATAACAAAGAGGCTTTCTGGTCTGATTCATGAATCACTCGAGCATCAGATTAAAACAAACAAACAAACAAACGTTGACGCACAACAGTCAGATCTTCAAATCTCACTTTTCTGACGTTTTTTTGATCTCGTTTAAAGTTTTATGAGTAGGGTTGTGTGCAGAGAGACTGTGTGTAGAGAGACTGTGTGTGTGTGTGTGTGTGTGTGTGTGTGTGTGTGTGTGTGTGTGTGTGTGTGTGTGTGTGTGTGTGT